>CM076078.1:957500-1345000 GCA_038088235.1 Zacco platypus
TTTTTGTGTTACACAGATCCAGCGTCAGACGTAACAACCCAGTGTTTGGGTAGTTTTTGTGTTACTCAGATCCTGGGTCAGACGTAACAACCCAGTGTTTGGGTAGTTTTTGTGTTACACAGATCTTGGGTCGGACGTAACAACCCAGTGTTTGGGTAGTTTTTGTGTTACACAGATCTTGGGTCGGACGTAACAACCCAGTGTTTGGGTAGTTTTTGTGTTACACAGATCTTGGGTCGGACGTAACAACCCAGTGTTTGTGTAGTTTTTGTGTTACTCAGATCCTGGGTCAGACGTAACAACCCAGTGTTTGGGTAGTTTTTGTGTTGCCCAGATCCTGGGTCGGACGTAACAACCCAGTGTTTGGGTAGTTTTTGTGTTACACAGATCTTGGGTCGGACGTAACAACCCAGTGTTTGTGTAGTTTTTGTGTTACTCAGATCCTGGGTCAGACGTAACAACCCAGTGTTTGGGTAGTTTTTGTGTTACACAGATCCTGGGTCAGACGTAACAACCCAGCGTTTGGGTAGTTTTTGTATTACACAGATCCTGGGTCAGACGTAACAACCCAGTGTTTGTGTAGTTTTTGTGTTACTCAGATCCTGGGTCAGACGTAACAACCCAGTGTTTGGGTAGTTTTTGTGTTACACAGATCTTGGGTCGGACGTAACAACCCAGTGTTTGGGTAGTTTTTGTGTTGCCCAGATCCTGGGTCGGACGTAACAACCCAGTGTTTGGGTAGTTTTTGTGTTACACAGATCCTGGGTCAGACGTAACAACCCAGAGTTTGGGTAGTTTTTGTGTTACACAGATCCTGGGTCAGACGTTACAACCCAGTGTTTGTGTAGTTTTTGTGTTACTCAGATCCTGGGTCGGACGTAACAAACAAATGTTAAGTCTAACCCCTATACTATAAAATATGATCAAAAATAAAGGAATTATCATGCAAACCAGTGGTTGTGTGAAGTATTTAAAAAAAAGTTTAGAGGATTTAAGTTAATCCGAAGACGTTGCTGGGTTAAAGAAACAACCCAATTTGCTGGGCAAAATTAATCCAACATGTGTTCTGTCCTATATTCACCCAGCGCTTGGGTTGTTTTTTAGAGTGCAGGGAATTCTTTTGGTCTGCATTGCATTCACACACAGATTTTTTTTATAACATCCTACCTGTGACTGTAGCGCACTGCGATGACGAGCCCCAACTGTACAAAGAAAACACAGATTTAGCTCAAGGTGTGAAGGTGATTTTTATAAAAACAAGTCGATAAAAAATGGTTTAAATACTCTGAAGAAGTGGTTCTCAACCACTAGGGGCGTCAAGACAGTTTAAAATGATTTAAAATACGCTAAAATAAGACAAAACACTTAAACCTCAAAATGTAAGATGATGTCATATTTCATATATTAATTTTAATTAATTCCCTCAACACCTGTTTTTTAACTCATAAATAGCCATTTCTAATATTTTATAGGGTAGAAATTTTAAAAAAAAAATACTTAAAAAGTCATAAATGACTAGAAAAGTAATGTAAATTCATTAATAATAAAAATGTGAATCCTGAAAAACATTAAAGTGTTTTGGAATGCGCAGCTTTATTCACGGTTGACGTAATTTCTAATTATATATCTAAAAGCTCCTCCCCTTTTTTATATCATCCAATAGCGTTTCACCTAGATCACAGCTCGGCCAGAGCCGTTGAGCTCATAATACCCACTTTTCCACATAATCTCTTACCGTTTCGGACTTAAACGGACGTAAACGGACTTCATTCCCGTTAATGGAAAACATATTTAAACTGGCCGAATCGTTCCCTATCCCCTATATAGTGCACTGTGTGTCATTCACCTTGTAGAATCTAGTAAATGTGTGAACAAATGACTAGCTTGAGCTTCAGTGTGTTTATAGTTTCTAGAGAGCATTTGATTGGACAGAAGATTTTGAAGTTTTGAAAGCTTATATTTTCTAAATGTGAATTTTGTCATTGTTTTGGAACACACCAGCTTATTCATAACCTTAAGGCTTACATATTCACAATAAAAGCTACAAAACGTACATTTTGACTTCACGGGGACTGTAATTATTTTATTTTAATTATTTATGTTCATTTTATATAATTAAAGTAAATATTGTTGTTCTAAATATTTATACTGCTATTCCTAGTTTCTGTAAACAAAACAAAAAAATTAACAAAAGTTAACTAAAACCAAAGCTGAAATAAAAATATTAGATGAACATAAAATTACTGAAAGTATCAAAACAAAAGTGAATTCAGTATATCAATAATACACTGTAGTATCCATGAGAAATAATGGAATGTCTCCCTCTTGTGGTGGAGAGGCAGTAAAGCTGAAGCATTACTGCCTCACACAGAATGATGACAAACATGTCAGTTGTGTTCGATGTGAGAAAACCTTCATGGCCGCCATGGCCTGTACGGTGAGACCCAGGCGGGTGGGCGTCAGGGCGGCCAGCATTGCATTGAAGCGACTGCTTTTACTGAGGATGGGAGACGAGTACAAACCCTCAGCTGACACAGAACCAAACCTGCAACACACAAATACTGAGAATCACCCATACCCTCCAACATTCATTCAGAACTACTGCATATATGAAACACACACACACTTACTGAATATGGCAATGTGGATTAGTTCACTTCTGAATTCAAATTTCCTGATAATTCACTCTCCTCCATGTCATCCAAGATGTTCATGTCTTTCTATCTTCAGTGGAAAAGAAATGAAGAGGAAAACATTCCAGGATTTTTCTCCATATAGTGGACTTCAATGGGGTTCAACGGGTCCAAATGTCAGTTTCAGTGCAGCTTCAAAGACTCTACATGATCCAGACGAGGAATAAGAGTCTGATCTAGAGAAACCATCGCACATTTTATACAAAAAATAAACATTATATACTTTTTAACCACAAATGCTCGTCTTGCACTGCTCTGTGATGGGCCACACATTACGTCATCACGTTGGAAAGGTCACGTGATGTAGGAGGAAGTACCGATCCAGTGTTTACACAGCAAACGCACAAAGACCAAATAAAACGCTCTTTACAAAAAAAGGTAAAACAACGATTTTGTACGATTTTGAAGTTGGAGGAGAAAACGAGATGGAGTTTTTCACCCCACCACAGTTCTTCCGCGTGACCTTTCCAACATGATTATGTGGAGCATCACAGAGCAGTGCAAGACGAGCATTTGTGGTTAAAAAGTATATCATTTTTATATTTTTTAATAAAATGTGCGATGGTTTCTCTAGATCAGACTCTTATTCCTCGTCTGGATCATGTAGAGTCTTTGAAGCTGCACTGAAACTGACATTTGGACCCGTTGAACCCCATTGAAGTCCACTATATGGAGAAAAATCCTGGAATGATTTCCTCACTTCTTTTTGACTGAAGAAATAAAGACATGAACATGAGGCATTGAGGTGAGTAAATTATCAGAAGATTTTAATTCAGGAGTGAACTAATCCATTAATGCATTTGGTGCCGACTAGATCTGCTATGCTGCTGCTGATTAATAATGCTGCTGCTGCAGAGCAAGACTTGCTACTGCCAAAAGATACACAGATTCACTCCTGTGAGCATGCAAGATATGATGCTGCATAAAAGATACACATAAATCCTGTAGCACATCTAGGCAGGTGGAACTGGGGAGGTAGGGGGGATCCAGACTATTTAAAAGTAAAAAAAAAAGCAATCTCATTGGATCAGCAGAGGCCAATCAGCTTGCGCCATGCGTTAATGATGTGATTGATTGCAGATTGCATGAAAAAGGACGATCAGCCAGCGCCCTCTAGAGCTTCAGGACTGAACTAGATATTCATATTTTATTTAAAAAATAAATAAATAAATAAAAAAAAAAAAAATATATATATATATATATATATATATATATATTTTTTTTTTTTTTTTAAATAATAATTTAAATTATATTTTAATTATTTAAAGGGGTCATGACATGTTTTTTTTATTATTTTAATATGTTCCTTGAGCTTCACTTATAATGTTAAAAAACAATTTTTTTGCACAAAAAAGCAAAAAACTAATTTTTTGCTCACAAAAAGTATTATCGTCGCTCCATAATATTCAGGTTGAACCGCTGCAGTCACGTCGACTGTTTTAACCATGTCTTTAGTACCTTTCTAGACTATGAATGACGAAAATTACGTTTCTTTCTGTGGGAGATTTCATCAAAAATATCTTAATTTGTGTTCTGAAGATGAACGAAGGTCTTGAGGGTGAGTAATTGATGACAGAATTTTAATTTTGGGGTGAACTGACCCTTTAAATAAATGTTTTGTTCATCATGAGGATGTTTTAAACTACAAAACTTGGATGTTTTAACAGTAAAAGATCAAGGCAAATTTGATAAATAATCCCTATTTACAATATTCAATTTATATTGGCATCAAAGCATTTACATTATTTCTTCAGACACTCATTAAATACTTTTATAGTAATATATAGTAATCATTATAACAATCTCATGAATGTCTTGCAGTTAACTCACTTTCCCAGCAGATTTTCCCGTGGTATCCGTACGTTATTAAATATCAAAATGCCATTGTCAACCCCATTCAGACCTGTGCAAAAACAAATATGAAGTAGGACAATCACATCTGGAAAACATCATTCAGGACGGCTGTATTAGTGTCATCGTCTCACCTTCCTTGTGCTTCATGTCGACGGTCGTCACTCCCGGCCACATGACGCCATTCCGATCACGGATCGGCACGATAAAACAGTGAGGACCTGAGACAGACATCTTCTCAATAACACTCGCGTCATTCATATCCATAAAACAAAGTTTGATACTTCACAAAAAGGGTCACTAACTCTAAACACGAGCAGAACTAATAACACAAACATTTTGTTCTCACACTCACAGTTCATTCTCATTATCAACACCGACACTGATTCATTTTTAACACATCCGTTGGTGCATAATGCATGTCTGAACTAAGCATTTTTATGCTTCGAGATAACAAACGAGCACCAAAATCTGACGCAGATGATCACAAAGTTTAAATCCGTGTGGATGAATGTCTAAACATTATATTCCGGACAGGTTTGTGATGATGAGCATGAACAGTCTCACCCTGAGATTCTCCGTTTATAATGAGCTGAGCGAATACGGCAGCGTAGTTTCCTTTTATTGCGTTCCCGATGTACATTTTCTGAGCATCTTCGGAAGGTGTGTGAATAATAAACTCCTGCAAAACAACAATCGGGAACATTTAAAGGCTATATGAACACATGTAGTGATTGCTTTCTTTATTGTCAATGTGTGAAAAGCTTGTCACCAAACTTAAGAAACGACACATTCCCTGACTTCCTAGGTTGTCTAAGAAAGCCTGATTTTTATGTGAAGAATTTGGGACGTTTTTGCCGGGAAAATTGAAAGGATGTGACATTTACACGAGAGCCTTTCTTCCGTTCTCTGACACGTGGAATAAATATTGTAATATTATGGACGCTTTTTGCCCTTTTTGGAACTTGACAGTATAAATCACCAGCCATATTAAATGACGTAGACGTAGATGATGCTGGAAATAAACATTTTGGGTGAACTATTCTATTAAAATGTGCATTGCAATCAATATTATAGTATGGAAGCTTGTTTCCACCACTGAATAAAAAAGGTAATTGTGAATTTTTATCTTACAATTCTGACTTTTCTCGTGATTCAGACTTTATATCTCGTAATTCAGACTTTATATCTGGCAATTCAGACTTTATATCTGGCAATTCAGACTTTATATCTGGCAATTCAGACTTTATATCTGGCAATTCAGACTTTATATCTCGCAATTCTGACTTTATATCTCGCAATTCTGACTTTATATCTGGCAATTCAGACTTTATATCTCGCAATTCTGACTTTATATCTGGCAATTCAGACTTTATATCTGGCAATTCAGACTTTATATCTGGCAATTCAGACTTTATATCACACAATTCTGACTTTTTATCTCACAATTCTGACTTTATATCTCTCAATTCAGACTTTATATCTCACAATTCTGACTTTATATCACACAATTCTGACTTTTTATCTCACAATTCTGACTTTATATCTCTCAATTCAGACTTTATATCTCACAATTCAGACTTTATATCTGGCAATTCAGACTTTATATCTGGCAATTCAGACTTTATATCTGGCAATTCAGACTTTATATCTCGCAATTCTGACTTTATATCTGGCAATTCAGACTTTATATCTGGCAATTCAGACTTTATATCTGGCAATTCAGACTTTATATCACACAATTCTGACTTTTTATCTCACAATTCTGACTTTATATCTCACAATTCAGACTTTATATCACACAATTCAGACTTTTTATCTCACAATTCTGACTTTATATCTCTCAATTCAGACTTTATATCTCTCAATTCAGACTTTATATCTCACAATTCTGACTTTATATCTGGCAATTCAGACTTTATATCTCGCAATTCTGACTTTATATCTGGCAATTCAGACTTTATATCTCGCAATTCAGACTTTATATCTCGCAATTCAGACTTTATATCTGGCAATTCAGACTTTATATCTCACAATTCTGACTTTATATCTGGCAATTCAGACTTTATATCACACAATTCTGACTTTTTATCTCACAATTCTGACTTTATATCTCTCAATTCAGACTTTATATCTCACAATTCTGACTTTATATCTGGCAATTCAGACTTTATATCTGGCAATTCTGACTTTATATCTGGCAATTCAGACTTTATATCTCGCAATTCAGACTTTATATCTGGCAATTCAGACTTTATATCACACAATTCTGACTTTATATCTCACAATTCTGACTTTATATCTGGCAATTCAGACTTTATATCTCACAATTCTGACTTTATATCTGGCAATTCAGACTTTATATCTCACAATTCTGACTTTATATCTGGCAATTCAGACTTTATATCTCGCAATTCAGACTTTATATCTCGCAATTCAGACTTTATATCTCGTGATTCGGACTTTATATCTCGCAATTCAGACTTTATATCTCGTGATTCGGACTTTTATTCTCAGAATTGTGAGATATAAACTCGCAATTGAGAGAAAAACGTTACAATTGTGAGAAAGTCGCAATTACCTTTTCTTATTTTTTATTTCATGGCGTGAACAAGCTTCCTTACTATCGAGCTCAGATCGTCCTGTAGCCGAAAGCATAAAGTAGACTTGGATATTACCTGAGTGGACTGATCGTATCGGGCCTCAGTGATGATGCCTCGAACGTTGCTACCGTGGCCCCTCTCGGTCATCGCAAACATCCCTGTAAACTGTAACTCCTGCAATTAAACAGAATCTTTTAGATGTTGCATTGACATTAAATCACCAACTGCACACATTCTTGTAATAAACAAACAACTCAAGTGCAAACTCAAAAACTGAGCAGGACTTTGACTTGCAAACATGTATGTGCACATCTACAGATCGTGTTCGAACTCTGGAGTGCACAGAATCTATTCATGACTTACTGATACGGGCAGATACCACTTCTTCTTCTGCTCTGGACTGCCGAGATTATTGACAGCGCCTCCGTACAGTCCACACACAACACCGAACTGAGGGTTACAGCAAGCAGTGCGGTGTGACTATTCAAATGCACGACCACAGTGTGGAATAAATGCAAATTTGTAGCATCATGCGTGCCAACACAACATGCAAATGTGCCTCAGAACAGCTCAAAACTGTCTAAACAGCAAGCAAAGATGTTAGAAACCCTGTTGCAGCTTAACTGTCTTTAATAAGAAGCAACTGGAATATAAAGCTGACAAACCTTGACTCCTGTGGCCATGTCAGCGGAGCAGATGACCTCAGTGATGCCAAAACTCTTGTTTACGAAGCCTATTTGCTTCTCTTTTAGCTAAACAAAGGCAAATAAGATGCTTTTAAATGTGCATTAGGGTCATTAAAGAATAAGGTTTTTAGTGTAAAAAAAAAACATAATGGAGATATGATTAGTTTTTTAAGTTTTATTAAGGGTTAACAGTGAGAATATGTGGTTTTTATAATCAATTAACACTGCTTTTGTCATTTTTTAAAAGATGGACCAAATTTTGTCACCAAAAAAATTTCGGTTACACCAAATGACACTTTCGGTTATACCGAATGACAATATTTTCAAACAATTCTAACAGGCAGATTTCTAGCTAGATCAAACATTTTAGATTTAGTACAAGTTTTTAAAATATTACAATATTTTCTGTTTTATAGCGGTCGTACCGAATGACAATATTTTCAAACAATTCTAACAGGCAGATTTCTAGCTAGATCAAACATTTTATATTTAGTACAAGTTTTTAAAATATTACAACATTTTCTGTTTTATAGCGGTCGTACCGAATGACAATATTTTCAAGCAATTCTAACTAGGCAGATTTCTAGCTAGATCAAACATTTTATATTTAGTACAAGTTTTTAAAATATTACAATATTTTCTGTTTTATAGCGGTCGTACCGAATGACAATATTTTCAAACAATTCTAACTAGGCAGATTTCTAGCTAGATCAAACATTTTATATTTAGTACAAGTTTTTAAAATATTACAATATTTTCTGTTTTATAGCGGTCGTACCGAATGACAATATTTTCAAACAATTCTAACAGGCAGATTTCTAGCTAGATCAAACATTTTATATTTAGTACAAGTTTTTAAAATATTACAACATTTTCCATGTTTTATAGCGGTTGCACCGAATGACCTGATATTTCGGGACATGCGTATGAGCGCAAAAACGTGAATTTTTCAAATAGTTAAGAGAGAGTTAGTTACTTTGCTTCATGACCACGTGGTCCTTTGCAGGCGTCTGAATGATGTCACATCCTGTCACATGATACTGACCGCATGACTTTATCCAAAATGATCCCTTTATATTGGTTACTCCAAATGACATCAATCAAATAATTTTTTCTGAACATTCTTTCTCATAATAAAGCAACGACTTCTACACAATGTTGATATATGATGTTACAAAATCATGCATAGATATAGACATTTATTACATTTTAACTATTTTAATCACAAATGAACGGTTGGACGGTTAAACCGAATCTTTAAAATACTTTTATATGTGGCAAAATATAATTAAAACGTTTTGGATTCAATAAAAGAGATCTAGATGTGCTACCTTACATACTTTGGAACAATATCTTTGCTTTTTAATATTATTTTTATAATTTTTTAGACAAAAAAAAATTACAGTTGCACCTCCTACACATTTTTGGACACGGTAGCATGGTATAACCACACTCTTTTACCATGGTAAATCCCTGTTTTAGGACATCTGCCGTGGTAACTAAAGAAGTTTGAGTACAATGCAAAATGATTTTATACCATAGCACTATTGTTTTTACTAAATGACATGCTAACTTTACCACGGTAACACCACAGTACTCGTGAATGTACCTGATTTTGAAGGTGTTCTCTCATGAAAGGCAGTCTCAAGATGTGATGGAGTCTCTCTGCAGTCAGATCTCTGCTCTGATCCAGAGTCAGTTCATAACTGCGTGAGAACATAACGAGCTCTTGTCAATTCGAATGACGCGCAAAAACGATTTAAATCAACAAAACATGCACAGCCTCGATCGGGCTGTATTTTCATTTCATTTACTCCTGTGAATGAGTCAAATATCGATCTACCTGCTGCTCTGAAACAGGTCACACTTTGAAATCGCGTCCCGAAAAGCATCTTTAATCTCCCAGAATTCTCCGTCCAGATATCTGGCGAGGCTGCTGGGCTGCATTTGATCCATGGATGACAACAACATGACTGGAGTTCCTCGTGTTGTTACTTTAACTGTAACATTGTACTTCCGCGTTTGGATGATGTCAACGCGTTGCACGGCAACACAGCCAATACACTTTTTTTTTTGGCCAAACAACTGAAATATTAAATACATAACCCATAAAAATAAATAACTAAAAGATATATGAGTAAGAGACGAAAATGTTATATACTAAGAGGTTGTAAATCAACATTTTTTCTTTGCCGAACGCTTGTGTAAAAAAAAGTTAAACTTGAAAAGCTCTTTTGGGAATAAAAGAATGTTCGTATAAAAAGTGTTTTTATTGAGTAGGATAAACAGCAGTACAGTCGAGCTCTGCTGGATTTCTCTCAGGGTTGAACTGCTCCTTCATTCTTATCAATGGAACAGACACAAATAAACGATCGGCTTCTGAACACACACGGTCATCCCGACCTCACAACACACACTCCAGTCTCTGACCATCACAATCTCCTGATGACTGTGATACATATACACACAATCTATCTATCTATCTATCTATCTATCTATCTATCTATCTATCTATCTATCTATCTATCTATCTATCTATCTGTCCGTCCATCTATCCGTCTATCTATCTATCTATCTATCTATCTATCTATCTATCTATCTATCTATCTATCTATCTATCTATCTGTCCGTCCATCTATCCGTCTATCTATCTATCTATCTATCTATCTATCTATCTATCTGTCCGTCCATCTATCCGTCTATCTATCTATCTATCTATCTATCTATCTATCTGTCTGTCTGTCTGTCTATCTATCTATCTATCTATCTATCTATCTATCTGTCCGTCCGTCTATCTATCTATCTATCTGTTTGTCTGTCTGTCTGTCTATCTATCTATCTATCTATCTGTCTATCTATCTGTCTGTCTGTCTATCTGTCTATCTATCTATCTATCTATCTATCTATCTATCTGTCTATCTATCTATCTATCTATCCGTCCGTCCGTCCATCTATCTATCTGTCTGTCTGTCTATCTATCTATCTGTCTGTCTGTCTGTCTATCTATCTATCTATCTATCTATCTATCTATCTATCTATCTATCTATCTGTCTGTCTGTCTATCTATCTGTCTATCTATCTATCTATCTATCTGTCTGTCTATCTATCCATCTATCTATCTATCTGTCTGTCTATCTATCTATCTATCTATCTATCTATCTATCTATCTATCCATCTGTCTGTCTATCTATCTATCTGTCTGTCTATCTATCTATCTATCTATCTGTCCGTCCGTCTATCTGTCTATCTTTCTATCTATCTATCTATCTGTCTGTCTGTCTGTCTGTCTGTCTATCTATCTATCTATCTGTCTGTCTGTCTGTCTATCTATCTATCTATCTGTCTGTCTATCTATCTATCTATCTATCTATCTATCTATCTATCTGTCTGTCTGTCTGTCTATCTATCTATCTATCTATCTATCTATCTATCTATCTGTCTGTCTATCTATCCATCTATCTATCTATCTGTCTGTCTATCTATCTATCTATCTATCTATCTATCTATCTATCTATCTATCTATCTATCTATCTATCCATCCGTCTGTCTATCTATATCTATCTGTCTGTCTGTCTGTCTGTCTGTCTGTCTATCTATCTGTCTGTCTGTCTGTCTGTCTATCTATCTATCTATCTATCTATCTATCTATCTATCTATCTGTCTGTCTGTCTGTCCGTCCGTCCGTCCGTCCGTCCGTCCATCTATCTATCTGTCTGTCTGTCTGTCTGTCTGTCTATCTATCTATCTATCTATCTATCTATCTATCTATCTGTCTGTCTGTCTATCTATCTATCTATATATCTATCTATCTATCTATCTGTCTGTCTGTCTGTCTATCTATCTATCTATATATCTATCTATCTATCTATCTATCTGTCTGTCTGTCTATCTATCTATCTATCTATCTATCTATCTATCTATCTATCTGTCTGTCTGTCTATCTATCTATCTATATATCTATCTATCTATCTATCTGTCTGTCTGTCTGTCTATCTATCTATCTATATATCTATCTATCTATCTATCTGTCTGTCTGTCTGTCTATCTATCTATCTGTCTGTCTATCTATCTATCTATCTATCTATCTGTCTGTCTGTCAATCCAAATCATAAACATCTTTTTAAATATTCAATATATGTTTAATATTTAACACGCGACAGGAAACGTGTTGCTGACGATCAAACACTTTAAAAAATACATCTTGAAGATGAAAACGCGAACACATCAGAATAGTCCAGCCGGACCTCCAAAAATGACTTTTTTCTAACGACTAATCATGATGATGATGTCATGCTGAATATTATATATTTAGTAATGTTTATGTTTTTACGAGTCATGTCTGTGTATATGTGTGGCCTGAACAGTGTGTGTGTGTGTGTGTGTGTGTGTGTGTGTGTGTTTGGTGAGTTTGACGGGTTACGCGCAGCTCGCTCATTCTTATTTCTGATATGACTCAAGAAGCGCCGACAAACTCTTCTCCCGGAGCAGATCCTGGGACAGAACTGTGAACAAGTATATACTGCACTATCAGACAAAGGGCCTCTAAATCAATCGCTTTACCAACTCATAAAAATGTAACCAACACGAGGAATCAGCTAAACCTTTATTTTCCTGTCCAGTCTCAAGCGCGCGCTCGATTTCCAGTCTCCCGGGCGAGAAGGAAAAGTGGATTTTTTACCAGTTTAAAGAAAGAGAAAACACTACGAGACCATGTGGAGGTCTCTCCTGCTTCTCATCTGTCTTCTGTTGATGTCTCTCTGCGGTGGCGTGTGCTTCATGTGTCCGGAGATCTGCAGATGTTCTCAGAAGAGCATCACCTGTAACAGCGCGACAGAAAACATGAAGAGCAGAACTCACAGCAGACTGTAAGCTATCTCATCCTCATACACTCATAACTAGACGTTAAAGGGTCTATTCCAAACAGTCAGTCTGGCATTAATTCATTAAACTGAACATATGTGGGTTATAGATGTTGGAGAAGGGGATTGTCACACATGCACATTTTTCATACAAGTCCGGTTGGGGTAGGGCTGTCAAGTTTATATTGGGGCAATTTGTCACACACGTTTGATATGTTGTAATTTTACGCAATTCAGCAGCCAAAATAATGGATTAATATTTATGTACGGTGTACATTTTACATTTTTTGCTGTTTCATGTGTTTTAATGCTTCGTTATTGCTTTGCTTTTTGTTTGATTAGTTAGTTCATAAAGCATTCTAGATATGGATATGTTAAGGTTGGCAGCTTTTTTAATTGAATATGAATTTGTTTCCCAAAAAAGTCTCAAAAAGTTTTAAAAATGTTAATTTAAAATAAATAAATTATAATATTTCTAAAAATATGATCTATATTTGGACAATGATGGTGGAAATGTTTATATATATATATATAATGTAAGTCAGAAAATGGACAATTATTAGAATTATTTAATAAAATCAATTCAAAATCAAGTACAGTGCATGATGTTCATTATTCATTTAATTAATTAATTAATTATTATTCTTCATATGTTTGCTGCTACTACGACTATGGACTGTAATAACCCTGTGATTCACTGTGATAATAACCTCAACATCATGTACATAAACACACACACACACACCCAAATCTCTCAAGTTGCCAATTCATCTGAACTATTTCATAATAATGTGTGCATTGTCGTACAGAATGTTAAATATGGAGAACTAGAAAAACAAGCGCGCCGCCATCTTAGAATGTTGTCTTTGAACTTTTCCGTTTGCGCGGGAAATCTATATGGCATCGCTCTTGAAGAGTAATTAGCTGGTGAAATTGATTTACTAATGGTATTGTTAACATAAGTTATCACAAGCATTGTAATGTTTAAAGCAGATGTCTGTAGATCGGGAAGTTGTTTATAAATCCGTAAGATCGCTGTGGAAAGAAACGCAAACCGGAAGAGAAAGACGAGCGCGGCGCTGGGAAGGGGCGGGGCTACAGAAGGTCTTTAGGTTTGTAAAACAATTTATTTTAGTGTGTGATTGTGGGACAGAGGGATTATATGTCCTGCCTTAAGTTTATTTTCTTCTCATTATCCATTTGTAAAGGCGTGTGGAACATAACAACAGCCCATAAGATAAAGTGGACGTGTTTATCTGCGGCTCGGTTTCATAACCATCGCTCATATAGTCTAAACACTTATGACCCATTCCGTTATCTGAAGAGTAAATAAATACTTATCTATAGATACACATTTATTATCTACAAAACAGCTCTGACTTGAGGTGTTTAGACATATTAATACTGTATGCATGTTGAAGCCTATTTGCAGAAATATACTTTAATAAAGTTTTTTTTTTGTTTTTAGTAAACTCTAACACAGTTAACTGATTCACATTTTGCTTCACAAAAGCATATTGGGTTCAGTTTAATTAAAAAAAAAAATCTTCAATCAGCGATTGGCTCTTTTCTTTAGAAGGCGGGACTAATCCACCATATTGCTTTTCCAATTCGTTACTAATAGGACACCATCTTTGCATCTCTAGTTTTATTGTGTCCTTTCAGGACTGTCAAATGCAAGAGACCACTGATTCACATTTTGCTCTCGAACAAATATTTATTCAAAAATGAGTTGAATAAAAAAATTCATCCCTTTCAAGGAAAGTCTGTCCATATTTGCGACGTCTCCGGCTGCTGTTTTTTCATCCAAGACCAAGTCTGATCTGAAATCCTGAAAAGTCAAAAAAATGCAAAAATAACATATTAAATAACATATTTCAAATCAGCAACAAAATCTGACATGAACTGCCCCATAAATGTCGTTTCTTATGCTCAAATAGCGTTAAAAAGCTTATTTTTTAGTCTAGACGAGCCAATGCGCATGTGCAGTCCTTACGCAGTAAGTTTATTAATCAGCGATTGGCTCTTTAATGTAGAAGACGGCAGTATTCCGCCATATTGCGCATTGCAGTTTCTCCCATTCATAAGTAATTGACCCAAACAGTTTGATTGACAGGCGATCTGACCAATCATAACCCAGAATTCGCCATCTTATCCGACAAAGCGTCGGGGAGTAGTCTATAGTAGATTAACGTTGTTTAACTAAAAAAAATTGTATGTATCGATGTATTTTTCACTGCGTGAGAACATGATGTGTGGCGTGAGAGCGCATGACTTGTCGGACATAGCAAGAGAGGGCGGGTTTTGCCATCTTTTTATGTCTATAGTCTTTTATTTTGTCCTTTCAGGACTGTCAAATACAAATGCAAGAGATCATATCACTCTTAGAAGTATCTTTGTGCTCATTACTTGTTGATGGATAAGAAACAATGTATTTTAATTCAGCGCATTTTGAATAAACATTGTATCAAAACGACTGTCACTTGAGCATTACTGAGATACAAAAGTATCAATACGTACTTTTAATGTAAATTTTAGATACTTTAAAAGTAACAATATGTACCTTTAAAGCTGCTGTTCGTAACTTTTTTGTGTTGCATTTCAAATATGTTTCAGCAATATTCTGACAACAATTATTATTCATCATTTAACATATTATTCAAATATTATTAAAAGATATTTACATTTTACATCATTTAGCAGACGCTTTTATCCAAAGTGACTTACAAGGGGAGCAATTAGGGGTTTCATGTCTTGCTCAAGGGCACTTTAGTCATGGTATTGAAGGTGGAGAGACTGCTGTTCATTCACAATCCCCATTATCAATTCCTGCTGGCATGGGAATCGAACCAACAACCTTCAGATTACAAGCCCGACTCTCTCACCACTAGGCCACGACTACCCCCATATTGCATAGTTGTGCTGTCATGCAAAGAAATTATGAACATGCAAAAAACAAAATATGAATAACTGTCTATGTCGTAGTCTACACTTATGCATTTTTTTATTTGCATAGTAAAATTAATCTTGCAGCTGTAGTTGTAGCAAATCATTTTCGACCAGCGTTTAGTGTTTTGTTCATCCCTCAAATTTAAAAAGTACAAAATATTCTCATATTTAGGCTCATTTAAAACAAATATCCCCTCCACGACTGTAATTCTTCTATTGCAAACAATACTAAAAACCTATTTTCAGGCTGTTCCAGCAAAACCGACTCCTTTGACGGAAAGGTTAAATTTAGTGTCATTTTCTCCCAGTCTTCTGCCGCCGCCAGTGTGTTCGAATGATCACGATACCCTGTTGGTTTCATCTGGCGGCTGTACTGATCATTATAGTCCTGCGTGAGCTTACGCACGACACCTCTACCTTTTCTGAAAAAAGCAATGGGGGAGTTGTTGACATGTGTCAAGCTTGATAAAAGTAGCATCCGAAATAGACGGGTCAAGTAGTTTTGTCTGACGGGTCTCTTGATTCGGCGGGCCATCGCGCCCGCTGGGCTGAACGTGTTAAAAGAGTCTGCTGGATGTCCTTGAGGCCTTGAAATCATCTTCTTCCTCTACGGAAACCTTGAGCCCTGATAAGAGTGCAATCAAGGACATGAGATAAATGAATAATGTCCTTAAAAATAAGGAAAATTGTTCAGAACTGTAATCACCCACCTACTTCATCTCGGCTTGTTTTTATACTTCTATTTTATCGATTGTTTTTAATTCCACAAATATGACTGGCACAGTTTTGAATGCAGTATCTGTTCAAGCGTCATTATTTGTACAGTAGCTCCAAAAATTATTTGGTTACGTAAGACACAAAGGTAAAATACGGTAGATTTTCACATTTTCAATAATACTAATTCTGATGCTGGGTTAAGAACAACCCAAGGTGGGTTAAATACGGACAAAAACCCCAGCGGTTGGGTTAAATGTTTGACCGAGATGCTGTTTTATTTAACTCAGATATTAAAAATGACTATATGTATGGATTAAAATGAACCCAAAATATGTTGGAAATTAAAAATCAGACACACTCAAAAAAATATTTCAGTCTAAACATAAGTTTTATGTAATTTAATTACATAGCAATTTGGATTTGCAATTGGATTACATAGTTTTAACATAAACAAATTTATAAACTTAATGTGATTCATATTTGTCAGTCATATGTAAATGAAATAAGTAAGATTTATGTAATAGTTCACAGGTTAATGAACACTGTTTAGTGGTCATGTGTGTGCGCACTACTGAGTTAAAGTACCGTTGAAGCAGTGTGAGAGTTAATGAGATCATTAAGTGATGATTGAGCATTAATGATGAACGCCTGCTGTTAACAAGCAGAATCACTGAAGGACAGAGAAACACAAGAACTACAACTGATGAAATCAACTGAAGATAAAAGACATTTAATCTCTCACTATTCATATACTCAACTATTACATACATATTTCATTTACATATGACTGACAAATATGAATCACATTAAGTTTATTAGTTTGTTTATGTTAAAACTATGTAATCCAAATGGATGGAAAATTGCTATGTAATTAAATTACATAAAACTTATTTTTAAAAATATTAATATTAAATATTAATATTAAAAATATTTTTTTGAGTGTAGAGGAAACAATAATAATCAAAAGCTGAACATTTATTAATGAACAATTTATTAGTGAGCAGTACTGTCAACAATAGTTGAGTTAAATAAAACTACCCAGCAGGTTGGGTCAAACATGAGTCTGTCCATTTTAACCAACTTGGGTTTTTTAGAATGTTTTTAAATCTGATTAATTGTACATCTTTGTTTGTGATTTATCAAACCGAAATGGACAAAAACCCATAAAATTCTGCGTTGTGCACTAAACTCACTGATTCCATACGCATTTTTCGCATCGCATATTCTGTTAAGGTTCCAAAAGGGTGTTTTCATGATTCCATGGATGATAAAGACCCTTCATGGAAACATCAATGCCAATAAAGAACCTTCAAGAACTTTTTTTTTGTTATTTTTAAGAGTGTACACTAAAAAAAAATGCAGGGTTAAACACAACCCAAGTTGGGTTGAAAATGGACGGGGTTTAAATGTTTGATCAACCTTCTGGGTAGTTTAATTTAACTCAACTATTGATTAAAAATGACTGTATTGCTCAAAATATGCTGGAAATGAACATTTATTAATAAGTTGAATTAATAATAATTGTTATTATTTTTGATTATTATTGTTTCCTCTAGTAATTATGTGTCTGATTTTTAATTTCCAACCTATTTTAGGTTCCTTTTAATCCAGAAATACAGTCATTATTAAACATTAGTTGAGTTATTTAAATCTGCACCATCAAACAACCCAATCATTGTCACATGGTCCATTTTCAACCCAATTTGGGTTGTTTCTAACCCAGCATTTTTTAGAGAGTAGTAGGAGTTTATACGAAAATACCATTGCATATCAAAACAAAACGGCATTTAATGATTAGGATGGATAAATAAAACGCATACTTTTTTAGCACTTAATCACGCTATGAGGCTGCGGAAGATTTCTTGTTGCTTACACAACTGCACATTCATGATCCATGAGGTGAGCTTGGAAACATGACAGCCTCCTCCAACCGAACCGAGAGGCTTCACGCCACACTCACATCATTAGACCTGCACTGGAAGAGATGAATCAAGCAGGGCTTCACAATTACAAACCCCGAGAGCACCGTGACCTTGATAATTATCAGAGTGCAAAGGTTCTAAACTCTTACATGAAACACGGCCCAGACATGTCTTACATGTAAGACATAATGTGATGTAATTACTTGCAATTTGAATGGTCATTTTTAGCAGTGCACTGGAAAATTTGATTGTTGTTTTGATTACTAAGGGTGAAATTAATCTTATTTGTTAAATATGTAATTGCTGCAAATAATATCTGTCAGACAGGGACACAAAACTTCAAAAAGCCAATGAAACGGACTAAAGCGTCGAAACCACACGCGATTTGTCACCACACCGGTCTGCAGGTTTTCTTCGACTACCTTGTGAATCGACGCCCCCAGAAGCCGTTTCCACCACTGAAAATAAAAAATAAAAAGATTATTGCAACTTTTATCTCACAATTCTGACTTTTTTTTTAACAGAAATGTGAGATATAAAATTGAGATATGAAAACAAAGTCAGAATTGCGAGTTTATATCTCAATTCTGACTTTATATCTCGCAATTCTCAGAAACAAAGTCAGAATTGCGAGTTTATATCTCAATTCTGACTTTATATCTCGCAACTCTCAGAAACAAAGTCAGAATTGTGAGTTTATATCTCGCAATTCTCAGAAACAAAGTCAGAATTGCGAGTTTATATCTCAATTCTGACTTTATAACTCGCAATTGTAACTTTATATCTCGCAATTCTCAGAAACAAAGTCAGAATTGCAAGTTTATATCTCAATTCTGACTTTATATCTCGCAACTCTCAGAAACAAAGTCAGAATTGTGAGTTTATATCTCAATTCTGACTTTATAACTCGCAATCGTAACTTTATATCTCACAATTCTCAGAAACAAAGTCAGAATTGCAAGTTTATATCTCAATTCTGACTTTATAACTCGCAATCGTGACTTTATATCTCGCAATTCTCAGAAACAAAGTCAGAATTGCGAGTTTATATCTCAATTCTGACTTTATAACTCGCAATCGTAACTTTATATCTCGCAATTCTCAGAAACAAAGTCAGAATTACGAGTTTATATCTCAATTCTGACTTTATAACTCGCAATCGTAACTTTATATCTCGCAATTCTCAGAAACAAAGTCAGAATTGCGAGTTTATATCTCAATTCTCACTTTATAACTCGCAATTCTGAGAAACAAAGTCAGAATTTTGAGTTTATATCTCAATTCTGACTTTATATCTCGCAATTCTGAGAAACAAAGTCAGAATTGCAAGTTTATATCTCAATTCTGACTTTATAACTCGCAATTGCGACTTTATATCTCGCAATTCTCAGAAACAAAGTCAGAATTGTGAGATAAGAAGTCGCAATATTCTTCTATTTTTTCTTTTTTCAGTGGTGGAAAAGGGCTTCCATACGCAGGGCGTTGCCACCTTGTGGATAAACTAATTATTGCAAAAAATTAAATGCACACGAGTACGTACAAAAATCTGGCAGTACCGCGCGAACTCTTCCGATGACAAAATTCGCGTCATTATCCGCTGACCCTCGCATACACGTAAAAAGTGAAGTATACTTTGGGCTCAAAACAACTTGAATTAGGAATAACATACTACTCTTTTTTAATATAACTATATGACACGAATAGAAAGACTGGCGCAGAAGTATACTATTCTTATTATGATTTTACAAGGTTTTTAAAGTGCTAAAGGAAGGTCAGTTGTCTTCATTTGAGATTTTGGTCCTTGCTGAATGAGCTTTTATCTGCTCTGTCTCTGGGTGGAAGTGCTTTGCTGACGTAAAACTTCCTTGAGGCTTATCAAACATTTTAAGCATTGCAAGATACACATCTGTTCAAGCTCCTTTTATTTCATTTAGGATCAAGGGTTTATGGAGATTTATTCGTATTGTGACTTAGCAAACACCAATAATTAATTCATTCATCCTGTGCATCTCAATTTCAGAGTTTTGAACTACATCACTCTGAGAACCATCAGCAGTCGCAGTTTCGACCGCCTGAGAGGAGTGAAAACAATGTGAGTTGCCATCGTTTTTAAAACATGACGACAGATAACCAGATGTTTAGTATGGCTGCTGAAGGGAAATGCCATCCATCATCACTCCCCTCTGAGCAGGCTCATCTCCACACCATGTGATATGTGAAGAAAATCTTTGATGTTCACTCCCTTTTTCAGAGTCGAAGGAGCGTTCAGTGCCAATTTTTCCTCGTAGCTCTTTGAAAAAACGCTCAGGACATCCAAGTTAGGAGGAACAGTTTGAACGCTTGCACAGAATAGATTATTCTTTGACTGAATAGCGAGCAGTATTTTTTTTCAATAACCATTTTAATATTACACAATATCTTTCTCTCTTGGGATTGGATTTCTGTCAAAAAGAAGCATTTTTTTCCCTTAGGAATGGCCTACAGATGTTTGAATCATATGGGCCAAAGTCCCTTGAAGTCATTTCATCTTAGAGACGTTTCTCGTGCAGCATTCTCTTTGAATGGGGACTCATCAAATTCTCCGAAGCTGTTTGCGAAGCTTTTGATTAAATTTAATAAGTGAAATCACCAATGAAATCTGACAACAACTTTTTTTTATAAACGCTCGAATCATGACAAAAAAACACGTTGGAACGAGCTAATTTTACGTTCGCGTCTCCAGGGTATGCTCGTGACCTCATGACTACGGTTATGAGTGGCAAAATATTTTAAGCATTGGTTTTCAGCGTGAGTGCCACGAAAACACCCAAAACGGGAACGAGCTTCACTGTACAAGTAGCTTTGACACACAATCTGAGGTAAATTTTCACAGATTACCAAAAGAAACAAATTGCAGCGATGCATTCACAGAAACAACTGAACTCCAGGCAGAGAAACATGTTATCATCTAGTGTAAAAATGTTGAAATCATACCCTATATATTGTGTTGACAACTCATTTAAATATGTACCATCTTATATTCTGCATAATTGGCTGTTTTTAAATATACACTGACAAAAACTATACTAATTTTAGGGCTGGAGGATATAACTTTGATATAATCGCTCAGGTTTAGTCATGCACTTCTTTGCCACTCAGTCCAGCAGAGGGAGCGTGTTCCAGCGGGAAACTGACGTCAACGCATACCCTCTATAGGAACCGGAGCTTCTGACGGCCACTTCAGTGACGCGATGACTTTACCAATCGGCTATTGGCTCTTGTTTAGATAGCGGGACTTTATTCCGTCATATTGCGCGTTGCACTTTCTCCCATTCATAATATAGTCCACCGTATATATATATACAGGGCTGGATAGGTTACTTTTAAAATGTATTTCACTACAGATTACAAAATACATGCTTTAAAAAGTAATTTGTAATGTATTTCGTTACATTACTCAAGTTTAGTAACTTAATCTAAATACTTTAGAATACTTTGGAATACTAATAAGTGTGGAACAAACACAAAAAAGGTCATTGCAAGTTTTTAATCGCACAATTCTGACTTTTTCCCCTCAGAATTGAGTGATATAAAGTTGAAATTGTGAGTTATAAAGTCAGAATTATGAGATATAAACTCGCAATATTGAGAAAAGTCAGAATTATGAGATATAAACTCGCAATATTGAGAAAAGTCAGAATTATGAGATATAAACTGAAAATATTGAGAAAAGTCAGAATTATGAGATATAAACTGACAATATTGAGAAAAGTCAGAATTATGAGATATAAACTCGCAATATTGAGAAAAGTCAGAATTATGAGATATAAACTCACAATATTGAGAAAAGTCAGAATTATGAGATATAAACTCGCAATATTGAGAAAAGTCAGAATTATGAGATATAAACTCACAATATTGAGAAAAGTCAGAATTATGAGATATAAACTGAAAATATTGAGAAAAGTCAGAATTATGAGATATAAACTCGCAATATTGAGAAAAGTCAGAATTATGAGATATAAACTCGCAATATTGAGAAAAGTCAGAATTATGAGATATAAACTCACAATATTGAGAAAAGTCAGAATTATGAGATATAAACTCACAATATTGAGAAAAGTCAGAATTATGAGATATAAACTCACATACTAAATTCACAATTGCAATTGTGAGTTTAAATCTCGCAATTCTGAGAAAAAGAAGTCAGAATTGTGAAACACAAACTCACAATTGTGAGGGGAAAAAACAAATTGTGAGAAAAAGTTGCAGTGACGAGTGAATTATAAAATGACTCACAAAACATGAAAACAGTCGTGGATCATCAGGTCATGACAGGACAGTTCAGTTTTTTTATAAATTCAGTCATTTTGTCTTGTTCAGGACAGAACTAAATAAAAATAACAACATTTTTATGATCCTCTTAAAAGTATTAAAATGTTGGTGAATCTTAACTCCTCTTTTTCAGACGGTCAGAGTCAGAGAATCACCAATCGCTGTTTAAATGACATTAAAACTCAAAGTAATCACTTTGGTAATCTAAAACACTTTTCAGATGTAACTGTAATCTGATTACCACCCATTTAAAATGAAACTGTAATGAAATACAGTGACTCAAATTTAGTATTTTAAATACGTCACTAAGTTACTCCCCAACCCTGATTATATATATATATATATATAATTAGCATCTAATTAGAATTCAGTATTTGTTCCTCAAATATGATTATGATTGAACTACTATTCAAAAGTTTGTAGTTTTTTTTAAATGAAATTACTTCTTTTATTCTGCGAGCATGCATTAAATGAATCAAATGTGTCAGTAATGACATTTTTAGTAGTTACAAAATATTTCTATTTCAACATTAATAATATATTATATTAAAATGTAAAATATATTATATTAAAAAATGTACATGTATTGTACACCTTAGGCTTCATCCATGTAAGTCCACGATTCATTTATTCAGTTCTATCACCACAAATAAAAACTAAAAATGTATTTTGGGAAACATTTTTCCTCTCATTTTCACTCTCCCGTTGTTTTTCCACCCAGAGAAATCGCCCAGAGCATCTCACTGGAAACCATAGAGACAGAAGCGTTCAACAGCCTTCTGAACGTCTCAGAAATGTAAGAAAGCTCTCAAACAACAACGATTCATGGATAATTGACTTGATTTGCGTGCCTGTCTTAATGACTGCGTTTAATTACTGCCCGTAATTATAACTGACTGGAACAGAATCTTCTCTGACAGAGTCTTTTCATAGTAATTTGTTTATGATTTCTCATGCAAGAATTTGTGTCCCAGCTCAATCCAGAACACACGGAGTTTGGTTCACATCCACCATCGGGCGTTCAACCACCTTCCCAAACTGAGATATCTGTGAGTAGCACATCTTCTTCTTCATTCTTCATCTCTGTCTTCCCACACCAGCTTCATTTTAATTGATATAAATCAGAAATTAACCCGAGGAGTTTAACATAACTAGAGAAAACCGACTGCCTTAAACCATTTTAATCTCGATTACATTTCATATTTTAAATCACCAATGATATCTGACCACAACTGTCTCATAAAGTTTGTTTCTAAATGCTTGAATCATGACAAAAAAATGGCATTTTTCAGGCTAGATCAAGCTAATGCGCACGCGCGGTCCTGTACACGTCCTGTCGGACTGTTTCCAGAGCTTCTCACTGGAGCTGCAGTGACGCGGAACATCATTTTTCTATTCAAATGCGCTACTTTTCTATGGAGGACCAGGAGTGCCACATAAAAATAAAACGAAGAATCAATTCATTCATTTAATAATTCACACATAAAAATGCATATAAATAAATCACTTTTATATAGGCAAATAAATAGACATATTTAAAGTTGTTTATTTAATTCCTGTTTTTAAATGTAGTTTAATAGATCAATAAAACAATAAATTTAAAAAAATCTTTTTTAATGTATAAATAAATAGACATATTTAAAGTTGTTTATTTAATTCCTGTTTTTAAATGTAGTTTAATAGACCAATAAAACAATAAATTTAAAAATTATTTTTTTAATGTATAAATAAATAGACATATTTAAAGTTATCTATTTAATTCCTGTTTTTAAATGTAGTTTAATAGAACAATAAAAAAATACATTTGTAAATCATTTTAAATCGCTTTTTGCCAAATGCTTTTCTTTATCCATTTGTCAATCGAGTGCTAAAATGCCATTGGACAGCACACACGGGGGAGCAACCAATCAGCTTTCGCCTCAATTTGAAGAGCCGACCCTCTCTAGAAGAGTTCGAGCGACACGATCACACAAAATGTCCGGCGAATCTGAACGTGTTTGGAGAGGTTATAATGGTTTTCGTCGGACTGTCCTCAGCGACACAACAACACATCCTGCCGTCTCTTCTGCCGGTACATCCAATGACTGGTGTTGTTCGAGAACGCTTGGAAGTTCAACCATAGCGTGAGGGCCGCGGAGTCGCTGAATGACCTCAAACTGAACCCAAATCCTTCCATTTATTGTACAAACACAATATATTATTGTCTTCCCTCAACTGAAAAACTCTTTTACATATAAAATGATAATCGAGAGGAGAATTTCTTTCGCAAAAATCAGCTAAAGCTAACAACTCATCTACAATACCTCTAAAAACACGTTCAGATTCGCCGGACATTTTGCGTGATCGCGTCGCTCGAACTCTTCTAGAGAGGGTCGGCTCTTCAAATTGAGGCGAAAGCTGATTGGTTGCTCCCACGTGTGTGCTGTCCAATAGCATTTTAGAAAAGCATTTGCCAAATTATTTTTTAAAAAGCCATTTAAAATGATTTACAAATGTATTTTTTATTGTTCTATTAATCTACGTTTAAAAACAGGAATTAAATAAACAACTTTAAATATGTCTATTTATTTATACATTAAAAAATATGTTTTTTAAATTTATTGTTTTATTGTTCTATTAAACTACATTTAAAAACAGGAATTACATAAACAACTTTAAATATGTCTTTTTATTTATACATTAAAAAAAGATTTTTTAAATTTATGGTTTTATTCTTCTATTAAACTACATTTAAAAACAGGAATTAAATAAACAACTTTAAATATGTCTATTTATTTGCCTATATAAAAGTGATTTATTTATATACATTTTTATGTGTGAATTATTAAATGAATTAATTGATTCTTCGTTTTATTTTTATGTGGCACTCCTGCTCCTCCATACTTTTCCATCGTTTTGATGTAAACTCGTGCTGGAAGGACCGTTACACTCGCGTCTTTTTCAGCGCCTCCCACGTGACCGCCGCGTTTTTAAGACCAATCAGAAGAACTCGGAGGCGGGGCAAGCGTTTAATTTGTTTGTCATTGCCGTTATTGCATCACGTCTCGAAGACCCTCGCGTTCAGTACTGCGCTTTTTAAAAAAACCATTCGGGGCCGTTCACACGTTCGTCTAAAAACACAAGGAATGTTTTTAATTAAAAAAAAAAAAAAAAACGAGATGCACTTTTGAGATTGACACTATTTTTTAAAATGAAAAAAAAAAAAATTGCACTTGCTTCCGCCATGTTGCCGCCAATTAAAATAGTTGCCATGCCAACTTGCTAAAATCTCGCCACACTTGCCCCGCCTCCGAGCTCTTCTGATTGGCCCACTGTTTTGGAACTGACATTGACGAGCGTCGCTGCGTGTAAAAGTTGAAATTATTTTAATAGAAATAGGCAAACAGCGGAACAGACATGAAAACGAAAATAATCGCACTATCTATGGCATCCTCCGCCATGCTGCCATCGAATAAAACAGTTGCCATGCCAACTTGCTACCGTAAACAAAAGCTCGCCACACTCGCCCCGCCTCCGAGTTCTTCTGATTGGTCCACTGTTTTGGAACTGACCTTAAAGTGTAACTACTTTATGTAACTGAAACTTTGTGACCTTGAACTTGGTTCTTAGCCATTTCTTCTGCTTTGTATTTCTACAGGAGCATTTCCAACACGGGTATAAGTGAATTCCCTGACCTGACCTCCATCTTCTCCCTGGCGCCCTATTTCATACTGTGAGTTTGCTCTGTGGATTCGTCTGAGAGCGAATGATGGAGCGTAACAGTGATGATATAATGCTGTCCGTTATCTGTATCGAGCTGACAGAAAATGAAGTGTTATGAAATAGACAGACGTATGAGTCAGAACACGGGATAAGAAAAGCGTGGTATATTAAATCAGGAGACTAATATGTTTTGGTTTTGTAGCGAAGAGGCGTATTGTTTAACATGCTGAAGCCATTTTGTTATTTTTTTAGGGATATTTGTGATAACCTCAACCTGCGTTCAATCCCACCAAACGCTTTCAGCGGAATGACGAGTGAATTCACCACAATGTTAGTATCTCACATCTCCACTTCTTTTTTCTGCTTGAGGCACTGCCTGAACACCCCAAAATTAATATTTCAATAATTTAACAACACTCGCATGTTCGGGGTTTCCTGATGTTGGTAAATAGTCACATGACATACACTACTGCTTAAAGTTTTTAAAGAAATTAATACTTTTATTCAGCAAGGATGCATTAAAATCAAAATATGAATGCTGTTCTTTTACGTCAAATATGAAAAAAATAGATTATTGATATCAGAAACGATATTAGATTATTGAATCAGAAACGAGTGGCAAATCAGCATATGAGAATGATAATAGAGGTAGTCGACTAAAATCTAACAGTATAATAAATAAGATAAAATATAGTAAACATACAGTAAATAAGAAGAACAAATAAATACAATAGAACAAAGATACAAATGAAATAAACAGTATTTTAGGTTTGTAATAAAAACCTAAATACCTAAATATTCAGGTAAGAAAAATGCTGGGTTAAAAACAACCCAAGTTGGGTTGAAAATGGACAAACCCAGCGATTGGGTTAAATGTTTGACCCAACCTGCTGGGTAGTTTTATTTAACTCAGCTATTGTTTAAAAATGACTTAGTATTTTGGAAATCGACATTTATTAATACGTTTAATAATCGAACATTTATTAATGATTTAATGAATAATAATTAAGTCTTAAACATTTATTAAATTGCTTATTAATAATGTTCACCTGTTGATTATTATTGTTGCCTCTAGTAATTATGAGTCTGATTTTTAACTCGTCGTTCTGGCGAAATTTTGGGGTATTTTTTGAAAATTTTAGCGAGGAAGTTCTAGGTTTTTGGTCCAATCGGAACCGAACCAGCGCAGCGAGACTCTCTGGAGTCTGATTGTCAATAGTTATCAAAAAAAGTTGAATTTCGATTTAGAGCTCGTTCTGTAGTCGCGTGAAAAACACTCGGCGACTGGCCACTCGGGGGCCATTAAACATTAAAACGCCTACTTTACCATTAGGCCGATCGACTTGAAAATTGGCATGAAGTGTCTTAGTCCAAAGAGCCGTGATAGTCTATGAGGACATTTGCATATCTAAAAAAACATGGCCGCCATTGACCAATGAAGTTTGAGCACACAAGGTTAACAGAGGCAGATCGGAACGAAACTCAGTGGACACGTTCAACTCACGGTCGTTGAAATTTGTGACAATTTTGAAAGAAATCGGCCTCTGGTGTTTCACACATACACAAAATATTCATGTCATTTTATAGATCTCAAGAACCACCGCTGTCAATCAAATCGTTCATTAAATATTCACGATTACGTTAAAAAAAACTAGTCCTAGGTTTTTCACTCAATCTGACTAAAACAAATGCAGTACAATTCTCTGGAGACTCTAGGTCAAAAGTAGATTTGAACTTTACCCTTTGGGTCGCTATAACAGGGTCATTTAGGAAAGGGGCGTGGTCAAATGCTCACAAAACCACTCCTCAACGAAAACTCTGAACTTCACGAAAATTGGTGAGCATATGCAGCATGTGACTCTAAAGAAGCATGCCAAGTTTTATAGAGATCAGACCATAGGTGGCGCTGTAACTGTTTAAAGCTTTAAAAACCATATATTTCCTATGGTAAACTGCCTGAATTTGAATTGTGAATATTTAAAGAACGATTTGATTGACAGCGGTGGTTCTTGAGGCCGATTTCTTTCAAAATTGTCACAAATTTCAACGACCATGAGTTGAACATGCCCACCGAGTTTCGTTCCGATCTGCCTCTGTTAACCTTGTGTGCTCAAACTTCATTGGTCAATGGCGGCCATGTTTTTTTAGATATGCAAATGTCCTCATATACTATCACGGCTCTTTGGACTGAGACACTTCATGCCAATTTTCAAGTCGATCGGCCTAATGGTAAAGTAGGCGTTTTAATGTTTAATGGCCCCCGAGTGGCCAGTCGCCGAGTCTTTTTCACGCGACTACAGAACGAGCTCTTAATCGAAATTCAACTTTTTTTGATAACTATTGACAATCAGACTCCAGAGAGTCTCGCTGCGCTGGTTCGGTTCCGATTGGACCAAAAACCTAGAACTTCCTCGCCAAAGTTTTCAAAAAATACCCCAAAATTTCGCCAGAACGACGAGTTAAAAATCAGACACATAATTACTAGAGGCAACAATAATAATCAACAGGTGAACATTATTAATAAGCAATTTAATAAATGTTTATGGCTTAATTATTAATAAATGTTCGATTATTAAACGTATTCATAAATGTAAATGGTCTTTTCCATCTATGATTAAGATGGTTATAGTCTTGCTAAATGAAACACCTAAATAATAATTAGGCATACGCATTGGCTTAAAGATCAGCTATATTTTATTTAGTTAATTTCTCATGTTCGGCAGTGAAGAAAACTAAGATGAAAATGATTTCCCACCCTCTATATGACCCTAAGAAATACCGGGTCTCTTTGTATAGATGATTTAAAGCCACTGCAACTCTTATTTGTGAGCTGTGAATTTGTTTTTGGATCGAGCACACGGTGTCATCCTATAATAACAGCCTCTTTGCATCACCATTGTGACAGATCCATAAAACAACTGCTCCTCAAACTATAAAGATCAGAATGAAACGATCAGGGTTTCGTTCTTGATTGAAATGATCTCAAGCGTTGCATTTTTAGTTTCAATAAATGCTCTTTTTGGACGAGCTCCCCTTATAATAAACAAGTTCAACAAAAACAAGGCATATTTTATTGGTGTACAAAAGCAAGAACGAACAAATTTTATGGGGTGACGGTCCTGAGAGAGTTAAATGATGGTCAGTTTTCTTAGATGATAGTGCTGTTAATCAAATCTTTGCTTAGTCTACGTAAGACACGCAACCTTCAATCTTTGTGTCCGCATGCAAACAAGATCGCACAAACACAGTTTTGAAATGTTGTACATCTGTGGTAAATAGCATTGAATTTGGATGAGACATTATCTGCTAATAAACGTTTCTCTCTCTTTCTTTGTCTTCAGGAATCTCTTTAACAATGGATTTCAAGAAATTGAAAGCCATGCCTTTAATGGAACTATAATAGATAAACTGTAAATATTGACATATTATTAACACACTAATCTCTATTCAGTTCTGCCTTGATCGTGTTATTAATCTGCTGTATAATTACGGTGTAATCTGTTTGTTTTGCAGAGTATTAAAGAACAACAAAGATCTACGTTTGATCCACGAAGATGCTTTCAAAAAAGCGTTTGGCCCGACTTCACTGTGAGTGATAGTGAAATAATTCTCTCGCAAGTTCTGGCGCTTTATTTCACCATTCACCGATCTTCTCTGGACTGAGCGCTTTATCAGATGTCAGTGTTAATGACCAAAGCTGGGCTGCATTACCTTACTCTAGACGAGAGCTTCACCACACATGGCTAGCTTTTAAGAAAACTTGAAGGCCTCGATTGGCTGGTTCAGGTGTGATTGAATGCTGTATGAAACCAAAGCTGTGTTCGAAACCGCTCCCTATCCACTATATAGTGCACTATATCGGGTGTCGGCCATTTTGTAGGGCATTCCCTGTGCATTCCCTACATTCGTTCACTACTTTTACCCACAATCCTCTCTGATTTTGAGTGTACATTCGATGTAAGCTGTGTTCGAAACCGCTCCCTATCCACTATATAGTGCACTATATCGGGTGTCGGCCATTTTGTAGGGCATTCCCTGTGCATTCCCTACATTCGTTCACTACTTTTACCCACAATCCTCTCTGATTTTGAGTGTACATTCGATGTAAGCTGTGTTCGAAACCGCTCCCTATCCACTATATAGTGCACTATATCGGGTGTCGGCCATTTTGTAGGGCATTCCCTGTGCATTCCCTACATTCGTTCACTGCTTTTACCCACAATCCTCTCTGATTTTGAGCGTACATTCGACGTACGCTCGTTAAAGCGCCGTTACCCAAAATCCAACGCGATAAGACGAACGAGCGCGAAAGAAAAATAAATATGGCGGACGGCAATACGGGAAGCGGCAACTTCTACAAATGTACGTGTAATTTTTTATTAATTAGAACATCTTTGTAAAGATATTTTGAAGCGAAATGATACAGGTTTATATCATAATATATATACTTATTATCATATGATAATTTGGTCGATTTTTCTCAAATGTTAGTGAACTGTTGTACAGTGTATTTATATTGTATTTATTTACTATTATATTTTTTATAAACAAATGTGACAGTGTAGTGTTTTTGTTCTGTTATTTTTAAATATAAATTGACTAAATAGCATGACACAGGTGTTTTTATTCTCTCTTTATTCTCAATAAACAGTAATATACAATTCATGAAGCTAAACAGGACATATTACAGACGGGTACAGGAAATGTTAATGACGAAATTGTCTGGCACGTGCTATTAACGTCAGCGTCCGAATTCGCTCACTCATTTTCGTTCACTCTTCTCTGAAATTTGCTGAATTTATTATGCTTTTTGTAATTTTTTTGTTGTTTTTTTTCCACGTTGTAACACTTGTGATGTTCCCGGTCTAGAAAAAATTGCTTATAAGTCTCGTTATGTTATTTTAACACCAAATATTGGATTCAATCTTTTTTTCAGCCTGTTTTCTTTCAATTGACCCTTCGCAAAGCCCCGCCCCCTTTAGTTACTGTTGCCATGTTCGCTCCCACGCCACACATCATGTTCTCACGCAGTGAAAAATCCTTCAAGCGGCTCGTGAAGCGATCATCTCTTCATACTAGTTCATTTATAGCATCAAATAAACATGAATGAACATCAGAAGGAATGTTGTTTCAAGACGTGATTCAAGTTCACCAACGTTAATCTACTAACTCCCCTGACCGCTTTGACGGACAATATGGCGAATTCTGGGTCATGATTGGTCAGATCGCCTGTCAATCAAATTCCCACCGAAGGGTTTTGTATTTATTTTAAGAACTGATCGATCATAAGCCTTATTTAATCTGAGCTTATGTCAGTTTTTGAGTGTAAAAAAGCGTTATTTGTGGATAATTTTGTCAATTTTACATAAATAAGAAAAAAATGCACTGTTTATCACACTTGTGTGCTTTAACGTTTAACCAGGAAATTTGTTTTGAAATGCTTTTATTTTGTACACAATGGCACACTTGTGGTGTTCACTGCCAAAAATGACCGAACTACAGAAAAATCGCTTATAAATCTCTTGTTATGTTATTTTATCACCAAATACTGGATTCAATCTTTTTGTCAGCTTGTTTTCTTTCAGTTAGGACAGGTTTTATATTTATTTTTGGAGCTGATCGATCGTCAGCCTCATTGATCTGAGCTTATGTACCTCAGTTTTTGAGTGAAAAAAAGCATTATTTATGGATAATTTGTCAATTTTACATAAAATTTGAAATGCTTTTATTTTGCTAAAAGCCTTTCTCCAGCTAACTTAATGAATAAAATGTTGAATGTGTATATGAGGATGTTAACTGTGACTGGACGATTGACAGGTAACTGATTTTATGATACAATAATTTTATGATGACATATTCTGCTAGCTATACACACCCAAAAGTATCTACTTTTTCTTCTCAAAAAGAGTACATACTTTTATGACATAGTATAAGTTGACGAATTATGACGCAGCAACAATTTTACTCTTAAGATCTAAATTGACAATTCTTATTTGTAATGAAATATTGCAGTTTATTATAAATTATTTATGCGGCGTCTGATGACGAGGGCGGGGCCACCTGTCACTCACATGAGATCCACCAATAGCAAACCACAACCAATCAACTCTCAACATTTGTTCTTGTTTGCGAAGCCGCTCAGAAATGCATCACAACAGGGAAGAAAAGACTGTCACAACTTCCGACTTTAATGCAGCGTTTCACTGTCATTCACCAGGGATGTTTCGTCGACAGCACTGGAGACGCTGCCCTCTCATGGTCTGGAGTCTGTGTTGATGCTGGTGGCTCGTTCGGCGTTCGCGCTGAAGAGACTGCCTCCGCTGAAGGGCCTGAAGAGCCTGAGAGACGCGCAGCTCACGTATCCCAGCCACTGCTGCGCTCTGCTCAGCTGGGACGCCAACAGGTCCACACATCAAACGCACCCATCAGCGTATGCTTCGTGGTTGAATAAAATATTCCTCTCATTTGCATTCATTGCCATTTCTAATAAGAGCATCATTAGCATTTCTCTCTCCGTGAACGCCATAAAATCTAAGAGAGCTTGACGTATATTTTTTGATATTATGATTTACTGTTAAATTCAATGCCTTAATTTTCTCGTTCTCATATAGGGAGGGTTCTGTTTTTGCCGCATTGAGAAATGGATCATCATATTGTGGTGACAACAGCCCACTGGATGAGTACGTTTTGTTAGTCTGGTGTAGTATTGAAATGATTTGTTCTATTGTTGTGCCTCTAAATGAATAATAATAATCTTCTTTATAGATTCAGCAGGCCAATAAGAAAATGAATCCTCTATATGAAATCAGATCAGCTGGTTTGCCCAGCAACCAATAAGAACAAATGGAGACTTTATGACAAATTAATTTTTTTTTCATGAAAAAGTCAGAAGTCTGAACTTGGTATTCAGACCAAATTAACTGAGCTTGATGAATTTTACAGCTCTTTACTCCTGACGTATGTCAAAAATAAACCGTTACTTTATAACTGTCAAATCATTTTAAATGAAACGTGTTACAATGTTTCAGAATGTTTTGGGTGATTCTAAAAATGACATTAAGTCTCCTAACATAAGCTATAATACAAACTTAACCTTTCTCATTTTAGTATCATTGATACAATATTGTAGTTTTTATTAACATTTAGATGTTTTAATTTTAAAGTTTTGTTTTTGTCATTTTATTAGTTTTTTAAATTATAATCATTTAGCAAGTTAAACTAAACATGTTAAAATGACTTTAAGCTTAAGTATATATATATATATATATATATATATATATATATATATAAAATATTTTTTGGGTATATTTCAGTCAGTGTTTTTTTGCTATATTTCAGCCAAAGCCATTTCACGCTTTCTATTTTAGTGTGTTTTGCAGATACACAATGGAGCCAAACACAATGTTATTGATCTTTTCTGTTATTATGAGAGGTGTAAATATAATGTTTATCAGTTTTGGGGAAAGTTACTTTTAAAAGTAATGCGTTACAATATTGCGTTACACCCTAATTGTGTTACTTAGTTACATTTTATGAAAAATAATGCGTTACAATATTGCGTTACACCCTAATTGTGTTACTTAGTTACATTTTATGAAAAGTAATGCGTTACGTTACTTTTTCAAACTGGGCTGGGCTTGGTTGTTTTGTTTTTTAATAACAACAAAAAAAGTTCTATTTTGGCAAATGTTAAGGCCCTTTCACACCAAAAGTGAAATAAATAAGCCTCAGGCTGAAGGAAATGCATATTTACTCCTGTACAGTAGAGGGCGACCTTTTAGTTGTGCTGCCAATCTGGATTAAAGAAGAATAGGATACACTTCAACACTCTTATTTCTAAATCTAATCCAAAGTCATTTTTGCTTATTAGTGTGGTTGAAATAAATCATTGAAGTTCAGCAGGAAAGACACTGGTAAATAAAGTGAGATTAAATACATAAAGTATATTTGTGTAATTTAATTATTACGTTCGCGTAAAATTCTGAAATTGCATTTGACTGTTTTTGTGCAAGTGAAATGAGTAAATGCATGTTCACATTTAGTCTAGAACTACAATAACCATCAATAACTCTGAACATGGAGACAGGAAAGCGATAAATGTGAAAAAGTAACTTGGATATTGTGTAAAAAGTAATGCGTTGCTTTACTAGTTACTTGAAAAAGTAATCGGATTACGTAACTAATGTGTTACCCCCAACACTGATGTTTATTATATTTCAAGTAACAGAATTTTTTAAAAATGTCTTTAGTTTTCGTTAACGATAACCCTATATATATATATAGCTATCTTTAGGTAAAGTATTGTGTAATATTTTTCACAATAGCGTGACATTGACCACCCTGTGTTCTTTCTCAGTCCATCTGAGATCAATGATTCTCTAATGCTGGACGATCCTCTTGCACCGGACGTCGTTGGATCCACATCAGCAGAAGACTCTTTTAGAAGTGTCGTGGAGTTCCATTACCCAGAGTTAGACCTGTGTCAGAGCCAACCGGCCCTGCAGTGCAGCCCCGAGGCCGACGCCTTCAACCCCTGCGAGGACATCGCCGGCTTCGGGTTCTTGAGGGTGGCCATTTGGTTCATCAACGTCCTCGCCATCGTCGGCAACCTGACGGTACTGCTCGTGATATTTACGAGCCGCTGCAAACTGACCGTCCCGAGATTCCTCATGTGCCACCTGTCCTTCGCCGACCTCTGCATCGGCGTGTATCTCCTCATGATCGCCACCGTGGACCTCAGGACTCGCGGACACTACAGCGAGCACGCTATCGAGTGGCAAACGGGAGTGGGGTGCGGCATCGCCGGGTTTCTGTCCGTTTTCGGCGGCGAGTTGTCCGTCTACACGCTGTCCACTATTACCGTCGAGCGTTGGCACACCATCACACACGCTCTCCGGCTGGAACGCCGTCTGGGATTGAGCCACGCTTCCGCGATAATGGTCGCCGGATGGATGCTCTGCCTAGCGATGGCGCTGCTGCCCTTAATGGGGGTCAGCAGCTACAACAAGGTCAGTATGTGTTTGCCGATGGACATCGAGACGCCTTTATCCCAAGCCTACGTTATACTCCTGCTGCTCTTCAACGTCGGCGCTTTCCTGGTGATTTGCGGCTGCTACGTGTGCATCTACACCGCCGTCCGCAACCCAGAGTTCCCGGGACGCGCCGCCGACGCCAAGATCGCCAAGCGCATGGCTGTGCTAATCTTCACCGACTTCCTGTGCATGGCGCCCATCTCATTTTTCGCCATCTCCGCGGCCTTCAAAGTCCCGCTCATCACGGTGACCAACTCCAAGATCCTCCTGGTGCTCTTCTACCCCATCAACTCGTGCGCCAACCCGTTCCTCTACGCCATCTTCACCCGGGCCTTCAGGAAAGACGCATACATCCTGCTGAGCTCCATGGGCTGCTGCGAGAGCAAAGCCAACTTGTATCGAATGAAGACATACTGCTCGGACAACATCAACCGAAGCAAAAGCAGCTCCGGCTCCAATGCGAACCCCAAAGCCCCTCGTGCCGTCATGTGGATGTCCAGCTTTCCCAATCTAACACCTCGACCGTGGGTGCAAAGGGTGTAGGGAAACAGAGACATTCAGACTGATCTAATTTAGATGTGATTTTCTTGCTGTTCTGCCCTTGAACTTTAATGAATCTTATCTAAGAGACTCTGGGAGGATGGTACCATTGCAAATCATTTTCACTCTTATCTCTCAATGCATTGACTGATAGTTCAGAAGACACACAGGTCTTTTCAGAGAGAACGTAGCACCAAAATCCACATCGTGTCACAATTTCTACATGATCTTTCATTTTTACAGATGTTGACTGTGAGGCGGGAACACCCTAAAAAAATGCTGGGTTAAAAACAACCCAAGTTGGGTTAAATGTGGACAAACCCAGCGCTTGGGTTAAATGTTTGACCCAACCAGCTGGGCAGTTTTATTTAACTCCACTATTGTTTAAAAATCACTGTATTGCTGGTTTAAAATGAGCCCAAAATAGGTTGGAAATTAAAAATCAGACTAGAGGTAACAATAATAATCAACAGGTGAACATTATTAATAAGCAATTTAAAAAAAAAAAGCTATAATCCCCACGAAGCCCAGGGGCCGGTTGCACCAGCTGGACGTAAAAAAGTCGGGTGTAAGCTCTACGATGAATATTTACACCTGTTGCACCATCGAAAAAACTACAACTAGGTGCAGCTACACTTAGCGTAGACGATGCGCGTACACGCTGATATGTTCGACCGCATTGTTAGTTGAGACGCAGTTTGCGTTACCATGGTTACAAATGTGGCTCCATCGAATAGATGAAAAATTACTGTTGAGCCAAACGAATTAAATTACTCAGATTGTGAAACAAGAAAAATTATTGAGCTATTACAATTTACATGCTTTAAAAAGTAATTTGTAACGTATTTCGTTACATTACTCAAGTTTAGTAACTTAATCTAAATACTTTAGAATACTTTGGAATACTAATAAGTGTGAAACAAACACAAAAAAGGTCATTGCAAGTTTTTATCTCACAATTCTGACTTTTTCCCTCAGAATTGCGTGATATAAAGTTGCAATTGTGAGTTATAAAGTCAGAATTATGAGATATAAACTAACAATATTGAGAAAAGTCAGAATTATGAGATATAAACTCACAATATTGAGAAAAGTCAGAATTATGAGATATAAACTCACAATATTGAGAAAAGTCAGAATTATGAGAAATAAACTCAAATGCTAAATTCACAATTGCAAGAAAAAGTCAGTATTGCAAGTTTATATCTCCCAATTCTGACTTTATAACTTGTAATTTTGAGTTTAAATCTCACAATTCTGAGAAAAAGAAGTCAGAATTGTGAAACACAAACTCACAATTGTGAGGGAAAAAAACAACTTGTAAGAAAAAGTTGCAGTGACGAGTGAATTATAAAATGACTCACAAAACATGAAAACAGTGGAAAACATGAATCTTAACTCTTTTTCAGACGGTCAGAGTCAGAGAATCACCAATCGCTGTTTAAATGACATTAAAACTCAAAGTAATCACTTTGGTAATCTAAAACACTTTTCAGATGTAACTGTAATCTGATTACCACCCATTTAAAATGAAACTGTAATGAAATACAGTCACTCAAATTTTGTATTTTAAATACGTCACTAAGTTACTTGTATTTCGTTACTCCACAACCCTGGCTATTCAGTAAGTATGTGAATATTTTGGTATGCAAGCAAATCAATTCAGTAACGAATAAAAAAATAATACATCTGGCGAAAGATAGCAGCTGTTTACAAACGTATGGCGCAAGTTATAGACTATAGTTTTCACGGTGTACAGAGTAGCCAACACAAATTTATGGAGCAAGTTATATTTTAATAACGCATTCATCTCAACGTTTTTATTTCTCTTTATTTCCACCATGGAACAAGTCGACTTCTCACTTTACACCTACCTTTGACTAGGCATAAGATTTAGTCTAAGACGTGCGCTACGCCCGGATAGTGCAACGTCCAGCTGGTGCAACCGAGCCGTGGTATACAGTGAATTTATAACAGCTAAAGGGCGTTGTTAGGCACGACGCGGAGCGTTTGCTGTTATAAATGAACTGTAAACCACATCTTCACAGGGCTTATTGCTTTTATAAAGTGATTACCACACAATACAAACATTAAAATCCAAAAAATATGTATAAATGCAACTTTCATGAGGTAAAATCACTAAAAGCCTTCCTTCCGCTGGAAAAAATAGTCCCTGAAGTTGCGTTTATTACGCCATTATTACGCTTTATGAGTGAGTCACTCACTCGCAGAGACTTTTATATTGAAAGTCGTTGTGAACACGAAATAAGACGCGAATGACAAACGTTTCTGATGTGATTACGAGCTCATCGTGTTCAAGTTTCAAAATGAGGGTATAAACCCAATAACCGTTAAAAGGACAAGATCGCAGCGGACATTCAGACGGATTATAAACATAGACTGACCTGAAGGAAGATTTGAATGCTGGTCGGTCACTCGATATCTCTCTCACAATACTATCATATATAACACAAAAATGTTCAATGAACAACATCGATTGATAAACATTTTACGTCGCTAAGGTTGTTGTGAGGTGATTCACGGAACCGCCGTGATTCAAAACAGCCAATCAGAATCAAGAACCGGAGCTAACCGTTTTATAATAAATGTTAATTATTATTTATTAAACTTATTAATCAATGTGTATTTATTAAACATTAATAAATGTTAATTTCTAACCTATTTTGGGTTCATTTAAAGCGAGCAATATATTAATTTTTAAACAATAGTCGAGTTAAATAAAACTAGGTTGAGGTTTTTCCATTTTTAACCCAACTTGAGTTGTTTTTAACCCAGCATTTTATTTTTTTTTTAAGAGTGAAGCATCAGTCTGGTTTTAAGTAATTATCAGTAATTCTTTGCATGTATTTTAAGCCTTTTGCGGTCAGAATTCAAGTGTTTTGCATTATTGCTGTGAAATATTTTAATTTGTCAATGTAAGGCTTTTTAATGTGGAAAAGAGTTTCCTTATTTAAGTTATAAAACTTTACTAGTTGCTATCACTGAATAAACTCCAGAGCTGTCGTTTTACTCCATGGAAGAGCGCCACCTTGTGGACAAATCCAGTTATTGTTGTGGAAATATTACAAATGAAGGTCGTTTTTTATATATATTTCATTACCATGTAGTATTTGAAGTCTAATAAAATGAAAGCAAAATGAAACTGCAGTATATTTAAGTATATATATATAAGTATATTTAACGCTAGGCTAGTCAAGTCACTTTTATTTGTATAGAGCTTTTCAGATTTTTATTTATATAGCGGACTGCTTTTTTTACATATTGTTTCAAAGTAGTTTCAAACAAAAGTTTAGAAGACCTAAACAACAACGTCTGAATGAAGGAAATGGAGGAAGAAGTAAATATTGTGCGGTGCGTGTGGACAATATTTTTCCACAATTAATTATAAAAATATTAATAAACCGTAAAATAAGTAGTACATAAAGAATACCCGAAATAAAACAAACGCAAAATGAAAGATTAAATTAAGATATGCTGAATTAAACAAAACACATCGGGAAGCGCGCATCCCAACCTGCTGGAGTGACGTCATGCGAGGGACCGCGCGCTTCCATCGAGAGCGCGCTTGGAGTCAGTCGCGTGCGTCACGGCGAAACACACACATTCCTTCGTGAGTTAAATGACCCCGAGAAAATAGGAAAGATGTTATTTGTTCTGCACGTCTGAAAGCTTCGTGTGTATGTTCGTCTGACGCGTTCACGCGCGAGGAAGCAGAAAGCGCGGTATGGAGTTTCTTCCAGGCAGAAGTTTCTCCGCGATGGTGCGCGTCTGGACTCTCGTCGCGTTGTTTTCACAGTCAGTCAGAGTGACCGCTGGTAAGATTTCTGCTCTCATTAAAGCTACTTTGTGCATGCTTTAAAAAAAAGCAACTAAAACCTTTAATTATAGTTCAGAAAGTCTGCATTAAACCTGCGCGTGCGACGAGATTTGTTTTATTTGTGTCATATGGAGTCGATTTATGCGCAGGAGCTTTAGGTGGAATCCTGTTTTTACACAAAAATCGCTTTTCTACATAACAAAAACTTCTGTGTTTTACTGAACCTTATTAAATATTGAAGCACGCGGCTGAATTATAATATTAGACTAATTGTCATAATTAATGTGGCATTATATTTTCAGACCTCAAACAGTTGATACAGAACAAGAGAGTCTGTTGACGCTTTTCTCCATTAACATTTATCAAAAATAAAGTCTTGATGACAAAACCAAAAGTTTATTTTATGAGTAGGTTTGATAAACTGACAAACATGATTTATATACAACACTCTAAAAAACGTGTCAAAAACAACCCGGGTTGGGCTGTTTTTAACTCAGTGAATGGGTTGTTTTAACCCAGTGAATGGGTTGTTTTTAACCCAGCGAAAAGCGAATGGGTTGTTTTTAACTCAGTGAATGGGTTGTTTTAACTCAGCGAAAAGCGAATGGGTTGTTTTTAACCCATTGGTTGGGTTGTTTTTAACCAGGTGAATGGATTGTTTTTAACCCAGCAAAAAGCAAATGGGTTGTTTTAACCAGGTAAATGGATTGTTTTAACCCAACCAATGGGTTGTTTTAACCCGGCAAAAAGAAAATGGGTTGTTTTAACTCAGTGAATGGGTTGTTTTTAACCAGGTGAATGGATTGTTTTTAACCCATTGGTTGGGTTGTTTTTAACCCAGCGAATCGGTTGTTTTAACCAGGTGAGAAGCAAATGGGTTGTTTTAACTCAGTGAATGGGTTGTTTTAGCCCAGCGAAAAGCGAATGGGTTGTTTTAACCCAGCGAAAAGCGAATGGGTTGTTTTAACTCAGTGAATGGGTTGTTTTAACCCAGCGAAAAGCGAATGGGTTGTTTTAACTCAGCGAAAAGCGAATGGGTTGTTTTTAACCCATTGGTTGGGTTGTTTTTAACCAGGTGAATGGATTGTTTTTAACCCATTGGTTGGGTTGTTTTTAACCCAGCGAATCGGTTGTTTTAACCAGGTGAGAAGCAAATGGGTTGTTTTAACTCAGTGAATGGGTTGTTTTAACTCAGCGAAAAGCGAATGGGTTGTTTTTAACCCATTGGTTGGGTTGTTTTTAACCAGGTGAATGGATTGTTTTTAACCCAGCAAAAAGCAAATGGGTTGTTTTAACCAGGTAAATGGATTGTTTTAACCCAACCAATGGGTTGTTTTAACCCGGCAAAAAGAAAATGGGTTGTTTTAACTCAGTGAATGGGTTGTTTTTAACCAGGTGAATGGATTGTTTTTAACCCATTGGTTGGGTTGTTTTTAACCCAGCGAATCGGTTGTTTTAACCAGGTGAGAAGCAAATGGGTTGTTTTAACTCAGTGAATGGGTTGTTTTAACCCAGCGAAAAGAGAATGGGTTGTTTTTAACCCAGCGAATCGGTTGTTTTAACTCAGCGAAAAGCGAATGGGTTGTTTTTAACCCATTGGTTGGGTTGTTTTTAACCAGGTGAATGGATTGTTTTTAACCCAGCAAAAAGCAAATGGGTTGTTTTAACCAGGTAAATGGATTGTTTTAACCCAACCAATGGGTTGTTTTAACCCGGCAAAAAGAAAATGGGTTGTTTTAACTCAGTGAATGGGTTGTTTTAACCCAGCGAAAAGCAAATGGGTTGTTTAACTCAGTGAATGGGTTGTTTTTAACCCAGCGAATTGGTGGGGTTGTTTTTAACCCATTGGTTGGGTTGTTTTAACCAGGCGAATGGATTATTTTTACCCAGCAAATGGGTTGTTTTTACCCAGCGATTGGATTGTTTTAACCCAGCGGTTGGGTTAAATGTTTGCCCAATCTGCTGGGAAGTTTTATTTAACCCAACTATTGTTTAAAAATGTATAAAATGAACCCAAAGTATGTTGAAAATGAACATTTATTAATACATTAACATGATTATGTTAATTATCTAGTAATTACGTGTCTGATTTTAATTTCCAACATATTTTGGGTTCATTTTAATTCAGTCATACAGTAATTTTTAAACAATAGTCCAGTTAAATAAAACCAATTTTCAATTTTGTTAATTTTCAACCCAACTTGGGTTGTTTTTAACCCAGCATTTTTTTTTAGAGTGAACCCGTCGCTGAACATTCAAACTTTTATTAACAAGAATTTATATCACAGACTCACTTTGATGGAATGAAGCAAATCTACGTTTGATTTTTATCATTTAGAAATATATATTTACTAAAAAAAAAAATGTTTTCATGCTGAAATCTCATCAGTTCTCACTGGGATTGTACAAACCGGTTTATAAGACTTGGAATTTCCTATAAAAACCTGGATCTGTTTATAAGATCCTCTAATAAACAAGTGGAAGTGCTTATATGAAAACTGAATTGCCGCTGCGTTCGCTCCGTTCTAGCTCTCGTTGAGTTTAGTGACAGAGAACGATTTCGATCACTAAAGCGTTGATCTACAGCGACGGATCTTTGAATTGCTTGAATCCTGTAGTAGTAGTAAATATAAAAGTCTCTCTCAATAAGAGCTGCATATGCTTCCTTTGATAACAGATTCCTTTAGAGAAAGAACTTCCCTTTTGCTCCTGGAGAACCGGATGCTGCTTTTCCACTGCGTTTCTGAAGCAATGCCAGCGCTGAGTCACTCAATAGAATAGATATTAATAACAAGGATTTTCCTCGCTGAAAATTAGTGCGGCTGAACCATGTACACCATTTAACATGCAACTGAATGATTGCATTTACGTATTTGCGATATAATTCAAAGGATGCTTGGGAGTGCCATGGTCCAGTTTCCTAATCTAGACGCGGTACGGATTGTTTCAAAGCAGCTTTACAGGTATAAACAGGAAAATAATGATCAAAACAGAATTAAATTCTGCTCTAAAAAGACTTTGTCATTGTTCAGCTCAGGCCAGTTCAGTGTTCAGTCACCGTCAAATTAGGAAATGAGTTTTTACGAAAGTTTTCACACTGTAAAGTAAAGGGTTTGTTCACCCAAAAAATAAATGAAAGTCATTAATTCCTCTCCATCATGTGGTTCTACACCTTCGTTCATCTTCAGAACACAAATGAAGATATTTTTGATGAAATCTGATGGTTCAGTGAGTCTCTATTGACAGCAAGACACTAAAGCATATTTAAAACAGGTCATGTGACTACAGTGGTTCAATTTTAATATTATAAAGCGACGAGAATACGTTTTGTGCGGCAAAAACCCCCCAAAATAACGACTTTATTTAACAATATCTAGTGATTTCAAAACACTGATTCATGAAGCTTTACGAATCTTTTGTTTTGAATCATTGATTCAGAGTCACGTGAGTTCAGTAAACGAGGCTTCGTTGCGTCATTAGTGATTCTAAATTTCTATGGCAGTTTGATACGCGATCCGAACCACTGATTCGGAACAAAAGATTCGTAAAGCTCTGAAGCTTCATGAATGGTGTTATTAATATGGTATAGTTCAAAATAAAACTAAGTGTAACTAAGTGTTTTTTAAAAAATAGACTCTATCCAAACTTGAATCGTTGTAATTCAAGAATGTTTTGGATCTGGTTTGGTCTTGTTTTAAAGAAGACACTCACAACACAGACACAACAGATTGTTGACGTGAAATCACTTCAAAAAATTAAAAAAAGTTATAGAAGTTTTGAATTTGCTATAAATCAAATGTACTCTTTTTTTTTTTTTTAAATTTCATATAAAATATAATTTTTAAATAAATTAATTTTACGAATTATTTTTACTCTAAAATTGCTGTCAAATGAAAGCCATAGTTGTGTTCCAAATTTGAAGTTGATATCACAAAAATTAAAGTCCCCATGAGATTTTCTTTAGGCGCTGTACCAAAAATAGCCACCGGGGGGACTCCCATATTCCATTTGAGGCGTTCTCCTGTGACAAATTAATACATTTCTGTCCAAATTTTGGGTTGTTTTTAACCCAGCGAATAGGTTGGGTTGTTTTAACCAGGCGAATGGATTATTTTAACCCAGCGAATAGGTTGGGTTGTTTTAACCAGGCGATTGGATTATTTTAACCCAGCGAATAGGTTGGGTTGTTTTAACCAGGCGAATGGATTATTTTAACCCAGCGAATAGGTTGGGTTGTTTTAACCAGGCGATTGGATTATTTTAACCCAGCAAATATGACCTCTATCACAAAACAGACGCTAAATATAGAAGCTTAAGACCTTAAAACCGGTATGTGATTCGTCAAGATTAGAAAAGTTTTTACTATAAACTAGTTCAAATAAATTTTGTGATCTGAAAATGGCACCGCCCACTAAGGGGAGGAGCCTGTTAAAAAATTTAAAGTACCAAAGTTTCCATGGCAACACGATATCCGATTTTAAAACGATTATCACAGGATGAGTTTTTAAGCTTCCGAATGATACCTAATTTAGGATGATTACTAAAATATGCGATACAAAATAAAGGAAATAAATATAAACCGCGCCAAGCGCCCCGCTAGCGGAACAGTGACCGTGTTTGAACTAATAAAAAACGTTAAAAACATTGAAAACTTTTGTATATGGAAAAATATAATAAAATTTAGTTATTTTTACATCTAAATGTAGGAATTATTTAGTCTTCACTGTCATAATATGCTTGTATTGACAAACTCTGATCTCTTCAAAAAGCTGCCAGTTGGAAACATCCCCTCGCTGTGGTCCACCATGGAGGTTCGCCTCATTGGGTCAGACAGGGCCGCTCTTTCCGTCCAACACAGCCATCAGAACCGCTGATTGTCCCGGCACGAGCCTCCAGTGTGCATCTCTCACAGGAAGAGATCCAGAAGCTGCGCTTCAAACCCACCGTGGGCACAATCCAGCGGTCAGAGGGGTCAGAGGTCACGTTTAACTGCTCCATAGACATCAATGATGTGAGCCAGGGCCAGGACCTGAACATTCTTTGGTATAGGAATGGTAAGGAAATCCCTGATGGAATGCAGACACAAATCTACATACAACGGACTTACATCTTGCTGTCCAGTATTAGGTAAGTTGACTTAGTTCAAAAACAGCCATTCAATTATGATCAGCCAATATGTGTGTGATTATGTTTGGAGATTACTGGCATTGGCAGATTAACAAATGTTAGTTTCAAAGTCTACCAATGGCCGTGTCTTTGGATAATGTCGCATTTTTTTGTCAGTGCAGTTTTGTGAATGTTAAGGAAAATCAAGAATTAATCAATCAAGAATACTTAAATGAAATGCAAATGAAACAAATGTGACGCGTGTTGAGTCGCAATGAGCAAGTTTTCAAAAATTAGTTATTGTATATTTATATTTATATTTATTGTATATTTAATAGAGAATCTATTAAAAAAAAAATGGCATTGGAATCCGAGAAAAAAATGCTACGCCTGTTTGAAGTCGATAGAGTCGGCGAAGTCAATTTTGAGAAAAATCAAGTTAAAGTTTTCTAAAGGTGCCAAAACAAAATCACCTATCAACTAAACCTTAAAATTCCTGGTAATAACCCCACATTTTTACAAAATCAAAACTCATATCTATAGAAAAAAATGTATTTCAATCATTACAACTCTCTGAAGATTGTTAGCATGGTAATGAATATGTTAATGTATTTGGTTTTGGCGGAATAAATCTGTTGTTGTGGATAATTGCTGCTGTACAGGAACTTGCTACTGTAAATACATACACCGACACGCTGCTGCGAATAAGACGGTGCTGATGCACAAATAGCATAGATCAATAACCAATTGCAGATCTATACAGGTGGAGCTGGGGAAGGTGGAGGGTTTTAGAGAAACTCTGAAGCGCGCTGCAAACGGCTCTAGTGAATCTAACCAGCCATTTAAATGTGTGAGCTTGTGCCAGTACTAAACACTGTAATTATCTTCAGCTTGCGTTAATACCCATCAGCTAGCGCCCTCTAGAGTTTCACGACGGAACTATGTTTATATACTCAACTTTATTTTCCATGATTCCACAACTGTTTGATTAACATAAATAAAACAGAGCACACGCATCTAATATAATGTTACACATCAGGTGTTTTTCCTCCAACACTCCACCAAACGTTCACTAAAGAGATGATATTTGTGTCGCCAAGACTTTTGAAATGCTGTAATTCGGTGTATACGAGTATATCTGGATCTCTTCGGATCGGTCAGCGCGAGTGAGATCGTTTTGTTTACGTGAGCGTGAGTTTGAAAATCACATTTCATTGGTTCAGACTCATCCCATCGACTGAATATTCACAAAGTTGAAGTGCTGCGCTTCACACCGACACCAAACTTGTGAGAAGAGAGATAAACGCCATTTCTCAAGGTCAAAGGAAAGGTGCTCCTCTCAGAAAACGTACAAATAAAGATGTTTAATAGTTATTTGGAGCGTTGGGATCGCTAGACGAGGGCTTAATGAACTCATTTTCCTCATTTCGACTTTTTTCACTTGTTTTGCCTGTAGCTCGAAATGAATCGGTGTGCATTCAACTCATTTTGCCAGCATGGGTCACAAATAAATCTCAAAATTAAACCTTCATCTTTTTCATATTACCAGCTCTTAAGAGTTTTTATTAGCTTTCAAAGTTGCATTGGTTATAATGTAATCTTCCAAATTAATACATGCAAATAAATATATAATGCATATAATCGCATTTGGTATTATATTAAATTGCAACAGCCAATGCATAAAATATCTGCACTATATCAGCCACCTTTGACTTCGGAAATACAGTCAGCCGCTAAAGGTAAAAGTTCACAATGCGACACCTTTTTTTTGGACTCCAATGTTTTGTGAAAAATGTCTTTGTTCGTCTTCCAGCTTTAAAAGTGTCCAGAGAGCCGATGCTGGAGAATATCACTGCAGGCTTAGTGTCAGTAACAAGATCATTGAGTCCAATCCCATCATTTTAGAGGTGGAAGGTGAGTAAACGTTCAACGCAGCGTCGCAAACATTTGCTTACGCCTTTTAGACACTTGATGTTTTGCCGCATTCTTCTCAAATCCAGGCCTGCCGACCTTCACTATACAGCCGAGTGACGTGAACATCACGAGGAACACTCCCTTCAGGCTGACCTGTGAGGCGGTCGGTCCTCCGAACCCTGTAACCATTAAGTGGCTTCGCAAAGGCAAGAGATTCATAGAAGGGAACGAGTCCTCCAGCACCATCACTATTGAAGGTGAGAACATGTGTTTGGTTCAGTGGTTCATGTAGGTTGTCTACGAACCGGAAGGTTGGTGGTTCAATCCCCGCTTCCACTTGACCAAGTGTCGAGGTGTCCGTGACGAGCTGGATGGCGCCTTGGTGGCCATAGGTCTGTGAAAGCGCTATATAAATTAGAGCTGCAACTAACAATTATTTTTTCTGTCGACTAATCTATTTTTTTTTTTTCGATTAGTCGACTACTCTAACAATTGTTTTTATTTAAAAAAAAAAATTATTAATCTAGTGTCGCCCCTTTACACTCAAAAAAATATATCAGTCTAAACATAAGTTTTACGTAATTTAATTACACAGCAATTTTCCATTCATTTGGATGACGTAGTTTTAACATAAACAAACTAATAAACTTAATGCGATTCATATTTGTCAGTCATATGTAAATGAAATAGGTAAGATTTATGTAATAGTTGAGTATATGAATAGTGAGAGATTAAATGTCTTTTATCTTCAGTTGATTTCATTTGTAGTTCTTGTGTTTCTCTGTCCTTCAGTGATTCTGCTTGTTAACAGCAGGTGTTCATCATTAATGCTCAATCATCACTTAATGATCTCATTAACTCTGACACTGCTTCAACGGTACTTTAACTCAGTAGTGCGCACACACATGACCACTAAACAGTGTTCATTAACCTGTGAACTATTACATAAATCTTACCTATTTCATTTACGTATGACTGACAAATATGAATCACATTAAGTTTATTAGTTTGTTTATGTTAAAACTATGTAATCCAAATGGATGGAAAATTGCTATGTAATTAAATTACATAAAACTTATGTTTAGACTGAAATATTTTTTTCTTGTTGTCAGTATACAGTAGCAGAGAATCAAAAGTGAAATCTAGCAGAAACAAATCTCTGATTTTGTTTAGGTTGCGGCAACATGCAACACATGATTATATTTTAGAGAATTGGAAGTTTTAACACGAGGTTGTTCTTTCCTAAGCGCCTGTTGACATTAAATGACCCTTGAGTACACTGAGTAACATGACCAACCGGTCAGTCAGGACATCCTTATTACAGGAAAACACCAAAACAGTAGTGGCTGGAACTTTGAACAACAGGAAACAATAGAAACCAAACTTGGATTACCAGCGTCGAGTAAAAATAAGGTTGTTTTTTACATGACTTTTTTATGTCAGCAAGATTTTAAGCATTGTTAATAAATTGCATTGCACAATTTTTATTATTTTTATGTACTATTATAGTATAGTATGTATTATTTTTCATTTTAGTTTAAGGTTTATTCATTTTTTTTTATGTGAATTTGTATTATTTTTATTATTTATTTATTTTTAATTTAGTTTTGGCACTTAAACTTATTTCAGTTAGTTGCCAAAGCAACATTTCTAATTAAACTAAAGTATTTTAAGCCTACGTTTTTCATCTAATATATATATATATATGTATACTGTATATTTATACTATCTTATTAATAGTTTTGTTTTAGTTAACAATAACAACACAACTCTACAGCTCTTCTTCATTTACTTTCCAAACAGTTGATGTCATAAAACCTCTTAAATCTATTTTTTATTGCCAAGCCTTCTGTAGTGATTGTAATTTCCAGTTTTCCTCTCAAGTAATCTGTTTCACATTCCAAGCAGGGTTATGTATCCCCTCGAAGTCCCCTGGCTCAGATCACTTTCTGCAATTATGGAAAATGTGCACATAACAGATATTGTGAAACTAGCTGAGATTGCAGCGAGACGGCTCGTAAGTTTAGTATTCTGTGCATTTGGAATCAGAACGTGAAGCAAACCGACGCTGGTTAATCAGCTGTTATTTAGAAAACTCCACGTAAAATCACTCCTGTGTGTGGGATACAGTGGGATAAGATCTTCGACTGATGACACACGGTTTACTCTGATAATTGGGCGGTCAAATTACGCTGATTACAACGGGAACCACATGACTGCAGCGCTTCAAACTGTGGGACGCTTTCTTTTTTTTTTTGATCATATCAATTGAGATCAAAATTGAGCAACCACATTACTATCACCCAGAATTCCCTACACTCTTAGGAAAAAAGATTCAACTTTAGGGTTCTTGACTCAATTTTCAAAATCGACTCAAAAAACTGTTTATGCGATAACGGGTCTATATAAGGCAGTTTTTTCAATGCAGTTTTTATCGAATATGCAGGATGTTTCCATCCAGTTGGCTTTTTACTGATAAAATGATGTGCTTGAAAACATCATCCCTAAAAAAATAAAATAAAAAAAATGCATTATCGCTTATGTTTTGCTATATCGCTAAAAAAATCCGCCCTTGAGCCGTTTCCATACATAATTTAGTGTATATATGGCAAATTTATGTCCCAAATATTTGTAAAATGTAGGCCTAAAGAGATTAAATGTGCATTATTTTCACTTATAATGTTCTTAAATAGTAAATATAAGAAGACGCTGGTGAAGTGGAGCAGCTCGTCTGCCTTTAGTTCAGGTTTGGACACAGAGAGGCTCTTTTGTTCAGGATGAAAAAACTTTAGGGTCCATAATAAGACCGGTTCAGTGAAACATTCAGTTTTTGCATATTGTAGAAATCTTTAACGGCTTGAACATGCAGTCGAGCCAGTTTGACGCGGCCGGAAACGCATTCGAAGAAAAACGTCATTCAAAGCAAAGAGTTCAGAGTTCATCAAACCCATCAAAAACAGCCAATCGCTGTCGAGACATTCGCTGAACTGAGGCTCGCTCTCACATCACATTTCTATCATTCTATTACAGCTTTTTGGACTCAACATTATTTTCCTAATTTATTTAAGATAAAATCCAATATTCATAAATTGCACTTGATTTAATTTTCAAGCGTCATGTTTGTTTTTTCATTTGTCGTGTCGCCCAGAACCGTTTCTGATCATGAAATCAAATCATGATTTCATGACATTACTTTTACATATTCAGTTACAGAAGTGACATTTCTGTATTTTACTTGACCTTTCTTTGTTCCTTAATTCAGACACGCCGCTTATTTTTGTCGAGTTGCAGAGATTTTCCTCATCCTTGTGATGAACCTTTGAACTGACGGAGAAATGGTGCTTTAACGGGAGCAGCACCAGGAATACGGACATGTGTCGGCTAAATCGGTCACGTGACATCACATTTATTTGCGTTAAAGCCCTTTTTCTCAACAAAAAGTTTCCAAACCAACATTTTTTTGCGACATTTGAATTATTGACCTAGAATTAATGCGCTAAAGATAAACGGAAAAAGATTGTGTCGACATTTAAGATCGGATATATCGCTGAACATTTTGAAGCGCTAAACCATTTTTCGCCCCCCCCCAAAAAAAAAAAAAAAATCCTTGGATGGAAACCTGGCTATTGTCCTGCAGAGAGCAGCTCAAACCTGCTCCAAAACACCTGCCTGGAAGTTTCTATTGAACCTGAACACCTTGATTAGCTGGTTCAGGACGGTTCGCACCCCTGCCTTAAATCAATGCAAAATACTTTCATGTTTTACAGGTTATTTACATTTTTTACGAAATGTTTATAAAGATAAATGAATTAAAACAAAGTTAATTAATCAAAACTAAATCCATAAATTAATCCCCTAAAAGGTTCTATAAATAAAGTGCCTGATTCGTCCTTATTAAAAGGGCATATCATGAAAATCTGAATTGGTCATGTGTATTAACTAACCCAGAAAATGTGAAAAGGACAAAAGCCAGTAACTTTGTTTTGGCAAGCCTTTCTCTGCAAGCATGTGAAAATAAAAAAACACACAGATTACGTAGTGACGTAGGAAGGGGATCTTATTATAATAGTTCCGCCCCTTAATCTGCATGTTTCTACCCATTTTGTTTTCGCGAGCGACAAGTGTATCAATTCTAACGCCATGGCAAAAGTTCAATCAAAGCATGAAAACTGTTCCGTCGTTGTCAAGCTCTGAACGCTATTTAGTCTCATTAGCTGCTAGTTGACAAGATCGATCGCTAAAAAAGGAGCGTTTCTGTCCGAGAGATATTTTGGAAAAAGTATTAATACCATTCGCAGCGTTTGATAGCGATCATAAACGATAGCCTGGTGTGTGTACGCTATGTATAGTGGGCGTCCATACGGGATTTACACACATGACGACACATGCTAGTGATGAGTTGATCAACTCCACAGCAACTACATCAATTTATCCACTAACCGTTCAGAAACGTCTAAAAGTTGGAACTTCTTCCTGAGTCTCTCCATCAGTTTGAACACTTTCCTCATTTTGTCTGCGTGAGATTCTCCAGCTTTGTTGTTGTTGAGCTGTTAAAGCTCCGCCCTCTTCTGGAGCAGCAGCTCATTTGCATTTAAAGGGACGCGCACAAAAACGGCGTGTTTTTGCTCAAACCCAAATCGAGGCAAATTTGACAAGCGATAATAAATGATCTGTGGGGGATTTTTTTTTGGAAAGGGGGCGGGGAGCAGCAGCTCATTTCCTTTAACACGCACAAAAACGGCGTGTTTTTGCTCACACACAAATCGAGGCAAATTTGACAAGCGATAATAAATGATCTGTGGGGGATTTTTTTGGAAAGGGGGCGGGGAGCAGCAGCTCATTTCCTTTAACATGCACAAAAACGGTGTGTTTTTACTCACACACAAATCGAGGCAAATTTGACAAGCGATAATAAATGATCTGTGGGGGATTTTCTTTTTGGAAAGGGGGCGGGGAGCAGCAGCTCATTTCCTTTAACACGCACAAAAACGGCGTGTTTTTGCTCACACACAAATAGAGGCGAATTTGACAAGCGATAATAAATCATCTGTGGGGGATTTTGAGCTGAAACTTCAGTCATCCTGGAGACTAACATCTTGTGAATTATAGATCCCGTTTACGCTTTTTTTCTAATAGTGTAGCAGTGAGTTTTGCAGAGACTCATGGTTTCAGAAAATGTTTAAATGTTTTTGAGGTTAATCTATTGTAATCGGTTTCTTGGCAACAAGTGTAAACCTGATTTATTGTGAAAGCAGGAGTTTAATGGCTGGAGTTTGTTCAGGAGAGAGGGTGCTGATATTACACGCACAAAAGCCTCATTCAGGGGCCCCGGCGTCCCGGCGGAGAGATTTGTAAAGAACGGACAGATCAAACTTTAGGGAGACCTGCACTCTTTAAAAGAGAGACTTTAATGGTTCTTTGCAGGACTGTGTGTTCAACTATTTTAGTTGTATACGTCATTTCTTCCATGTTAGCATATTTCATTTTGAAGAAATCATAGTTATTGCTTGTTATTCACATGGTAAACCTATAATGTAAAATATAGTTTCATAGCTGGTAGAAATATTTACATTAAATATATATATATTTGTGCAATTAGTTAATTTCGGACGGTTAGTGCGTGACAGAAAGACTGCTGTATAAATAAATCAAAGTTTAAAAGCATCAATTGAAGATCAATTCAGTTTGAAGATCAGATCAGATACGGCCATTTCTTTGTTTAAAAAGTGCATGTTTTCATCTCTCAAAATGACCACACTCCGGCCCACTTCTCCTTTAAAGAGCCATTCTTACTGGAATTGATTCAAACAATGTGAACACAGAAAGTCTCTGATTTTCCATGTTGAACTCAGGCTCGCTGTCCTTCTCCACACAATGGACGCATTACGCAATGCACACACAAACACTTTCTTTCTCTCTCTGGATACTGTGATGTGAGTTTCCATTAAGAGGAAGCTAGTTAGAGCTGGACATGAGTTTCCCATGTGAGGACAAGCCAGTAATTACTGCTCAAGTTACAAAATGTCCACGTAAATGCTGACGGTAAAGCCATTATGAAACGTCAGTCACTGCGAATGTGCTTAATCATTCAGAACATGTTATACACTTGTGTTTAGATGCACTTCTATGCAAACTCAATGTTTAAAATATAAATAAGATGCATCACTTCCTTCCTATAACAAATCAACTACACAATAGATTTCATATTCCAAACTGATCAAAAACTGAAATAAATCAAATATGTTTGCTTTTGTATTTGGGGTGGATGAATGATTTTTAGAAGTTGTACATAAAACGGAATATGTTTTATTAGAAAATACTGTTTCATTCACAATATCCAAAAACCTCTAGAACGGTGTTATATGTTTTGTTCACTTGTGTACTTACATTATCCCAAAAATTGCAGCTTCTACAGTTCTGATAATCTGATAAGCCATGATCCGATTACAGTTTGATTTTGATTAATTTAGCAGCCCTCGCTGCTGGGATGTTGTTTGGCAGTTTTGATCGATGATGCCATGTTATTTACTTGGTTTTTCAAGCTTAGGTGCCGATTTACATTTTTGCTGGTGGGTGCACACACACACACACACACACACACACACACAACAAATTATGGAAGCTTGTTTCTGTCATGAAATAAACAATAAGTAATTGCAACTTTCTGAATTTTTTTCTCAGAATTGCAAGATATAAACTTTTGCATGATATAAAGTCAGAATTTGATGTTATAGTCGGAATTGCGAGTTGTAAAGTCAGAATCACGAGATATGAAGTCAGAATTGTGAATTATAAAGTCAGAATCACGAGATATCAAGTCAGAATCATGAGATATCAAGTCAGAATTGTGAGATTTAAAGTCAGAATCACGAGATTTAAAGTCAGAATCATCAGAATCACGAGATTTAAAGTCAGAATCATCAGAATCACGAGATTTAAAGTCAGAATCATCAGAATCACAAGATTTAAAGTCAGAATCATCAGAATCACGAGATTTAAAGTCAGAATCGTCAGAATCGCGAGATATCAAGTCAGAATCACGAGATTTAAAGTCAGAATCGCGAGATATCAAGTCAGAATCACGAGATTTAAAGTCAGAATCGTCAGAATCGCGAGATATCAAGTCAGAATCACGAGATTTAAAGTCAGAATCATCAGAATCACGAGATTTAAAGTCAGAATCATCAGAATCACAAGATTTAAAGTCAGAATCATCAGAATCACGAGATTTAAAGTCAGAATCGTCAGAATCGCGAGATATCAAGTCAGAATCACGAGATTTAAAGTCAGAATCATCAGAATCACGAGATTTAAAGTCAGAATCATCAGAATCACAAGATTTAAAGTCAGAATCATCAGAATCACGAGATTTAAAGTCAGAATCGTCAGAATCGCGAGATATCAAGTCAGAATCACGAGATTTAAAGTCAGAATCGCGAGATATCAAGTCAGAATCACGAGATTTAAAGTCAGAATCGTCAGAATCGCGAGATATCAAGTCAGAATCACGAGATTTAAAGTCAGAATCGCGAGATATCACGTCAGAATCACGAGATATCAAGTCGTAATTGCAAGATATAAACTCACAATTGCGTGTTATAATTGGCAATTGTGAGAAAAAAAAACTTTTTTTCTCAGAATTGTGAGACAGTTCTGACTTTATAACTCGCAATTACGTTTTAGAAAGTCAGAATTGTGAGATAAAATGCAATTACGAAAAAAATCAGTTTGGTGACATAAATAGTTGCAGTTACCCTCATTATTATTTTTATTTAGTGGCAAAAACAAGCTTCCATAACAAATGCCCCATTCTCATTAAGCAGTAATTAAGCAAACAATCCCAGTCCAAAGCCACGCCTCCTCCAAACACATGAGCTCGTTACAATAATGCACTCTAGACATTGTCCTTTGCCATACAAACTGCCTCAAATGAACTATAAAAAGAGAAGAAAGTCATGTATTTATCTCATATTTTTCCGCGTGGCGCTCGAGGTACTTGTTATGCTGGAATTACCATGGTAAATGCTCGAAAAACTTCTTGTACTCTTTTGTCAGTGTTGTTGTTGACCCCGTCGAGAGGGATCTCAGATTCTGCTGGATCCGTAAGCCTGCTAACATGGCTGTCCGCCAAACCCAATAATTACAGGCTGTCAGAAATGTAGCATATACTTCATGGCACCCGTACGACTGGCAATCTTTCCGGCCTACTCGTGTGCTGTTTCTTTCCAGAGCGATGACTTTTGCAAATGGCCTAAATTTAGTCCGTTTTGTTTATAAAAAGGAGTTTGGAGAGACTCATTTTGTATACTCTGTTTTATCAGCTAAAAATATGAACTTGACTTCACAAAATGTTCCTCTTATCTGCCATTTGATTTGGCTCGCAATGTTTCTTTTAAAGTTCATTTGCTTTTCAAAAACATGCTCATAGCAATTAATTTGTTTCAAAGGGGTGGTTTGTACCTCGCTTGGCCTTTTTTAAACCAAGTCTTCTCTGGATAAGAGCAAGGAAAAGGTTAAACATCTGACATGTCTTCTTGATGGAGGTCTACCTCAAAAATAAGTCGTGCAAAACATCCCTGCCAGTATGTTTCGGCAAATAAGGTACCATTTAGGAGTGTTTATCTTCAAGAAACCTTGCTTTTCCAAGTCCAGACTGAACCATAATCATGCAGTCAATTAAATACTGACATTTATTATTTAAATTTGCGGTTTCAGTAGCATAGTTCAGTCGCGAGATATCAAGTCAGAATCGCGAGATATCAAGTCAGAATCGCGAGATATCAAGTGAGAATCGCGAGATATCAAGTCAGAATCGCGAGATTTATAGTCAGAATCATCAGAATCACGAGATTCAAGTCAGAATCGTCAGAATCGCGAGATATCAAGTCAGAATCGCGAGATATCAAGTCAGAATCGCGAGATATCAAGTCAGAATCGCGAGATATCAAGTCAGAATCATGAGATATCAAGTCAGAATCGCGAGATATCAAGTCAGAATCGCGAGATATCAAGTCAGAATCGCGAGATATCAAGTCAGAATCGCGAGATTTATAGTCAGAATCATCAGAATCACGAGATATAAAGTCAGAATCACGAGATATAAAGTCAGAATCACGAGATATAAAGTCAGAATTGTGAATTATAAAGTCAGAATCGCGAGATATAAAGTCAGAATAGTCAGAATCGCGAGATATAAAGTCAGAATCACGAGATATGAAGTCAGAATTGTGAATTATAAAGTCAGAATCGCGAGATATAAAGTCAGAATAGTCAGAATCGCGAGATATAAAGTCAGAATCGCGAGATATAAAGTCAGAATCACGAGATATAAAGTCAGAATCGTCAGAATTGCGAGATATAAAGTCAGAATCGCGAGATATGAAGTCAGAATCGTCAGAATCACGAGAGGTATAAAGTCAGAATCGTCAGAATCACGAGATATCAAGTCAGAATCACGAGATATCAAGTCAGAATCACGAGATATCAAGTCAGAATCACGAGATATCAAGTCAGAATCACGAGATATCAAGTCAGAATCACGAGATATCAAGTCAGAATCACGAGATATCAAGTCAGAATCGTCAGAATCACGAGATATCAAGTCAGAATCGTCAGAATCACGAGATATCAAGTCAGAATCACGAGATATAAAGTCAGAATCGTCAGAATCACGAGATATCAAGTCAGAATCACGAGATATAAAGTGGTCTACCTCAAAAATAAGTCGTGCAAAACATCCCTGCCATTTTGTTTCGACAAATCAGGTACCATTTAGGAGTGTTTATCTTCAAGAAACCTTGCTTTTCCAAGTCCAGACTGAACCATAATCATACAGTCAATTAAATACTGCCATTTATTATTTAAATTTGCAGTTTCAGTAGCATAGTTCAGTCACGGTGGCGCTTGAGGCTCGATCTGTCCCACTGACAGTCAGAGATAGACACGTTTGATACTAAGAAACATGTCAACAACCAAACAAGTAGCTTCCTGTCAGCTCCAATGGAGGAAGCAATGTGTCCTTTGTGACCGAGTCCCTGGGTATGGGCAGAAATGCACTCGCACAAAAGGGATATTATGGTTGGGCTTGTGTCAGAGTGGGACTGGAGTATTGGCGTGGAGTGGCACTGAAAGGCTCGTACTGTGAGACGCGCTGGCGGTGAAAGTTACGCAGTCCTACATGTGCTCGACCTCCATGATTGATGCAAACCTTGACACCTGGAGACTCACATCACTATTATTTTGATTTTAAGCACCATTAGTGGAGCCAATGGATCACCCTTGTGTCGCTCTACACCCGTAAGACCTTCGTTCATCTTCAGAACACAAATGAAGATATTTTTGATGAAATCCGATGGTTCAGTGAGTCTCTATTGACAGCAAGATAATTCACACTAAAGCTACTAAAAACATTTAAAACAGGTCATGTGACTACAGTGGTTCAACCTTAACGTTATAAAGCGACGAGAATACTTTTTGTGTGCCAAAAAAACAACTTTATTCAACAATATCTAGTGATGGTCGATTTCAAAACACTGATTCATGAAGCTTTACGAATCTTTTTTTTGTCGAATCAGTGTTTCGGAGCGTGAATCAAACTGCCAAAGTGAACTATTGAAATTGCGAATCACTTGTGAGGTAACGAAGCCTCGTTTACTGAAATCACGTGACTTTGGCACTCCGTATATATACGTATATATATAATTGTGATTTTCATAATATTTATCTATAAATCCAACTGGAAAAACTTGTGAAAAGATGCCTTTCAGTTACTCAAATAGTGGAGATCATCATTTTTTACTTTTAAAACTGCATTTTCCAGCAGATGGGCAACAATTTTACACTAAACCATGTCAAATTATCCATGTTATGTCTGAATGAAAGAAATGTGGGTCTAAAATAACCTGTTTTTTAAAAAGAAATTAATTTATTTATATAAATTAAATAAATATCATAAATCTTCCAAAAACTGCACATATGTGGAATAAAAACATTAATAAACTGAATAAAATTAAATTTGTTTAACAAAACCCCAAACAGCACGAGTGTACACCCCAAACGTACAGGGTTAAAGTCAACTAGTCTGTGCAACCCCTAGTTGCTATGTGTTTACATTACAAGTAACTTGAGTTATGTAATCGGATTACTTTCCAAGTAACTAGTGAAGTTTTGAACTACTTTTCAATTTACAACAAGTTACTTTTTCAAATAAGTAACGCAATCGTACGGACCTCAAACATTTGAACAATATTGTATAATTCTTAAAACCATGAGTAATAATAATAATACTTATCAAGCATCACTGATTGTCCCAAACAGGCTGCCATCTTCATATTAAAGTGAGATTAGATTTGTTTTCTTCTAGCAGGTGTTGATGCTCCCACACTGTACAGCTGTGAAGCTCATAACGAGAAGGGCCTCACAGTGTCCAGAGAAGCTCACATCAATATCAAAGGTAAGCTGAACCTGAGAACGGGGTTATATTTAGTGTTTTTATGTAAGGAATAACTGATGACGTGCCGTTGAATTATTAGAAAATAAAATGCTCTGTGTGTCTCTACTAATAGCGAAACTGTAAGTTTATCTGCTTCAAAAACAGCTGCGTTATAACCTCACTAGTGAGAAATGTCATGTTGCTTTTAATTAAAATTTCAGCTGAAAAGAATTGAAGGTTTTTGAGGAAAACATTCCAGGATTTTTCTCCATATGGTGGACTTCACTGGGGTTCAATGGGTCAAAGGTCAGTTTCAGTGCAGCTTCAAAGACTCTACATGATCCAGATGAGGAATAAGAGTCTGATCTAGAGAAACCATCGCACATTTTCTAAAAAATAATACAAATTATATACTTTTTGACCACAGATGCTCGTCTTTCACTGCTCTGTGATGCTCCACACATTACATAATCACTGTTTGACTTAGTCTTTGCATTTTCACTTCATAAACAGTGGATCGGTACTTCCACCTACATCATGCGTGACCTTTCCAATGTGATGACGTAATGCGTGGAGCATCAGAGAGCAGTGCAAGACGAGCATTTGTGGTTAAAAAGAATGATTTTTATTTTTTTTTATAAAATATGTGATGGTTTCTCTAGATCAGACTCTTATTCCTCATCTGGATCATGTAGAGTCTTTGAAGCTGCACTGAAACTGACATTTGGACCCGTTGAACCCCATTGAAGTCCACTATATGGAGAAAAATCCTGGAATGTTTTCCTCAAAAACCTTAATTTCTTTTCAGCTGAAATTTTAATAAAAAGCAACATGACATTTCTCACTAGTGAGGTTATAACGCAGCTGTTTTTGAAGCAGATAAACTTACAGTTTCGCTATTAGTAGAATGAAACTGACATTTGGACCACTATATGGAGAAAAATCCTGGAATGTTTGCCTCAACCTTAATTTGGCACATGATTTGGCAAAGGCTGTGATTATTTAATGCGCAGCTTGTCAGAGCTGTACTGCTCTGTGGTCAGTAGTAAATGCTTCTCCATCTGAAAGCCAGAGGGCGCTCTTGCGCAGGAACTATTGCCTTGCAGAAGAAGATAACACGCGTCATATCGCTGTAGCTGAATAAACAGAAGATTGAAAGGCTTTGATTGATTAAACTGACTAATAAACACACGACTGCCTTATTCTGTGTAAGAAATCACATCATCTCACAAAAGAATTCTCAACTGTGATTATGAAGTGAGTTCGGAGTAAAGACAAGATGTTAATAAATGCTTCTCGTGTCTGGAAGGATGTTTGACGCACATTGCTTTTTCAAATGTACATGATAAGCGAGTCAAACTCGCAGTGCTTTCAGATGGATTAGCATTTGGAGCCGTACTTCATTGACAAGCTGCGCATAAAATATAATCGCACTGAGAATTACGTTTAAACGATAATCGCGTTCAAGTTCAGTGTTATTTTTCAGATCGTGAAGCCCTAATTTTTTTTTTCATTCCTCATGTAATTTCATATTGTGATGGTGATCCGAACCATTTTCCACAAGGCCGAATCCATAACTTGCCATGCAAAGCTTTGCTTTTTCTTCAAGATATATTTATAAGAGAAATCGAACTCAAAAACTACTTTACACTTTAGTTCCAAATACATGAGTTTGACAGAAAAAGACCTTTTTCCTTATTCTTCTTCAGATTGTTACGCACATGTCACACGTATAAAACTAGCCAGTCACGTGTTACAAATAACACTAAATATATGGCAAGCCGTTTTGACTTTTATTCATTTTCAGGGTATGAACTTGTGATATCAGGAATTACATTTCCACTAATATAAACTATAATTGTTGATATCAAGAATTGTATTTTCACTAGTGAAATTTCACCATAGGCTGCCATTCAAATTCAATTGTTGATATCAAGAATTCATTTCTTACTAGTTGAAATTCCAGTTTCACATTTCAGGAATACAATTCTTACTAGTAAAAATGCAAATTTCTGATATCAACAATTACATTGTTACTAGTGCAAATGTCTATTCTTGAAATCAACAATTGAATTGCTACTAGTAAAAATGTTCATTTCTGATATCTGAAAATGAATTCCTGATATCAATATCATTTCTGATATCTGAAAATGAATTCCTGACATCAATATCATTTCTGATATCTAAAAATGAATTCCTGATATCAATATAATTTCTGATATCTGAAAATGAATTCCTGATATCAATATCATTTCTGATATCTGAAAATGAATTCCTGATATCAATATCATTTCTGATATCTAAAAATGAATTCCTGATATCAATATAATTTCTGATATCTGAAAATGAATTCCTGACATCAATATCATTTCTGATATCTGAAAATGAATTCCTGATATCAATATCATTTCTGATATCTAAAATGGTTTTCTTACTAGTAACAATCACATTCATGATATCAGAAATGAACATTTTGACTAGTACCAATTCAATTGTTGATATCAAGAATTACAGTTTATACTAGTGGAAATTGAATTGTTGATATCAAGAATTAACGTTTTACTAGTGGAAATGTAATTCTTGATATCAAAAATTGAATTGCTACTAGTAAAAATGTTCATTTCTGAAAATGAATTCCTGATATCAATATAATTTCTGATATCTAAAACGGATTTCTTACTAGTAACAATCACATTCATGATATCAGAAATGAACACTTTTACTAGTAGCAGTTCAATTGTTGATATCAAGAATTAACGTTTTACTAGTGGAAATGTAATTCTTGATATCAAAAATTAACATTTTAACTAGTGAAAATGTTCATTTCTGATATCTGAAAATGAATTCCTGATATCAATATCATTTCTGATATCTAAAATGGCTTTCTTACTAGTAACAATCACATTCATGATATCAGAAATGAACATTTTTACTAGTACCTATTCAATTGTTGATATCAAGAATTAACGTTGTTATTAGTGCAAATCTAATTCCTGATATCAAGAATTAACATTTTAACTAGTGAAAATATAATTGTTGATATCACAAGTTCATATCCTGAAAATGAATAAAAGTCAAAACGTCTTGCCATATAAATATACATTTATCAAAAAAAACAAAATGTCATTTATGGCTCTAATCATTGCTTTGATTTAATGTTTTTCCAGAGCTTCCTGAAAAAGTGTCAAAGGTCACAGTAGTAAAACGTGAGTCCAACAAACTCCTCTTGAGCTGGACTCCGGGACATGATGGCTTCTCTCCTCTCAGCACATGCTACATCACCGTAAGAGGAACAAAATGAATGAACAGTATTTGTGTGTGCAGAACATAGTGTTCAGTTCCTTTTTCTGTGATATATTCCATCCATTTTAACTCGCGCTAGGTTGAAATTGTGGTTCTGTTCAGTTGGTAAAGTAACAGCGCTGAAAGCTTTGATTGAGATGATGATGGTCATTATTGTAACATCGATCTACATCATCTGCTGTAGGTGCGAGAGCTCGGCCGTGAGCCGGGGAGTCCTACTGCCGTACACAGTACACAAGTGCCTCCGTTCCAGTATGAAATCTCCAACCTCAAAGCCATGACTTGGTACAACATGAGTGTGTCCTGCACCAATGAGATCGGGCCGTCGCCGCCCAGCACTTGGGTCCAGAGCAACACCACAGAGGGCGGTGAGTCAGATTCCTGGAGCAACTTCCTGTGAATAAAACAACATTCCAAGCCACAGGCTACAATACCATTTGACCGACGTCTCTTATGTGCACCAAGGCTGCTTTTATTTGATTAAAACAGTAATATTTTAATATATTGTGAAATGTAAGTTATTCCTGAATTTTCAGACGTGATCCTTCAGAAATCATTCTAATGCTCAAGAAACATTATTATTATCAGCGTTGAAAACAGCGTATGAAAAATCATATTTTTGCCGAAACCGTAATGCATGTTTTCAGGAATCTTTGATGATTAGACGGATATGCAGCTTTTTTTTAAACTTTAGTAACATTATAAATGTCTTTACTGTCACTTTTGATCAGTTTAATGTAGAGATGGTGATTCTGAATAGACAACTGATCAAAACAGCATATTTATAAATTGTTTGAATTCATTAGTTGAGTGAATGATTCAATGACTTCACTCGTTTCATTACTGAATGAATCGGCGCTTTTGAACAAATCTCTTGAATGAACGATTCAATGACAAAAACATTTTTTTAAACAGTCACTTGTCGCCACCTACTGGTGTAATAGAGGTATAGCATAGAGGTGGCGGAAAAATAGCAGTGACTAGTAGAGAAAAATAGGGAAAATGCACAGAATAAGAGAAAAATGCTTTGTTGTGCCTTTAGATGTCAGAATCGGAAAGCAAAAAATATAGTCTTTATTTTTATAGAATACCATCTTTGAAAACGCCTTTTGAAGCAAAATCAACAAGTCACAGACTGGACTGATGAAACCGGCAAAGATTAGTCTACTATTAAAGCATGAATTTGATGTAAACGTCTACATAATAGTCACATATCCACTTCATAGGAGACGTACTGTACATGCGTAGCAGTTACAGCATGAAATAATATATAAACTTATAACATTTTACATAGATAAAAATGTTTAAAAGTTAAAAGAATTTAAGAATTCTTAGATTTAAGTGAGATATAAACTCAGATTTGCGAGAAAAAAAGTCAGAATTGTGAGATATAAACTCAAAATTCACTTTTATTCCAAGGCTTCCACAGACTTCTACTACAGAAGCGTCATTTTCTGACAGCAGGTCGTACACCGTCATTTAGTGATGAGATCACATGTGTCTTTGAATCAAGATCACCATCTTTTAACGATGCTCTAATTTACTGAGCAATTTCATGCGTTCGCACCCCGACTTTTGAATGCAAGCATATGTTCAGAATTGAACTCTAGTTTACTAGTCCTGACTGTACTGCATACTAATTTTTTTAAAATATAGGAAAGTGAACGGTATGCATTTGTGACAATAAACATGTTAAACATTGATATACTACTTTGTTGTCACATGATGTTGAATCTTTGAAAGAAAAAAGCATTTTTATTATCAAATAACAAGTAAAAATTTGTTAAAGTCACATCTGAGTCTGCAAGATGTAGTGCAAAGACTAGAAGAGAATTCCTAGAATTCATATCCAAGGGTTTTCCAAATGGGAGTGGGAGTGGAATGCTTTTCCTATGGGGTGTGTCCATAAAGGATTTCCTCTGTATTTCTAAAAGAACTGTGGAGGATATTCTTAGTCGCTGATAAGCGTTTGTTATACCGTAGTACTGGTGTAATACAATCTGAAATTGGGTTTTTGTTGGTTTCAAAGTATTTCTTTTGTTTGTTTGTTGCTCAAGAGATGATTTATCTGAAATGAGTGTAATTCTATTTTCACTTCTATTATTCCATTCAGTTCCATTGGAGGCCCCCCAGAACTTGACTCTTCATATGAACAATTCCATGTTGATTATCCGATGGGAAGCTCCGCCCCCTGACAAGTTGAACGGAATCTTGCAAGGATATGATGTCACTATTAAACACGGGAGACATACGAACAAGGTTAGCGATTGGGTTTTTGTGTACTAACAAAATTGAATTCACTAAATGTCAATGTCTTTTCCAGTGTTTTATTTACAAATCAGTTGAAATTCTCTATAATCCCAAAGAAACTTTGCTGGATTTGTTAAATGATTATTTTTAAGATTCTCTCAAAGCATGTGTTTGATATTGAAATATTTTTATTGATTGTTTAAAACTAAAATATTGTCAATAATGAGTGATGTTTTCACTATTTTTATTCACTTTTTGTGCTGTTCACTCCTGTGGTGCAAAATCGTTTTTATTAGTACAAATATTCGACTTAATTTAAAACTGTATGCTTAATTATTTTTACACAATTATTATTGCTATTCATATAATTCAACCAGGCTTATTAACATTAACTAAAACTAAAAGCATTAAAACGGACATGAAATAAACATTGACTAAAATAAAATTAAATATTAAAATTATTATTATTATTTTACTTCATTTCAGCTAGTTAGTTACCAAGACAGCATTTCTTGTTTACTAAAACAAGATAAAACTTAATAAAAACTATAGACATATTTGCAAAAACAAATAATAAAAATGTTTAAATGAAAACAGAAAATAAAATTAATTCCAAATATTAACAAAAACTATAATAGTATGTAATTGATTCTAAAACAACAGTAGTTACATCTGAAGTAAACATCCACACATCTGTTCTGTCTGTTCTGTTCAAAACCTCCTAAATACACTTTATAGTATCTCGATATCCTGTACGTAACCAATTATTTTTATTACTCAGTTCATCTACTTCTCCCAAGTTGCCCAGAGCGACGTTTTGCTCCGAATTGCTCTGCAGACATGAGATTTTCACCAGCTGTAAGGAAATTGGCTGGAGCCATTAAAATAAAACAGCTGTTCTTGTTTATAAGATGAAAGCGACAGTCTGAGATCATTAGTTTTTAGTTTCCTTCGGCGTGTTCGCCTGCTTGACTTCAGCTGTTATTGAATGCCGTTATGTTATGATGTTACACTTTTATCGTTGCAGATCAGAGTGATATTTGCCAGTTTTAAAGGCGGCATGGAAGTTGTAATAGTCTTTTCTTCCCTATTGTGACGTATATTGAGTGAAACGCTTCTCAAACAAGAACAAATGTAGGGCGGGGCTTGATTTAGTGTGTGGGGAATTGATTGGATGGTTGTGGTTTGCTATTGGTGGATCTCATGTGAGTGACAGGTTGCCCCGCCCTCGTCATCAGAGAAGAGATATTTTGATTTAAGATTATGAAAAAAATTATGTGCATGGATAAATAATGCAATATTCCATACCAACACAAAGAATGGCCAGTTTTGATTTCATGGTGACTTTAAAGGAGAATTCTATGGAAGCTTGTTTCCGCCATGAAATAAAAAATTAAATAGGTAATTGCAAATTATGTCACAAATTTAACTTTTTCCCAGAATTGCGTGATATAGTCAGAATTGTGAGATATAAAGTCAGAATTGCGAGTTATAAAGTCTGAATTGTGAGATATAAAGTCAGAATTGTGAGATATAAAGTCAGAATTGTGAGATATAAAGTCAGAATTGCGAGATATAAAGTCAGAATTGCGAGAGATAAAGTTAGAATTGCGAGAGATAAAGTCAGAATTGCGAGAGATAAAGTCAGAATTGCGAGATATAAAGTCAGAATTGCGAGATATAAAGTCAGAATTGCGAGAGATAAAGTCAGAATTGCGAGAGATAAAGTCAGAATTGCGAGAGATAAAGTCAGAATTGCGAGAGATAAAGTCAGAATTGCGAGAGATAAAGTCAGAATTGCGAGAGATAAAGTCAGAATTGCGAGAGATAAAGTCAGAATTGCGAGAGATAAAGTCAGAATTGCGAGAGATAAAGTCAGAATTGCGAGATATAAAGTCAGAATTGCGAGAGATAAAGTCAGAATTGCGAGAGATAAAGTCAGAATTGCGAGATATAAAGTCAGAATTGCGAGATATAAAGTCAGAATTGTGATATAAAGTCAGAATTGTGATATAAAGTCAGAATTGCGAGATATAAAGTCAGAATTGTGATATAAAGTCAGAATTGTGATATAAAGTCAGAATTGCGAGATATAAAGTCAGAATTGCGAGAGATAAAGTCAGAATTGCGAGATATAAAGTCAGAATTGCGAGATATAAAGTCAGAATTGTGATATAAAGTCAGAATTGTGAGATATAATTGCGAGATATAAAGTTAGAATTGCGAGATATAAAGTCAGAATTGCGAGATATAAAGTCAGAATTGCGAGATATAAAGTCAGAATTGTGATATAAAGTCAGAATTGTGAGATATAATTGTGAGATATAAAGTCAGAATTGTGAGATATAATTGCGAGATATAAAGTCAGAATTGCGAGATATAAAGTCAGAATTGCGAGATATAAAGTCAGAATTGCGAGATATAAAGTCTGAATTGCGAGATATAAAGTCAGAATTGTGATATAAAGTCAGAATTGTGATATAAAGTCAGAATTGTGATATAAAGTCAGAATTGTGAGATATAATTGTGAGATATAAAGTCAGAATTGTGAGATATAATTGCGAGATATAAAGTCAGAATTGCGAGATATAAAGTCAGAATTGTGATATAAAGTCAGAATTGTGATATAAAGTCAGAATTGTGATATAAAGTCAGAATTGTGAGATATAATTGTGAGATATAAAGTCAGAATTGTGAGATATAATTGCGAGATATAAAGTCAGAATTGCGAGATATAAAGTCAGAATTGCGAGATATAAAGTCAGAATTGCGAGATATAAAGTCAGAATTGCGAGATATAAAGTCAGAATTGCGAGATATAAAGTCAGAATTGCGAGATATAAAGTCAGAATTGCGAGATATAAAGTCAGAATTGCGAGATATAAAGTCTGAATTGCGAGATATAAAGTCTGAATTGCGAGATATAAAGTCTGAATTGCGAGATATAAAGTCTGAATTGCGAGATATAAAGTCTGAATTGCGAGATATAAAGTCTGAATTGCGAGATATAAAGTCAGAATCGCGAGATATAAAGTCAGCATCGCGAGATATAAAGTCTGAATCGCGAGATATAAAGTCTGAATTGAGAGATATAAAGTCTGAATCGAGAGATATAAAGTCTGAATTGCGAGATATAAAGTCTGAATTGCGAGATATAAAGTCTGAATTGCGAGATATAAAGTCTGAATTGCGAGATATAAAGTCTGAATTGAGAGATATAAAGTCTGAATTGAGAGATATAAAGTCTGAATTGCGAGATATAAAGTCTGAATTGCGAGATATAAAGTCAGAATTGCGAGATATAAAGTCAGAATCGCGAGATATAAAGTCAGAATCGCGAGATATAAAGTCAGAATCGCATTTGCATCTTTGTTCTTAGTTTTAATAACAAAAATAAACTAACAAAAAGAGTTATTATATACTATATAAAAGATTGGAAGAAAAATGCATCGAGAAACGCTTTATAATTGAATCGTTGCCCTCTGAATCATGATGGACTCACGAGGCAAGTGATGATTCGCAGCTCTAACAGCTGCACTTGTTATTTGTAAAGTCATTAGGAAGTCTTGAGCATCACTGTTAACACAAACTGAGTCTCTCACCTCTGAATGCCCTGTGTGGTCTTTGTCATTGGCCAGTGACTGATCACATGGGAGTGGTTTAGTAACAGCATGCATTTATTTCTCTCCTGGTATAATGGTGTACTTCCTGTTTCTGTGCTAGTCACAGGAAACCGACAGTGTGTGGAGAAGTCGTTTGTTATTGTCTGTCTGTCGTGACTCACCTCTGAGTGACCAAAATCATGACGACACATCGATGGCTGCGACAATCTGCTGTATTCTATAGCCGTGACTGACCTGTGTGATCTCAGAATGTGTGAAAACAACAGTAACTGGAAGTGAGTGTCATGCGTTTGCTGGCCTTGGACCGACACCTGTTGCTCTCCCTCAACAAAATGAGCTTGTAGCTCATCGAGTAACATCTGCTCATGGATTATAGTCCATTACAAGGGTTCTTGGCAAACACATGTAAGTGTTTGACCACTAGTCTGAATCTCATGAAACCTGTCAAGAGCTTGATCAGTGTTATTTTAGTATTATTTATAAATTATTATAGTTTTTATTAATAGTTTGAATTAGCTTTTATATTTATAGTTTTATAAATATTTTTATTTTAGTTAATTTTTTTTGTATTTTTGTTATTTTGTGGGTTTTTTTTTTTGTATTACTATCTAGGTTTAATTTATTTTTATTTCAGTTTTAGTTTTTATTACAAAATTTAGTGCTTCCGCATATTTCAGGCATCATTTCTAGTTTTCATTTAGTTTATTTAGTTTATTTCAGCTTTATTTCAGCTTTATTTCAATTAACAAAAATGTTTTAATAGTTTAAATTGGTGATATTTCACACCAAAATAAAAAAAAATATTTTTCATTTCTTACTTAATTTTCTTTGTCTATTTTCTACATTTCTAACCATTATTTTAATACATTATATTTTAATTTATTTGATTTTTTTTTTAATTTATTTTAAGAAGGTCATTTAATGCCTTCATCGTCTAGACAAGAAAAAACATTCTTGCATAAGATAATTTTGTAATGGCTGTTACTGCAATAGTTACTGGAATAGTTGAATTAATATTTAAATATCAAATTCATTGCATCACAGGTACATTCACTAATATAGCTGCGAGCAGCAGTTACTGGGGTTCAAGCTCTCAGAAGCACATGCGTAAAAAGGTATGTTTTATTTAGCAAGCCTGTAACCTTTATGATCATAGATGGAAAAGAGCATTTACAGACAATACAGGCAATTTACCATAGGAAATTGATGGTTTGTAAAGCTTTTTGTCAAAGTTTGCCATATTTAACAAACGTTTTGATGGACAGTGGCGGTCCTAGAGGCAAAGTTGCTCAGAATGAGGAGTTCTACCATTATGTACGAATGTCGTGGACGTGTGAAAAAAATTGCATTATATACGACCCTTTACACACGTGAAAAATGCGATGGCGCTCCCCAGTGGCCGATTTATTTTGAATTTCTCACAAGCCTCTAGGGCCGTGAGTCAAACGGGCACAGCGAATTTCATTCCAGTCGGCCTTCTTTAAACTTGTCTGATAGAGCTGCTCAAACTTCATTGGCCGATGGCGGACATGTTTTTTGAGATACGCCAGTGTCCTCATAGAGAGTCAAGTCGTGTCGGACAAAGACGCTGCGTGCCAATTTTCAAGTCAATCGCACTAACGGTGAAGTCGTTATAGCCATTTTCATGTTTTTTTTCCCTGTTATAGCGCCACCAAGTGGCCAGTCGCTGCATCCTTTTTCACGCGACCGCAGAATGAGCTCTTACATAGATGTGCCAAGTTTAAAGAAAATATCTCGTTCTGTTCACGAGTTACAGCCGTTTTAGTAAAAGTGGCTCCTCCCACTTTGAACGTTTTGGCGCCCTTTAGGGACCGTGAATCAAAATTTCAATTTTTTTTATAATTATTGACGATCAGAGAATCTCGCCAGACTGGTTTGGTTCTAATCGGACCAAAAACTTCTTTGCAAAAGTAAATTCTTCAAAAAATCCAAAAATACCCAAACACTCGACAAGCGAATCCAAGAGCCTACGCATAACCGCTTAGGAGTTATGAACGATTTCGTACTTTTCACCGTGTACGTTGTCAATGGTGTGAGCACTACCAGCCCTCAAAGTCTCTATGATTTACGGTTTGGTCTGCCCAATCACTTTTAGTGGAGAGTGTTGATTCTTAAAAAATTTAACAATTACAATAGAGTTTCGGCGCTACAAGCTTGAACCACTGAAAATGGTTGCTGGGAATATGCATTGATTGTTAAACCATTGAGGAAATCCAAATAAATACACACTACAGATCTTTAGACAGTACTGCATTTCAGGAGGTCAGTGTCTGGAGAGTGTGTAAGAATTAGAGTTGAAAAAACATGTTTTAAGCTTGGGTTGAATAAAACTGCTGAGTTGGCTTTTCTGACCAGGGTTCCTTCAACAAATGGAGGGCAAGGATTGAAAAACCTCAGGACCAGTAAAAAAAACAGGAAGCTATTATGTGAGCTAGACGACCAGAAGTGGCTTATCGCAGCAGCTGGGCTGGATTTGGGTTTTCTTTTGAGTTTATTTTTCTTTCTAGCGTCTATTTAACCTTAATGTATTGTGTTGATTCGCATGCATGGTCAACAGGAACGGTTTAGTAGATAAACATGCAAGTATTTCAATGTTTAATAAATTAAGATAATCATTAAAAAGTTCACCTGGTTTTAAAACCATAAACCACTTACATGCAGAAATGAATTGCATGCACCCTAAACTGCCCACGTGTACTTCTTAGGGACCCTAGAATGAATAACTTCTCGTTTCGAATCGGCCTTCTTTAAACTTGTCTGATAGCTGCTCAAACTTCATTGGCCGATGGCGGACATGTTTTTTGAGATACGCCAGTGTCCTCATAGAGAGTCTAGTCGTGTCGGACAAAGACGCTGCGTGCCAATTTTCAAATCAATCGCACTAACGGTGAAGTCGTTATAGCCATTTTCATGTTTTTTTTCCCCTGTTATAGCGCCACCAAGTGGCCAGTCGCTGCATCCTTTTTCACGCGACCACAGAATGAGCTCTTACATAGATGTGCCAAGTTTAAAGAAAATATCTCGTTCTGTTCACGAGTTACAGCCGTTTTAGTAAAAGTGGCTCCACCCACTTTGAACGTTTTAATAATGTGTTGTAAATTAAGATCATCATTAAAAAGTTCACCTGGTTTTAAAACCATTAATACATGCAGAAATGAATTGCACGCACCCTAAACTGCCCGCATGTACTTCTTAGGGACCCTAGAATGAATAACTTCTCGTTTCGAATCGGCCTTCTTTAAACTTGTCTGATAGCTGCTCAAACTTCATTGGCCGATGGCGGACATGTTTTTTGAGATACGCCAGTGTCCTCATAGAGAGTCTAGTCGTGTCGGACAAAGACACTGCGTGCCAATTTCCAAGTCAATCGCACTAACGGTGAAGTCGTTATAGCCATTTTCATGTTTTTTTTTCCTGTTATAGCGCCACCAAGTGGCCAGTCGCTGCATCCTTTTTCACGCGACCGCAGAATGAGCTCTTACATAGATGTGCCAAGTTTAAAGAAAACATCTCGTTCTGTTTTAGTAAAAGTGGCTCCACCCACTTTGAACGTTTAATAATGTGTTGTAAATTAAGATCATCATTAAAAAGTTCACCTGGTTTTAAAACCATTAATTCATACAGAAATGAATTGCATGCACCCTAAACTGCCCACGTGTACTTCTTAGGGACCCTAGAATGAATAACTTCTCGTTTCGAGAGCTGCAGATGCAGTTTTTCACGACTGACACCATGTGAAGACTCAGTTTTACTGTCAGCATGTCTGATATATATCTGGAAACGGAAGTGACTTTACGCAACAAGCACATGGATGTGTCACATGCGTCTGTGTCTTAACCTGATCCTCCCCGTGTCCTCATGCTCACCACTCATAAATCGACTAAAACAGCTTCTCTTTTTCTTGCAGCCTTTGTTTTGTTTTTACACTGTTTCTCTTTCCTGCAATGCTAAACTATATTTCTATAGAGTTTAGAGTTTTGGGCTCTATTAAAACAGGTTTTCCTGCTTGAATGTTGATTATTTTCCTCATATTCTCCATTGTTGCAGCTCCTCTCTTCCCGGTCTGTCAGTAACGCTCTGTTTACGTCCTGTCTCTATGAAGCCCCTCCTTCTAAAAAGCACACTGTGCTCTGATTGGTCGGCTGGAGCAGTGTGTTTGGGGAAATGCCCCGCCCCTTACCATAACCGTCAGTTTCAACTAACTCAACCAGGCCCCGCCCCTTTATTCTGCTCATGAATTATTTAAACGAGGAATATTGTGACCTTTAATGCCCTTTTTCAAAGTTTTGGGCTCTTTTAAAACAAGTTTTCCTGCTTGAATGTTGATTATTTTCCTCATATTCTCCATTGTTGCAGCGCCTCTCTTCCCGGTCTGTCAGTAACGCTCTGTTTACGTCCTGTCTCTATGAAGCCCCTCCTTCTGAAAAGCACAATGTGCTCTGATTGGTCGGCTGGAGCGGTGTGTTTGGGGAAATGCCCCGCCCCTTACCATAACCGCCAGTTTCAACTAACTCAACCAGGCCCCGCCCCTTTATTCTGCTCATGAATTATTTAAACGAGGAATATTGTGACGTGTTCGTTCCCGGTGTGTGTGTTTCAGATTCACAGCATCTCCACGGAGGCCGCAGTGACCCTGCAGGTGTTCAACACCACATACAGCGTGGAGGTCGTGGCCTGCACTCAGAGCGGCTGTGGGACCAAAAGGTTGCGCTACTGGCTCTTTGTCCCAGACTCTGGTGAGCAGACGCAAGAACATTCCTCTGGGTTTTACCATTAGTAAGATGAAATTTGCAATGCTGTGAAACGGCAAGAAGTTAGTTCTGTCTTTGAAATATTTGTGTTTTTGTTTGTTTTAATGCTAGAATACTAGCCAGACAAAAATATTTGTGTAATAACCAGGGCTGGGTCGGTTACTTTTAAAATGTATTTCACTACAGATTACAAAATACATGCTTTAAAAAGTCATTTGTAACGTATTTCGTTACATTACTCAAGTTTAGTAACTTAATCTAAATACTTTAGAATACTTTGGAATACTAATAAGTGTGAAACAAACACAAAAAAGGAGTTTTTCTCTCACAATTCTGACTTTTTCCCTCAGAATTGAGTGATATAAAGTTGCAATTGTGAGTTATAAAGTCAGAATTATGAGATATAAACTCACAATATTGAGAAAAGTCAGAATTATGAGATATAAACTCACAATATTGAGAAAAGTCAGAATTATGAGATATAAACTCGCAATATTGAGAAAAGTCAGAATTATGAGATATAAACTCGCAATATTGAGAAAAGTCAGAATTATGAGATATAAACTCACAATATTGAGAAAAGTCAGAATTATGAGATATAAACTCGCAATATTGAGAAAAGTCAGAATTATGAGATAAAAACTCTCAATGATCTTTTTTGTGTTTGTTTCACACTTATTAGTATTCCAAAGTATTCTAAAGTATTTAGATTAAGTTACTAAACTTGAGTAATGTAACGAAATACGTTACAAATGACTTTTTAAAGCATGTATTTTGTAATCTGTAGTGAAATACATTTTAATATATATATATATATATTAGTCTTCAAGAAGGTCCTTTAAGCAATTCTAATGAATTTCTTGGAATCATTTTTAATGAAATATATTTTTGAGATTTAAGAGCACTGAATTAGTGCAAACTAATGGAAGGAATCCCACTGAACGATGATCTTGATTTGTACTTTCCCCCCAAGAAACATTTCCAGTTGATTTATAAAATTAAAAACCGCTTTATAAAGTGTAGTTGATTAAATCAAAATAGTCTTGCGGCAGTCAGGAGGGATATTGTTGCTGGAAAGAACCAAACGCTGACGAAATTAAACGACTCTTGTGTGATTTAAAGAGGGTCATGAACAAAGGACACATCTTCTCATGTTTGATGAATGAGTTCCAGAGGAACACAACTCGAGGAATGCCATTACTGAGACTCAAAGCATGGAGGGATTAATACTACTATTTTGTCTGTTACAGTGAGGATGTTTGGTATTCTGCTGATCTTTGTTAAAAGTACACATGGCAGGGTTTTTGTTTATGTCGTCGTGTGAGTTCATGCATGTGTGTTTTGCTTTCAGAATCGCCCGTGTCTCCCTCCTCGACGCCAGTCCCCAGTCGCTCCGACTCTGTGTACATCGTGCTCGGAGTGGTTTGTGGTTTCTGTCTGTTGATGATAGTGATGTTTGGCGTGCTGTGGTTGCGCAGTCGCTCTTTTTTGCCGTGAGTTTCTTTTTTTTGTCATTTCTCCTTTTTTTACAGTCAACATGAAATTCAAAATCCAACTGGTTTACTTGAACACAAGTTTCTGTTCCTCATTCATTGGTGCTTGTTATTCTGAAGAAAAGCTTTGAGTCACTTGACGTCATAATGTTAGCATCATATAACGGCCGTTTAATGTGGAATTACATATTAATTACGTCACGGAATAAAAATGTAAACTTTTTAGCTCATGATTCTGACTTTGCTTTGCAATTGTGAGTTTACAATTCAGACTTTGTAGTCTCACAATTGTGACTTTATCTTGCAATTCTGACTTTATATCTCACAATTCTGACTTTATCTTGTAATTCTGACTTTATATCTCACAATTCTGACTTTATCTTGTAATTCTGACTTTATATCTCTCAATTCTGACTTTATATCTCACAATTCTGACTTTATATATCTCAATTCTGACTTTATCTTGTAATTCTGACTTTATAACTCACAATTCTGACTTTATATCTCACAATTCTGACTTTATATCTCACAATTCTGGCTTTATCTTGTAATTCTGACTTTATATCTCACAATTCTGACTTTATATCTCACAATTCTGGCTTTATCTTGTAATTCTGACTTTATATCTCACAATTCTGACTTTATATCTCACAATTCTGGCTTTATATCTCACAATTCTGGCTTTATCTTGTAAATCTGACTTTATAACTCACAATTCTGACTTTGTAGTCTCGCAACTGCAAGTTTATCTCTCAGTATTCTGAGAAAAAAAGTGTATTAAAAGGGTATAATGAGACATTTTTTCTCAGAATTGCAAAAAGTCCCTTTTTTTCTGTTTCTTAGGGTTGCAAATGTTATTTGTTTTACTTCACTTTTCACTGCCTGTGTTCATTTTGTTTTCTTGTTATTGTTTTACCGAGCCGTTCTGAAAGGCATTTCGCAATCATTTACTTACATTTTTTCACACTGTATTTCATTGCTGTAATTGTTGTTAAATCTCAGTGTGCTGTGCGATTTTCAGGCGTCTTTTCATTCTAAGGCCAAATCTGAAAAACAAGAGCTATTTTAGGGACTGGAGTATGTTCATCTTAATGTACTTGGGACAAGAAATTGAAGGCTTCTGTAAAGAAAAGTAGGGGGAAGGTTGCAGTGCTTGGTCTTTAAAAACAGCACGACGTCTTAGTAAAACAAAATTAGGCAGTAGAGAGTTGGACAAAGCATTGCTGAGCAAAGAGCTTCAAATTAGCTCTGGTTGCCTGCAAGTGAGATTAACAACAACATCCCGTTTTCATCATTCTCTGGATTTCTTCAACAGCCTCTGGCTGATTTTAGTGATGCTGTGCAGTGAGGGTTGTGGTTGCTTTGCGGTTAAAGATCCACTAAATTACTAACCAAATGTTAACTGTTCAAGGTCCAGACTGGACTGGACCTTGGACTCCAGACTGCATCTAAAATGATGGAAGCTTGTTCCCACCATGAAATATAAAATGTAATTGCAACTTTTTATCTCACAATTCTGACTTTTTTTCCGCAATTGCAAGATATAAAATGAGAATTGCGAGTTATAAAGTCAGAATTGCGAATTATAAAGTCAGGATTGCGAGATAAAAAGTCAGAATTGCGAGATATAAAGTCAGAATTGTGAGATATAAAGTCAGAATTGCGGGATATAAAGTCAGAATTGTGAGATATAAAGTCAGAATTGCCGGATATAAAGTCAGAATTGCCGGATATAAAGTCAGAATTGCCGGATATAAAGTCAGAATTGCCGGATATAAAGTCAGAATTGCGGGATATAAAGTCGGAATTGAGAGATAAAGACGGAATTGCGAGAGATAAAGTCAGAATTGAGAGATAAAGTCAGGATTGAGAGATAAAGTCAGAATTGTGAGATATAAAGTCAGAATTGTGAGATATAAAGTCAGAATTGTGAGATATAAAGTCAGAATTGCCAGATATAAAGTCAGAATTGCCAGATATAAAGTCAGAATTGCCAGATATAAAGTCAGAATTGAGAGAGATAAAGTCGGAATTGTGAGATATAAAGTCAGAATTGAGAGATAAAGTCAGAATTGTGAGATATAAAGTCAGAATTGTGAGATATAAAGTCAGAATTGCCAGATATAAAGTCAGAATTGCCAGATATAAAGTCAGAATTGCCAGATATAAAGTCGGAATTGAGAGAGATAAAGTCGGAATTGTGAGATATAAAGTCAGAATTGTGAGATGTAAAGTCAGAATTGCCAGATATAAAGTCAGAATTGCCAGATATAAAGTCAGAATTGCCAGATATAAAGTCGGAATTGCCAGATATAAAGTCGGAATTGAGAGAGATAAAGTCGGAATTGTGAGATATAAAGTCAGAATTGCCAGATATAAAGTCAGAATTGCCAGATATAAAGTCAGAATTGCCAGATATAAAGTCGGAATTGAGAGAGATAAAGTCGGAATTGTGAGATATAAAGTCAGGATTGAGAGATAAAGTCAGAATTGAGAGAGATAAAGTCGGAATTGTGAGATATAAAGTCAGGATTGAGAGATAAAGTCAGAATTGAGAGAGATAAAGTCGGAATTGTGAGATATAAAGTCAGAATTGAGAGATAAAGTCAGAATTGTGAGATATAAAGTCAGAATTGTGAGATATAAAGTCAGAATTGCCAGATATAAAGTCAGAATTGCCAGATATAAAGTCAGAATTGCCAGATATAAAGTCGGAATTGAGAGAGATAAAGTCGGAATTGTGAGATATAAAGTCAGAATTGTGAGATGTAAAGTCAGAATTGCCAGATATAAAGTCAGAATTGCCAGATATAAAGTCAGAATTGCCAGATATAAAGTCGGAATTGCCAGATATAAAGTCGGAATTGAGAGAGATAAAGTCGGAATTGTGAGATATAAAGTCAGAATTGCCAGATATAAAGTCAGAATTGCCAGATATAAAGTCAGAATTGCCAGATATAAAGTCGGAATTGAGAGAGATAAAGTCGGAATTGTGAGATATAAAGTCAGGATTGAGAGATAAAGTCAGAATTGTGAGATATAAAGTCAGAATTGTGAGATATAAAGTCAGAATTGCCAGATATAAAGTCAGAATTGCCAGATATAAAGTCAGAATTGCCAGATATAAAGTCGGAATTGTGAGATATAAAGTCAGAATTGTGAGATGTAAAGTCAGAATTGCCAGATATAAAGTCAGAATTGCCAGATATAAAGTCAGAATTGAGAGATAAAGTCAGAATTGCGAGATATAAAGTCAGAATTGAGAGATAAAGTCAGAATTGCGAGAAAATGTCGAATTTACCTTTTTTTTAAAAAAAAAAATTTATTTTGCGGCGGAAACAAGCTTCCATATAAAATCGCTGATAATCACTGACAGAATCATTCGAAGCTCGGCAAACTGGCAGCTCCAGTAGTGAAATGAAAAGATTCATCTTGAACTCTGTCATGGAAACTAGCTTGTATAAACCTTAATTAAACAATTTAATAATTAATTAAAAACAGAATTTATACCTGTATAATATTACACTGTTGCCACATTAAAGCAGCGGTTTGGAAAATGAATGGATGGATAATTCGGCTGCGGGCGCCATCTTCTGATAAGTGCATCATGGGTATTCTCTAGCCGTTGAGGGTACATTGGTTGTACACTCGTTATTGCGGTGCATTGTGGGATTGACCTCTGTAACGTCCACTATGGTTGGACGGGGCAGTACCTCGAAAAGTCTCCACATGCAAAGACTTTCATTTCCGCCAAATGTCGTTGAATTGCATTTCAAAATAAAAGTTCATAAATTAAACACCGTTTCTCCACTGATCCAACAAAGTGTTTTTTGCTGCAGTGTAAATTGGCCTTGCACCAATTATTATTAGATTTAGGCAATATTGCAATAGACCTCATGTAAACTCAAAATGAAATATAATAAGATCATAAAAACATGTGGCATATGCTGATTTTAATGAGAATAACATCACTTTAATCGCATCAGTTCCACTCTGACCAAACGTAGTCCGTGTCTATTTAAAGGTAAACATTCATAATAGTGTTTTGATATAATAATTAATGTTCATCCCACTTCTGTTTTTAAAAGGAGGCAAACTCTGAATGATTTTTGTTTGTGTACTGTGGCCGTCATGTTTGTTTGAATGTCACTGGCGCCCTCTACAGGTGTTTGTTTGGTGCTGACGACAAAATCACTCCCAGTGTGGAGTACAGACCTCAGAGATCCTACAACCGCTCAGCCATCGAAATCACACGTATGTCAAGCTTTATGAGCATTTTTCCCCGTAATAAAACTTGGAGTTATAAAGTATTTCTTCTTTGTTTTAGTTGCCAGTCTGGGCATTAGCAGTGAGCTTCAGGCCAAACTCCAGGACGTGATGATCTTAAGGAACCTGCTGTCCATCGGTAAAGTCCTCGGCGAAGGCGAGTACGCAGTCGGGTCTTGTGTTGTGTTGTGTTGTGTTGTGTTGTGTTGTGTTGTCAGATGGATTTAATGACCTGACGTCTCTTCTTTAGGCGAGTTTGGGTCTGTGATGGAGGGGTATCTCAGACAGCCTGATGGGACCTCTGAAAAAGTTGCTGTGAAGACCATGAAATGTGAGTTTTTGATTTCAAAAATTAAATAATTTCAGATTAAAATTATTAATGTGGACACTTTAAGTATTTAATTTAAAATTAATTATTGTTTTATTTTTAAAAGCATTACATTTACTTATTATTATTATTATTATTATTATTTATGTTTAAAATTATTTTGAAAAAGTATTGCATTGCTATTATTATATTTAGTTTTATTAAATTGTAAAAAGATATATTAATTATTATTATTATTATTAAAAATATTTGTTTTACATGTTTAAAATTAATTTGAAAAAAGTATTGCATTATTACTATTATTATATTTATTAAGATAAATTAATTATTATTATTATTATTTAAAACAATTAAGTTAAATATTTTATTTTAAAAATATTTAGAAAAAGTATTGCACATAATTATTACTATTTATTTTTTATTTTTTTTAAGTATTACATTTATTTATTGTTTTTATTAAACATATTTACATAATTTATTTAGAATTATGTTGAAACAAATGTCACTTATTTATTATTATTTTAAAATATTTTGTTAATATTTCATTTTAAATTAATTAGAGAAAGTGTCACATTTATTATTAATAATATTAATGTTATTTTATTTAAAAACTACTACGTATTTTATTTATTAATTATTATTTTAAAAATATTTGAACTTACTTTTGAATTATTTTGAAAATAATTATTACATTTATTATTACATTAGTAGTTTTATTTTATTTATGCATTTTTATTTTATTATTGCATGTATTTTATTACTTCATTGCATGCATTTTTATTATTACATTTATTTCTGTTTTTACTATATTTGCACCGAGATTCGAGCTTAGCTTTCTTTTTTATTACAGCTAAAGATCTTCACAACGATCTGCCTTAAACTTACATTTTATCTGATATCTGTATAGAAAAGCCAAGAAGAGAACGATAAAAAAATGTGAAATAAATCATTATTTTCTGCATCTGTCAGTGGATAACTTCTCGCAGAGAGAGATTGAAGAGTTTCTAAATGAAGCTGCTTGCATGAAGGATTTTCACCATCCGAACGTCATCAGACTCTTGGGTAAGAAACACGTCTGACACCTGCATTGCTTGAACACAACTAGAGTATTACATTACATTCTGAAATTAATATGCATAAGTGTGTTCAGGACAGTGAACTCAAAGCATGTCATAATGTTGATTTGTTCACGCAGGTGTTTGTTTAGAAGTGGGCTCAGGACACTTTCCTAAACCAATGGTCGTGCTCCCCTTCATGAAGTACGGAGATTTGCATAGCTTCCTCCTCCGCTCACGTCTCGCGGAAGACCCTGTGGTAAAGATGCCAAATAAGCAGCATTACTATTTATCTACATGCATGAGCCAAACCCAAATGGGTCTAACAGGATGCTGTCTTGTGTTTCCAGTTTCTTCCTACGCAGATGCTCCTGAAGTTCATGATTGACATCGCTCTGGGAATGGAGTATCTCAGCAACCGAAGCTTCCTGCACCGGGATCTGGCGGCACGCAACTGCATGTATGTGTCCTGAACATCAGAAATCAAATCATCACATCAGAATGATTTCTGAAGGATCATGTGACAATGAAGCTGAAAATTCAGCTTTGATCACTGGATATAAATTACACTTTAAAATATATTCACGTAGGCAACCGTTATTTTAAATTGTAAAAATATTTCACAATTTTTACCATATTTTTGATCAAATAAACGGAGCCTTGGTGAGCGGAAGAGACTTATTTAAAAAAAAAAAACGTATGCATTTGAATAGGCTTTATTACAGTTTATTTGAACCTACTGAAGTCTCGGTGTTTGTTTCAAGCTATTTACTTTTTTGTTTCACTATCCAGGTTGCGTGATGACTTGAGCGTGTGTGTCGCTGATTTTGGCCTGTCGAAGAAAATCTACAGCGGTGACTATTACAGACAGGGCCGGATAGCCAAGATGCCCGTGAAATGGATCGCAGTCGAAAGCCTCGCTGACCGAGTCTTCACAGTGAAAAGCGATGTGGTGAGAACGGTCATCTTCACTGTTTTATTCAAATTCATCTGAGGTTTTCTGCTGTTTTTAGTGTCTCAGGTAACTTTGTAGTTTCACATAAACTACTTTCATTTTTTAAAACTCACCAAAACTGCCTTTACTTGATCAAAAGTACAGTTAAAAATGTGAAATATTATTACAAATTAAAACAGCTGTTTTCTATGTGAATATATGTTAAAATATAATTTATATCCAGTGATCAAAGCTGAATTTTCATCTTCAGTGTCACATGATCCTTCAGAAATCGTTCTGACATGATGAAAAAAAAATCTTATTTGAAGTAGAAATCTTCGGTAACATTATAAATGTCTTTACTGTTATTTCTGATCAATTTAATGCATCCTTGCTGAATAAATCTGACCTCAAAACTCTCGTGTAACTTTGGTAGAGTTTATGGCTGATGAGCTTTGAGACCATAGTCAGGGTTTTTTGGTGGTTGATGTTCAGTTCTTAATGTTTGTCATCTCCTGTTTAGTGGGCATTTGGAGTGACCATGTGGGAAATAGCCACTCGAGGCATGACTCCATACCCTGGAGTACAAAACCATGAGATTTACGATTATCTCCTCGATGGAAACCGACTGAAACAACCAAACGACTGTCTGGATGAACTGTGAGTTTTAAAAACGTGTGTTTAAAACATGGACAGCCATGGGGTCAAACCTTTTTCTTGAACTAAACTTGTATCCGGTCCAAAACTTGTGTTTTAATATTCTGAAAGAAAGAAGTGATTCTGAACTGCCTGAAATAAGTCTTCAGTTATTGTGATCTCACTTCCTGCTACAAACCTATGAATGTTTGTAACAAATTTGCATATGGTGTTCATTGGCTACTTGCGAATAACATCTGCTTTGCCCCGCCCTCAAACACCGTAGCTGTAGCTGAGACTGGAAGAGTTTGTGTTGTTCGACGCTGTTTTCAGCTCTGCGAAAGCAAATCCACTCATCCAAACGATGAGACTCGAATTGATTCGGTCATCATTACTGTTCATATCACTGTTTATCAAGTGCTGAGGAGGAGCTGAAGTTCAGATATGGTAATAGGAGTTTCATTTCTGACTCGTGCTGTAAGCAGTCGGCCAATCACAACAAACTGGGCCGTCTGACCAATCAGAGTGGAGTAGGCTCACCGTAAGGAGGGGTTTAGAGACACTGAATCCTTGATCAAACCATTTCAGACACTGAGAGAGAAGAGCTGATGCTTCAGTGTGTATTATAAGAAAATTAAAGTGTTTTTTTGACCCTGGATGCACGTAAATCTGTTGTAGGAGACTATAACTAAATTAAGAATCTTTAAAATAGCATTATCGAGGCACTTTAAGGATATTTATTGGAAAACAAGAAAAAGTGCTGATTAATGCTGATGTTTTCTATTGTGCCCCTTTCACAAGATGTGATCACAATTTTAATCTGGCGGATGATAAAATCTTAATCGTAAAGTGGACATATTCACAAGATATAACATAAGATCCCCAGAATGTGTGTGTGAAGTTTCAGCTCAAAATCCTCCACAGATCATTTATTATTGCTTGTCAAATTCGCCTCTATTTGGGTGTGAGCAAAAACACGCCGTTTTTGTGCGTATTAAAGGAAATGAGCTGCTGCTCCCCGCCCCCTTTCCAAAAAAAATCCCTCACAGATCATTTATTATCGCTTGTCAAATTTGCATCTATTTGTGTGTGAGCAAAAACACACCGTTTTTGTGCGTGTTAAAGGAAATGAGCTGCTGCTCCCCGCCCCCTTTCCAAAAAAAACCCCTCACAGATCATTTTTTATCGCTTGTCAAATTCGCCTCTATTTGGGTGTGAGCAAAAACACGCCGTTTTTGTGCGCGTCCCTTTAAATGCAAATGAGCTGCTGCTCCAGAAGAGGGCGGAGCTTTAACAGCTCAACAACAACAAAGCTGGAGAATCTCACGCAGACAAAATGAGGAAAGTGTTCAAACTGATGGAGAGACTCAGGAAGAAGTTCCAACTTTTAGACATTTCTGAACGGTTAGTGGATAAATTGATGTAGTTGCTGTGGAGTTGATCAACTCATCACTAGCATGTGTCGTCACGTTCATCTTTTGTGTTGAATCGACCCTCGTTTGTGAAGCAGTCCGGCGTAAAATGAACAACACTCGACTACAACAACTCTTCCTTTTCTCTAAGGGGCCGTTCATATATCGCGTCTTTTGTGCATGCATATTCAATATTTCCTATTTCGCGCAAAATGGAAGCGACGCGACGTGCATGCAGTTGGACGCACTCGTTCCTGTGCCGCGGTGAGATGAAAACATCTCAACTTTTCAGAATGCCGCAAGCTCACCGCAGGTCATGTGACAAGAATCATCCAATCAACCCTTTCCCTCACCCTAACTGTCGCCTAATCACCTCAGACGAACTCTGAGTCGTTGTGCAGGAGATGTTTTCACGGCAGAAGCTCTGTTTGGTGATGCTTGGGCCAATTTTTCTTAAAAGATGATCAAACTGGTCCTTGTCAACTCTGAAATCCACTTTGAATCTCTCATCGTCCAGACGGAGCTCTTGGATGAGTTCGTGAAATTCTCCGTGATGCACCCAAACACTGCGGGAGTTTTTCTTCTCCATAAAGAAATCTTGTACTAGAGCTTCTGCAAGGGCTTTTCGGTGATGGAAATGCATTGAAATTACCGTGTAGTCGTGGAGAAAGCTGTTCATGGTTGCATAGCGACGACAGACGCTACAGAAACGCGAGCTCCCGGACGCTTGCAAAAGGAGGAGGAAGCGACGCGGCCGCCCTTTCCACGTGTTTTTAGGCGCGATATGTGAACGGCCCCTAAAGCAGCCCAACATGGCCCCGCCACGGGTTCTTGGGGGCGTGGTTTAGGTAAATTTTATGGTTTGTGATGTCATCAACTCAGGAAGAAGCTCGTTGTAGTCCCTACCAGCCGTTTGTTGTAGTCCTTAAAAAGCGATTTCTCTAAAAGATTGAGTTTCGCAACTTCACAGATGTTGTTTCTGCTCAAAGAGCAACATCACACACTAACTAAAGCTAAAAAAAGTGAAATCATGAAAACAGCCACGATTTTAACTGCTTTAAAAATGTATCAGATAAATATTTTTTTCAAAATTTTTTTGCTTAAATCTATTAATCAACCTCAGTCCTGATCAAAACTACTAAATTTAAAAAAAAATTCAGGATTTTAACTCTTTAAAACGTTAAAATCTGATGCTGCACAAAAACTAACAACGCATCAAAGCCAATGTTGTTTCTAATCTTTGACACGTTTTTTCTCAAATCAGTGACATCATTTATGAATTTGGCAATTAAAGAGTTAAAATCCTGATTTTTTTTTTTTTTAAATTTAGTAGTTTTGATCAGGACTGAGGTTGATTAATAGATTTAAGCAAAAAAATGTGAAAAAAATATTTATCTGATACATTTTTAAAGCAGTTAAAATCATAACGAAAGGGTCGTGAATTTGCCCACAGAGTACTGTTGAGTTTTTGAACATTTTCAAAGCATTTTCCCAAAATATGTGTCAAAATAAGATTTGTCACCAAAAATCATTCCATTTGCTTTCCACGCGTTTTTAGGCGCGATATGTGAACGGCCCCTAAAGCAGCCCAACATGGCCCCGCCACGGGTTCTTGGGGGCGTGGTTTATGTAAATTTTAGGGTTTGTGATGTCATCAACTCAGGAAGAAGCTCGTTGTAGTCCCTACCAGCCGTTTGTTGTAGTCCTTAAAAAGCGATTTCTCTAAAAGAGTGAGTTTCGTAACTTCACAGATGTTGTTTCTGCTCAAACAGCAACATCACACACTAACTGAAGTTAAAAAAGTGAAATCATAACCAAGAACCGCTTTAAGTAGATCTGATCTCAAACATGTCTTGTGCTCTGGTGTTTCAGGTACGATATCATGTTCAGCTGCTGGAGCGCAGATCCGGTGGACCGACCCGACTTCACACAGGTTAGGAAGAAGCTGGAGAATCTGGCAGGGAAACTTCCCGCGGTGTCCAACAGGAGGGACATCATCTACATCAACACCAGCTTCCCCGAGGATGAAGACGAGTTGCCCGGCGTGGCGGCGGAGGGCCCCGTGTTGACATCCTCACCCGCATGCAGTCGCCAAACCACGGACACGTCGGTAGTGACGGCGGACGTTCACGAGAGCACGGACGCGGAGGACGACCGCTACGTTGTCGTCATATCCTCCGGGGACCACGGGGCGAGAACTGCTGTTGATGCGCCACTATTGAGTCACGGACTCTCGGAACAGGACGGCGGCGAAACGGTCGCTGATGTGACGGCGACACAACAGACCTCTAGTGACACGACACGCTTGCTCTAATGGAGCCGTTCGAAATGCATCAGAAAATTGACTTTTTTTTGTGCCTCTAGCAACAATAGCTTTATTTCTTGAACACTTATGGTCAAACAGTGTCAAACGCACAACATTGTTTGAGTAAATGTCATTGTGATGGCCCTCAAACACACAGATCACCACAGAGGAATCAACACATTGAATGCTTTAATTATAGTCTGTATTAGTGCTGTCAAACGATTAATCGTGATGAGTCGCTTCCAAAATGAGTTTGTTTGCATAATGTGTGTGTAATGTACATATATGCATAAAAAATATTTATGTATACATGTATATATTTCTTAACCCTTGTGTATTGTTCAAATTTGTTACATTTTAACGTCTTTTCGTTACATTTTAACTGCTTTAAAAATGTATCAGATAAATATTTTTTTCAAAAATCTTTTGCTTAAATCTATTAATCAACCTCAGTCCTGATCAAAACTACTAAATTTAAAAAAAAAAAAAATTCAGGATTTTAACTCTTTAAAACGTTAAAATCTGATGCTGCACAAAAACTAACAACGCATCAAAGCCAATGTTGTTTCTAATCTTTGACACGTTTTTTTCCCAAATCAGTGACATCATTTATGAATTTGGCAATTAAAGAGTTAAAAATCCTGATTTTTTTTTTTTTTAAATTTAGTAGTTTTGATCAGGACTGAGGTTGATTAATAGATTTAAGCAAAAAAATGTGAAAAAAATATTTATCTGATACATTTTTAAAGCAGTTAAAATCATAACGAAAGGGTCGTGAATTTGCCCACAGAGTACTGTTGAGTTTTTGAACATGTTCAAAGCATTTTCCCAAAATATGTGTCAAAATAAGATTTGTCACCAAAAATCATTCCATTTGCTGAAACACGGAGAAAGTTACGGCCAAATTAAGACTCAAAAATTCCCCATAGTGGATGAAAACATCCCGAACAGCACAGAAGGGGTTAAATAAATACATGTGTATGTGTGTATTTATAAACGCAGTACACACGCGTTATGTAAACAAACTCATTTTGGAAGCGATTCATGGCGATTAATCGCTTAACAGCACTTGCATTAAGCGAGAAAATATTTTGATATCAAAAAAAGTTACACACATCACAGCAAAGTATGTAATAAAATGGATTTTTCTTTTTACAAACCGTCTCTAAACCATATCTGTATGATTTTTATCCACCTTATTCCTGACGAGCCTGTTGCGTTTTGAACTTCCATTCAAAAAGACAGAAATTAATCATTTAAATATTAAAGTTGCCCTATTAATAAATCTTCCGTCAGTATGACTGAATGAGCGGTCAGTTTTCTTTTCCACGCCCCTTTCATGTGACCGGAAGTCGTCATAGTTGGGTAAACTTCAATGGTGGTGAATGAGAGAATACATTAAATATATATATATTTTTTAGTCTCCATTTTCTGTGTTTCCACAACTTTCAAAAATAGAGAGAGATTGATTACGGCAGTCAGGAGAGAGAAAGATGTCAGCTTTTCCGTCTTTCCCATACCTTGTTTTTCTCCTCAGATCCTCTCTTCCCAGATTTGTTTTCACAGGTAAAAACAATTTATGATCTGTCAAAATGACAGAAATCACTTTGAAATAATATCACGCAATGCTGAAGTTAATGAGCATTTTTTTATTAAGGCAACTTATATTACAAATGATCTATATTACTATATTTAAACAAAGTCCCTTTAAGACGAGTCAGTTCACTCGCGGCCATCTTAGAAACTCCTCTCGCGCGCAAACGCAGCTTCAGTCTCTTTGGAAGGGGATCGTCAAATTCTCCAAAGCTGTTCGCCAAGCTTTCGATTAAAATTCATATTTGAAATCACCAATGAACTCTGACAACAACTCTCTTGTAAATTTAGTTTCTAAACTCTCGAATCATGACAAAAACGGCATTTCAGGCTGTATAACGCTAATGCGCATGCGCTGTCCAAAGTGCGCGTCTGGTTGTTTCTATAGGAACCGGAGTTTCTAACGGCTGCTGCAGTGACGCGATGACTTTACCAATCGCCGATTGGCTCTTATTTGGATGGCGGGACTTTATCCCGCCATTTTGCGCGTTCCACTTTCTCCCATTCATTATATAAAAGTCTTTGATTTAACCCGTCCGTTATTGCTGCAAAAAATCGCGGTTATTCATGGAAAGTATCTAGTTGATGCTTTTAAATGTCCTTTTAATGTTCGACGGTTGAAGGCTGAGTAGAATAACGTCATCTCATTGTACCCTTAACGGAAATCACTCCCATAATTCGCGCAAAGCGTATTTTTTTTCTTTCCTTTTTTACTTTTATTCAACAAGGACACAATACATTGATCAAAAGTGACAATAAAGACATTTATAAAGTTATTAAAGATTTCCATTTCAAATGAAAAAAAAAATACAACAGTTTTCAACATTGATAATAATCATAAATGTTTCTTGAGCATCAAATCATCCTATCAGAATGATTTCTGAAGGATCATGTGACTGACTGGCGTAATGATGCTAAAAATTCAGCTTTGATCACTGGATATAAATTACATTTTCAATATATTCACATTGACAACAGTTATTTTAAATTGTAAAAATATTTTACAATTTTACTGTATCAATTGTTTGGATAAAATCAATACAGCCTTGGTAAGCAGATAATAAACATTTGAACAGTAGTGTAGTATGGCAGTAGCTATTGGAACCAATGTCCAATTTCATCTCTTGCTATAAATTACAAATTTATAGTGTGAAATGAAGACTTGTTTGACCTTCAGACAGTAAAGAAACACGACGGACCGTCACCTTGTCAGAAAGCTTTACCATGTTGTCTTTGCCTTAAAGCATGTTAATGCGCAGACCGCAAAACTGTGACGCTAGAAACTTTTATTTTTCAGAAGTGAAGACTGTTTCCTTTGTAATATGATGTAATTGTCTTCAAAAGTGTTATAAAATGTGATTTTAAGCTTTTTATGAACTTTGTTTTTACATAGAATCCAATTTGTATATTAGAAATGCATTTTTTTTTTGTAAATATAAAGGATAAGCTATGGAAGCCCGTTCCCGCCACTGTTGAGAAAAAAAAATATTCCGTAAGTCATAATAATGAGAAACTTTCTCATAATAATGACTTAGTATCTCATAATAATGATTTAGTATCTCATAATAATGACTTAGTATCTCATAATAATGACTTAGCATCTCATAATAATGACTTAGTATCTCATAATAATGACTTAGCATCTCATAATAATAACTTAACATCTCATAATAATGACTTAGTATCTCATAATAATGATTTAGTATCTCATAATAATGACTTAGTATCTCATAATAATGACTTAGCATCTCATAATAATGACTTAGTATCTCATAATAATGACTTAGCATCTCATAATAATAACTTAACATCTCATAATAATGACTTAACATCTCATAATAATGACTTAGTATCTCATAATAATGACTTAGCATCTCATAATAATAACTTAACATCTCATAATAATGACTTAGTATCTCATAATAATGACTTAGTATCTCATAATAATGACTTAGTATCTCATAATAATGACTTAGTATCTCATAATAATGACTTAGTATCTCATAATAATGACTTAGCATCTTTAACTTAATAAAAAAATAAAAAATTAAAAAAGTTTTTTTTATTAAGTTAAAGATACTAAGTCATTATTATGAGATGTTAAGTCATTATTATGAGAAAGTTTCTTAAAAAAAAATAAAAAAAATTTTTTTTGATTAAGTTAAAAATGCCAAGTCATTATTATTATGAGATACTAAGTCATTATTATGAGAAAGTTTCTCATTATTGTGACTTACGGATTTTTTTTTTTTTCTCAACAGTGGCGGGAACGGGCTTCCATAATAAGCTCTTTTCTTTCCTATAGTGTTTTTTTTTTTTTTACATTTTAACTTAGAAGTTAAACTGACATGAAGAAAATCTATGGGAGAAATGTATTACTGTACCTTTTGATTGAGGTACAATAGCAATATCTAAATTAATTTGAGATTGTTATAAAAGTGTGCAATTTATGTCGTTATCAACAAAATCTTATTAAATACTGCTAACACAATGACATTTGCTTTGAGGTGCTGTATGAATTGTTTTTTTACTTCAATAAATCATATAGCTTTTATGCAGCCATTTAATAATATTTATTTACAATTAACATAACTCAGAAACGTCGATTTTTAATGTGAATACCGCTTAAAATCTGCTGTTTTACAGTGAGTTGATCAAGTATCACAATGTCAAAAGCATTTTCATATATGGACTATATTTCACCTCAGTAAAATCTGATTTGTTACAATTAAGGAAGGCAATATGTTTTATTATTGTTAATATTATTCCCTCACGAAAATTAACCATGGTTTTATTATAGTAAAAGTGTAGTAACCGTGTTGATTTGGAGGATTGATTACCACAGTTTTACTACAAATACTTTGGTTAAACTATGGTTAGTGTAGGTTAGTTTGTGTTTACCACTGCAATAACCATGTTTTTTTTTTTTTTATTTGTAGTAAAACCAAGGTTTAATTTTCGTAAGGGTTAGTAGTTAATAAGTTAACATTAACTATTATATATTTTATATATATATATATATATATTAATAGTTAATAATGTGTTAAAATAAATGTAGCAATCCATATTTTAGAAATTTTTCAAAACAATTTTAAAAATGCAATAACCATGTTTTTTTTAAAAAATATTAATATATTAATATTATATATATTAAAAATTAAAAATATGATGTGTTATTATGTGAATATTAATGTGTTAAAATAAATGTAGAAATCCATATTTTAGAAATTTTTCGAAACAATTAAAAAAAAAATGCAATAACCATGTTTTTTTTTGTTTTATTTGTAGTAAAACCAAGGTTTAATTTTCGTAAGGGTTAGTAGTTAATAAGTTAATATTAACTATTATATATTTTATATATATATACATATATATATATTAATAGTTAATAATGTGTTAAAATAAATGTAGCAATCCATATTTTAGAAATTTTTCAAAACAATTTTAAAAATGCAATAACCATGTTTTTTTTTTATTATTTGTAGTAAAACCAAGGTTTAATTTTCGTAAGGGTTAGTAGTTAATAAGTTAATATTAACTATTATATATTTTATATATATATATATACATATATATATTAATAGTTAATAATGTGTTAAAATAAATGTAGGAATCCATATTTTAGAAATTTATCGAAACAATTTTAAAAAAAAATGTATGATTTCAGAGAAGATTGATTTCGTCGAAAGGAGATTTCAGTCGTTTTACGGCGCGTGAATGAAGCCTTGACGTGACGTGTCACGCGCACGCACAGGTGTGTGTGTGTGTGTGTGTGTGTGTGTGTGTGTGTGTGTGTGTGCGCGCGAGCGGGGAGGGGGGGCGCGCGAGCGTCTCTGGTCAGTAAACATGGCCGTCAGAAGCTCCCGGCGGATACGGGACAGCAGCCGTTTGCTCTATTTGATCCCATTTCTATTCATCACCTCGTCATTAAACGGAGTTGACGGCGCTCCAGAGATGGGCATGTGGACTATTACAGTGCTTAATGTGAGAGTGGATCATATTTTTGATCATAAACGGACGAGAATGAGCGAAGCTGCCTAATGCTAACAGCTAGTGTTAGACACCAGAGCATCTTTAGTTTATAGATTATGTAATATTTTGCGTGACCGTTATGAATGCCACCCTTAGAAATGAGAATAACACGTTTTGAGACGACTGTCGGAGTCTTTCGGGTTATGAAACACTGTATTGTTGAAGTCTAGCGCTGCTGTGTTTACATGAGGAATCACACGAGCTCAGGGATTCAGCTCCACTTATTCATATTGTGTCATTTTTTACTAATTTGAGACATGTTGTCATGATCACGTGACATATGGTCATGTAGCAGGCTGCTATGATTATATATATATATATATATGTGTGTGTGTGTGTGTGTGTTCCCAGTTTAATCATTAGACAAGCAGGATGCAATAAATAGATGAACTCTATTACTTTTGTCTGTGTAAAGTTTGTGACAAGGTCTTATCAAATATTTAAACACCTGTCTAATCTTTCCACGAAGGCTGTAAGACGATGTTCATAAGCGCAAGAAACTATGTTGAATGTGTTCTGTATGCGTTCAGTAACTCAATCTTCTCTTTTCCAGACATCAAGACCTTTATTGTTAAGAAAAGCCATGTATAAGGACACTGACATCCAACTGAGAGGTATCCGATATGCATTTCGAAGCTCAGTGAACAACTCATTCATTTGTCATGATTGTTAACCGCGTGAGGTCTTCATTCTCCTCGCAGTGACGTCGTTTGGTTGCCCGGAGGAAGTGACGTTCACCATCCAGTGGTTTCTGAAGCATTACCCGTGTCACAACGAGTACAACAATATTGAAGTGAGTGGCGCCCGCGAGTGTGACGTTCTTTCTCATGTGACGTTCTTTCTCGTGTGACGTTCTTTCTCGTGTGACGTTCTTTCTCATGTGTGACGTTCTTTCTCGTGTGACGTTCTTTCTCATGTGTGACGTTCTTTCTCGTGTGACGTTCTTTCTCGTGTGACGTTCTTTCTCATGTGTGACGTTCTTTCTCATGTGTGACGTTCTTTCTCGTGTGTGACGTTCTTTCTCATGTGTGACGTTCTTTCTCATGTGTGACGTTCTTTCTCATGTGACGTTCTTTCTCATGTGACGTTCTTTCTCATGTGTGACGTTCTTTCTCATGTGACGTTCTTTCTCATGTGTGACGTTCTTTCTCATGTGTGACGTTCTTTCTCGTGTGACGTTCTTTCTCGTGTGACGTTCTTTCTCATGTGACGTTCTTTCTCGTGTGTGACGTTCTTTCTCATGTGACGTTCTTTCTCATGTGACGTTCTTTCTCATGTGACGTTCTTTCTCATGTGTGACGTTCTTTCTCATGTGTGACGTTCTTTCTCGTGTGACGTTCTTTCTCGTGTGACGTTCTTTCTCGTGTGTGACGTTCTTTCTCATGTGACGTTCTTTCTCGTGTGACGTTCTTTCTCATGTGTGACGTTCTTTCTCATGTGACGTTCTTTCTCATGTGTGACGTTCTTTCTCATGTGACGTTCTTTCTCATATGTGACGTTCTTTCTCATGTGTGACGTTCTTTCTCATGTGACGTTCTTTCTCATATGTGACGTTCTTTCTCGTGTGTGACGTTCTTTCTCATGTGACGTTCTTTCTCATGTGACGTTCTTTCTCATGTGACGTTCTTTCTCATGTGTGACGTTCTTTCTCATGTGACGTTCTTTCTCATGTGTGACGTTCTTTCTCATGTGACGTTCTTTCTCATGTGACGTTCTTTCTCATGTGACGTTCTTTCTCATGTGTGACGTTCTTTCTCATGTGACATTCTTTCTCATGTGACGTTCTTTCTCATGTGACGTTCTTTCTCATGTGACGTTCTTTCTCATGTGACGTTCTTTCTCATGTGTGACGTTCTTTCTCATGTGTGACGTTCTTTCTCATGTGACGTTCTTTCTCATGTGACGTTCTTTCTCATGTGACGTTCTTTCTCATGTGACGTTCTTTCTCATGTGACGTTCTTTCTCATGTGTGACGTTCTTTCTCATGTGTGACGTTCTTTCTCATGTGACGTTCTTTCTCATGTGTGACGTTCTTTCTCATGTGACGTTCTTTCTCATGTGACGTTCTTTCTCATGTGTGACGTTCTTTCTCATGTGACGTTCTTTCTCATGTGACGTTCTTTCTCGTGTGACGTTCTTTCTCATGTGTGACGTTCTTTCTCGTGTGACGTTCTTTCTCATGTGTGACGTTCTTTCTCATGTGACGTTCTTTCTCATGTGACGTTCTTTCTCATGTGACGTTCTTTCTCATGTGACGTTCTTTCTCATGTGACGTTCTTTCTCATGTGACGTTCTTTCTCATGTGACGTTCTTTCTCATGTGTGACGTTCTTTCTCATGTGTGACGTTCTTTCTCATGTGTGACGTTCTTTCTCATGTGACGTTCTTTCTCATGTGACGTTCTTTCTCGTGTGACGTTCTTTCTCATGTGTGACGTTCTTTCTCGTGTGACTTTCTTTCTCGTGTGACGTTCTTTCTCGTGTGACTTTCTTTCTCGTGTGACGTTCTTTCTCGTGTGACGTTCTTTCTCGTGTGACGTTCTTTCTCGTGTGACTTTCTTTCTCGTGTGACGTTCTTTCTCATGTGACGTTCTTTCTCATGTGTGACGTTCTTTCTCATGTGTGACGTTCTTTCTCATGTGTGACGTTCTTTCTCATGTGACGTTCTTTCTCATGTGACGTTCTTTCTCATGTGTGACGTTCTTTCTCATGTGTGACGTTCTTTCTCATGTGACGTTCTTTCTCATGTGACGTTCTTTCTCATGTGACGTTCTTTCTCATGTGTGACGTTCTTTCCCGTGTGACGTTCTTTCTCATGTGACGTTCTTTCTCATGTGTGACGTTCTTTCTCATGTGTTTGGTTTGCTCGCTCAGGAAATGTACGAGAAGACGCCGCTGAGTCGAGGTAAGAGCATGGACCCGAACCCTCTGGGCCCCGGAGAGTATATTCAGCACAGATACCGGGAACTGTCCTGCCGCAGCGACATGCACATCTTCCCCATGTTCAATGTACGTTTGCTGCACTCTTTCTATACGTTTCCGTTTTCGTGAACTTGTTATGTGCTTTTGTCACTTGTTAATTATGTTTTTTTACGGTAACACATTTCATTTGACTGTTTTGAGCAATCTCTTTCATGTTAGTTGGCTGTAGCTTGCATGCGTTCCTGTCCGTTTACGCAGTTTTACTTTGAGTAGCTTGCGAATCGACGCCACAGTGAAAAGTAATCACTGCAAAGAAATGAAATGTGCATGTGCAGGTACACACGGTTACGAAAATTTGGCAGTGTGCGTACACTTCTGGTGACGAAATTCACGTCACGCGAACTATAGTCAACTATACTTTGGGCTTAACGTGAACATTAGAACATTTTTAATATCTAACATTAACAAACAATTAGCAATATATTTTTACAGCATTTATTAATGTTAGTTAATGCATGAACTAATGATAACGCATTAGCCATTGTAAACCGTTATCTTTTTATCAGTTTTAATAATTTTAGTACTTCAGCTAACATTGATTTTATTTCAGATAGTTAAAGGAAGGAAATATTTCTCATTTATATTTATTTCTGATTTATTTTATATATATATATATATATATATATATATATATATATGGTATTTACTTTTATTTTATTTTTAAGGTATATATATATATTTATTTCAGATAGTTAAAGGAAGGAAATATTTCTCATTTATATTTATTTCTGATTTATTTTTTATATATATATATATATATGGTATTTACTTTTATTTTATTTTTAAGGTATATATATATATATATATATATATATGTAAAATATGGTATTTACTTTTATTTTTAAGGTGTGTGTGTGTATATATATATATATATATATATATATATATATATATATATATATATATATGGTATTTACTTTTATTTTATTTTTAAGGTGTATATATATATAAAATATGGTATTTACTTTTATTTTTAAGGTGTGTGTATATATATATATATATATATATATATATGTTATTTACTTTTATTTTATTTTTAATGTATATATATATATATATATATATATATATATATGGTATTTACTTTTATTTTATTTTTAAGGTATATATATATATATATATATATATATATATATATATGTAAAATATGGTATTTACTTTTATTTTTAAGGTGTGTGTGTATATATATATATATATATATATATGGTATTTACTTTTATTTTATTTTTAATGTATATATATATAAAATATGGTATTTACTTTTATTTTTAAGGTGTGTGTATATATATATATATATATATATATGTTATTTACTTTTATTTTATTTTTAATGTATATATATATATATATATATATATATATATATATGGTATTTACTTTTATTTTATTTTTAAGGTATATATATATATATATATATATATATATATATATATATATGTAAAATATGGTATTTACTTTTATTTTTAAGGTGTGTGTGTATATATATATATATATATATATATGGTATTTACTTTTATTTTATTTTTAATGTATATATATATATATATATATATATATATATATGGTATTTACTTTTATTTTATTTTTAAGGTATATATATATATATATATATATATATATATATATATGTAAAATATGGTATTTACTTTTATTTTTAAGGTGTGTGTGTATATATATATATATATATATATGGTATTTACTTTTATTTTATTTTTAATGTATATATATATAAAATATGGTATTTACTTTTATTTTTAAGGTGTGTGTATATATATATATATATATATATATATGTTATTTACTTTTATTTTATTTTTAATGTATATATATATATATATATATATATATATATATATATATGGTATTTACTTTTATTTTATTTTTAAGGTATATATATATATATATATATATATATATATATATATATATGTAAAATATGGTATTTACTTTTATTTTTAAGGTGTGTGTGTATATATATATATATATATATATGGTATTTACTTTTATTTTATTTTTAATGTATATATATATATATATATATATATATATATGGTATTTACTTTTATTTTATTTTTAAGGTATATATATATATATATATATATATATATATATATATGTAAAATATGGTATTTACTTTTATTTTTAAGGTGTGTGTGTATATATATATATATATATATATGGTATTTACTTTTATTTTATTTTTAAGGTGTATATATATATAAAATATGGTATTTACTTTTATTTTTAAGGTGTGTGTATATATATATATATATATATATATGTTATTTACTTTTATTTTATTTTTAATGTATATATATATATATATATATATATATATATATGGTATTTACTTTTATTTTATTTTTAAGGTATATATATATATATATATATATATATATATATATATATGTAAAATATGGTATTTACTTTTATTTTTAAGGTGTGTGTGTATATATATATATATATATATATGGTATTTACTTTTATTTTATTTTTAATGTATATATATATAAAATATGGTATTTACTTTTATTTTTAAGGTGTGTGTATATATATATATATATATATATGTTATTTACTTTTATTTTATTTTTAATGTATATATATATATATATATATATATATATATATGGTATTTACTTTTATTTTATTTTTAAGGTATATATATATATATATATATATATATATATATATATATATGTAAAATATGGTATTTACTTTTATTTTTAAGGTGTGTGTGTATATATATATATATATATATGGTATTTACTTTTATTTTATTTTTAATGTATATATATATATATATATATATATATATATATATGGTATTTACTTTTATTTTATTTTTAAGGTATATATATATATATATATATATATATATATATATATATGTAAAATATGGTATTTACTTTTATTTTTAAGGTGTGTGTGTATATATATATATATATATATATATGGTATTTACTTTTATTTTATTTTTAAGGTGTATATATATATAAAATATGGTATTTACTTTTATTTTTAAGGTGTGTGTATATATATATATATATATATATATATGTTATTTACTTTTATTTTATTTTTAATGTATATATATATATATATATATATATATATATATATGGTATTTACTTTTATTTTATTTTTAAGGTATATATATATATATATATATATATATATATATATGTAAAATATGGTATTTACTTTTATTTTTAAGGTGTGTGTGTATATATATATATATATATATATGGTATTTACTTTTATTTTATTTTTAAGGTGTGTATATATATATAAAATATGGTATTTACTTTTATTCTTAAGGTGTGTGTATATATATATATATATATATATATATATATATATATGTTATTTACTTTTATTTTATTTTTAATGTATATATATATATATATATATATATATATGGTATTTACTTTTATTTTAAAGGTGTATATATATATATATATATATATATATATATATATATATATATATATATATAGTGGGGAGAACAAGTATTTGGTACACTGTCGATTTTGCAGGTTTGCCCACTTATAAAGCATGTCGAAGTCTGTAATAAAATGCTAATTAATTCTTTAAAAATCATACAATGTGATTCTCTGGATTTTTGTTTTAGATTCACACACAGTTGAAGAGTACCTATGATAACAATTACAGACTTCTACATGCTTTATAAGTGGGAAAACCTGCAAAATCAGCAGTGTATCAAATACTTGTTCTCCCCGTTGTATGCATATATATAATATATAATATATATATATATTTATTTTTGCATTGACTATTTTCATGATAAACATTTTATAAGCACATAAAATCTCATTCTTACATTCTCAATGTTCGGAGGACAATCAGCTGACTTTAATCTTTATTTCTTCATTGCATGTTCGGACATTAAATGTCACTTGCTTTTTTGTAACGTTGTCTATTACATGTTTATTTGCAGAAATCAAAAGCAGAACCAAAAACTGTGAAACCGGCTGCAGTGGAAGGAGAGTTACAGGTAGTTGATGTTTACTTTTGACCTGCTTCAAAAACTTGATGATTTTTCTCCAAACATCTAATATATATTTATAATTTATTTGTTTTTTAATATAAGGGTGGCAGTTTCACAAGTTCTCCTGTTGCTGAGTCTGAAGCAAAGGTGAGTCATTCTTGGACACAATATATATGGAGTATTTGCTAACAGAGGATTTGTTACGTAATGGCACATCCTTTCTTTGTTGGAAGGAAAATGTGATTGCCACGACCTGGAGGGACGGGCCGTACCTGCTGGTGGTGTCGATCCATCCCAGCAAACACGACGTCAACTGGAATTTAACCTGTAGGCCTGATTTCCTCCTCTGCTCTCATCATGGATCGGTTTAAAAAGGTGTTTCTGTGATTTTACCTCATCGCTTCTGAACTAAATTGTGTGTTTCAGTCAGTGTTATGATGAAGGGAACGCACGGCTTTCTCTCCGTCACCGAATGGCCTCTCATGATCGTAAGTAGTTTATTTGCTCATCAGTCATTTGTTTGTTGATGATGTGTGATCACTGTTATAATACAGTATATAAAATATGCAGTATTATAATAAAATATACTCTAGTCAAAAAGTTTGGGGTCGATAAGATATTTTAGATTTTTTTTTTTTTTTTTTTTAAATCTCTCCAAGGCTGAATTTATTAAGCAGTTCAGTAAAAACAGTAATATTGTGGAAAATATTATTGTTATTTAAAACACCTGTTTTCTGTGCAAATATATTTTACTTTAATTTTATATTTAATATATCAAGTATATTTTTAAAATGTAATTTAAATCCAGTGATCAAAGCTGATTTTTTTTAAATAAAGGTTAAATAAAACAAATACAAATTTATCATTATTATCAGTGTTGAAAACAGCATCATATTTTTATGGAAACCACAATCCTTTTATTTTTAATCCTTTTTTTTTTTTTTTATCAGTTTAATGCATCCTGGCTAAATAAATGTCTTAATTTCTAAAAAAAAAAAAAAAAAAAATTACTGACCCCAAACGTTTGAACAGTAGTGTAATTTGTTATCAAAAGTCAATAAAACCCTAGAAAACCCTATTAAACTTGTCCGACTCTAATTGTGCTGCAAATATGAGTGACATCTTAAATCTTGTGTCTGGTTGAGGAGAGATGTGCTTTTACTCTTCTAAGTGAACAATTTTAATCTTAATCGTAAAGTGGACCTATTCACAAGATATAACATAAGATCGTCAGAATGTGTGTGAAGTTTCAGCTCAAAATACCCCACAGATCATTTATTATCGCTTGTCAAATTCGCCTCTATTAGTGTGTGAGCAAAAACACGCCGTTTTTGTGTGTGTCCCTTTAAATGCAAATGAGCTGCTGCTCCAGAAGAGGGCGGAGCTTTAACAGCTGAACAACAACAAAGCTGGAGAATCTCACGCAGACAAAATGAGGAAAGTGTTCAAACCGGAGTCGACACTGATGGAGAGAGTGTTCTCGGGGGCGGGGTTTATGTAAATTTTGGGGTTTGTGATGTCACCAACCCAGGAAGAAGCTCTTTCTTGTTGTTGTAGTCGTTAAAAAGCAAAAATAAAATATCTCTCTTTGCATTGAACTTTGAGCGTCGTAACTTTTCAGATGTTGTTTCTGCTCAAACAGCAACATTACACACTAACTAAAGTTAAAAAAGTGAAATCATAATCAAGAACCGGTTTAAATAAATGAGGAGTAACACATTTCTCTGTCTCTTTTCTTCAGTTCTACATGGTGATGTGTATGGTGTACATTTTGTACGCTCTGCTCTGGTTCGTCTGGTCGTCCTGCTACTGGAAAGACCTGCTGAGGATCCAGTTCTGGATTGCAGGAGTCATATTTTTGGGCATGATAGAGAAGGCCGTCTTCTGTGCTGAATATCAGAACACGAACAACGTGGGATCCGCATGTTAGTCAGAATACACTCTTTAATTTCTCCGTTTCATAACTTCTTTGACAAATGTGGACACTTCTCACAATCTCACTTGGTTGTGTTTTGATTGAAAAGCCATCTTTCTTTAAAATGAATGACACCAGGATTGATTTTTTTACTAAAAAACAAACTTCAAATGCACCCATAGGATTCTCTGTCTGATAGTTACTAGTTGAATCTCATTATAGTTAGTTATTGATTATATATATTAGTGCTGCAACGACGTCATCGAGTACGTCGGCTACGAAAATACGTCGACGTGCGTGAAGTGCGTTGACGCGTCACACTGTTTACATTCATCTGGCGTAATGGAGTCGACTAATCGAAAAAAATAATCGTTAGAGTAGTCGACTAATCGGAAAAAATAATCGTTAGAGTAGTCGACTAATCAGAAAAAATAATCGTTAGAGCAGTCGACTAATTGGAAAAAAAAAATCGTTATAGTCGACTAATCGAAAAAAAAATCGTTAGAGTAGTCGACTAATCAGAAAAAATAATCGTTAGAGTAGTCGACTAATCGGAAAAATAATCGTTAGAGTAGTCGACTAATCGGAAAAAATAATCGTTAGAGTAGTCGACTAATCGGAAAAATAATCGTTAGAGCAGTCGACTAATTGGGAAAAAAAAATCGTTATAGTCGACTAATCGAAAAAAAAATCGTTAGAGTAGTCGACTAATCAAAAAAAAATCGTTAGAGTAGTCGACTAATCGAAAAAATAATCGTAAGAGTAGTCGACTAATCGGAAAATAACAATCGTTAGAGTAGTCGACTAATCGAAAAAAAAAAAAATCGTTAGAGTAGTCGACTAATCGGAAAATAACAATCGTTAGAGTAGTCGACTAATCGGAAAATAACAATCGTTAGAGTAGTCGACTAATCGGAAAATAACAATCGTTAGAGTAGTCGACTAATCGAAAAAAATAATCATTAGAGTAGTCGACTAATCGAAAAAATAATCGTAAGAGTAGTCGACTAATCGGAAAATAACAATCGTTAGAGTAGTCGACTAATCGGAAAAAAAATAATCGTTAGAGTAGTCGACTAATCGAAGAAAAAAAATCGTTAGAGTAGTCGACTAATCGAAAAATAATCGTTAGAGTAGTCGACTAATCGAAAAAATAATCGTAAGAGTAGTCGACTAATCGGAAAATAACAATCGTTAGAGTAGTCGACTAATCGAAAAAAAATAATCGTTAGAGTAGTCGACTAATCGAAGAAAAAAAATCGTTAGAGTAGTCGACTAATCGTGAAAAAAAATCGTTAGAGTAGTCGACTAATCGAAAAAAAAAAAATCGTTATAGTCGACTAATCGAAAAAAAAATAATCGTTAGTTGCAGCTCTAATATATATATATATATATATATATATGTATAGTTACAGTTATCGATCTCGTAATAGTTTAAACTCTTCTCTCCAGCTCAGGGTCTGCTGATCTTCGCCGAGCTCATCTCTGCTCTGAAGAGGACTCTGGCCCGTCTGCTCGTCATCATCGTCAGTCTGGGCTACGGCATTGTCAAGTGAGTGATGGAAGCATTGATTGACAGGTGTCAGGATGATGACGTGGTTTTAGACAGCGTGAGATGATGATGTTTTTGTGTCCTCAGACCGCGTTTAGGCACCGTCATGCACCGAGTGGTGGGTCTGGGCGTGCTTTACTTCGCATTCGCTGCAATCGAGGGCGTTCTGAGGATCATTGGGGTAAAGCTGACGTCCTTGAGCATTTTAAACCATTTCCAATAACTATCAATGAGACGTCGTTGGGGCTTTAGAGTTGTTTTTGTTGTGAATAATGAATGTTGATCTGTAAGGGTCGAGATAACGGACCAGCCCTCATCACTTACGTTATACTAGCTGTGTTTGATTCTTCCGCCATCTGGTTCATATCCTTCCGATGGGCTTATCAAATCTTCATTTGATAACAGGGTGACACTTTACAGTAGGGTTTCACTTATTAAAGGGATAGTTCACTCAAAAATGAAATTGATTCCATGATTTCCTCACCCTCAAGTCATCCTAGGCGTATATGACTTTCTTCTTTCAACACAATCGGAGATATATTCAAAAATATCCTGGCTCTTCCAAGCTTTATAATGGGAGTGAATGGGGGATGAGATTTTGAAGCCCGAAAAAGTGCATCCATCCATCATACATATAATCCATACGACTCCAGAGGGTTAATAAAGGATTTCTGAAGACAAGTGATGAGGTTTTGTAAGAATAATATCCTTTATTAACCCTCTGGAGTCGTGTGGATTATGTGTATGATGGATGGATGCACTTTTTCGGGCTTCAAAATCTCATCCCCCATTATGAAGCTTGGAAGAGTCAGGATATTTTTAACCCTTCTGTGCTGTTCGGGATGTTTTCATCCACTATGGGGAATTTTTGAGTCTTAATTTGGCCATAACTTTCTCCGTGTTTCAGCAAATGGAATGATTTTTGGTGACAAATCTTATTTTTGACACATATTTTGTGAAAATGCTTTGAAAATGTTCAAAAACTCAACAGTACTCTGTGGGCAAATTCACGACCCTTTCGTTATGATTTTAACTGCTTTAAAAATGTATCAGATAAATATTTTTTTCACATTTTTTTGCTTAAATCTATTAATCAACCTCAGTCCTGATCAAAACTACTAAATTTAAAAAAAATCAGGATTTTAACTCTTTAATTGCCAAATTCATAAATGATGTCACTGATTTGGGAAAAAAAACGTGTCAAAGATTAGAAACAACATTGGCTTTGATGCGTTGTTAGTTTTTGTGCAGCATCAGATTTTAACGTTTTAAAGAGTTTCAGAGTTAGAAAAAAGAAAAATTCAGGATTTTAACTCTTTAAAACGTTAAAATCTGATGCTGCACAAAAACTAACAACGCATCAAAGCCGATGTTGTTTCTAATCTTTGACACGTTTTTTCCCAAATCAGTGACATCATTTATGAATTTGGCAATTAAAGAGTTAAAATCCTGATTTTTTTTTTTTTTAAATGTAGTAGTTTTGATCAGGACTGAGGTTGATTAATAGATTTAAGCAAAAAAATTTGAAAAAAATATTTATCTGATACATTTTTAAAGCAGTTAAAATGTAACGAAAGGGTCGTGAATTTGAACAATGCACAAGGGTTAAATATATCTCAGATTGAGTTCGTCTGAAAGAAGATAGTCATAAACACCTAGGATGACTTCAGGATGAGGAAATCATATAATAATTTTAATTTCTAGGTGACATTATTTCTCTACATTAGTTAACATGAAGCAACGATGCTTCTACATGTCACATTTACAACATCAGAAGTTGTATTTGGTTTTGCACCGTGATCCAACATGAACCATGAAAAATTATATTGTACTAACTAACGTTAACAAAGATGCTTTAAAAATATATTATCCTCACAGTTGACGTATCCTATACCTTATTGTGAAGTGTATTTCTTATTCTGTCATGACATATTTATTGCAAACAATAATCATGTAGTTGAGAAGAGTGTATGTTCATTTAGTATTGATCCGTTCCTACCATTTCCTGTCCCTGATTTTCCCGCCTCTGTGCGTCTCTCTCAGGCGAAAGACTCTGACCTGGCCCTGCTCGCCAACATTCCCCTGGCTCTGCTTGACTCCTCTCTGTGTTGGTGGATATCCTTTTGGGGAGCCGTGTTTGTGTTTTTGCCCCTGCACAATCTGCCTATTACACCGTGTCCTAACCAGACGCGACGCGATAAGATTCCAGCGACGAACGGTTCGTCCGTCATCCGCACCAGACACGATAAAGTCAATCAAACATCAACAGCCAATCAGAAGAGTGCGTGGGCTCGGTCTCTCTCTGCAAGCTCTCGCCACTCTCAATGAAATGGATGAGTACATAAATAGTAGTTTAGATTAATTATTATACTTTGTGTGTTGTTGTTTCAGAAAAATAACCGTTTCTAAAATAGAATCATCGCGCGTCGTGGCTAGTTAGGACAAAAAATCTGACGGAAAACATGGACCTTTGAGGCATCGCGTCACGTCCGGATAGGACACGGTGTTGGTCTGTAGCGGCCATATTTATTCCTGCATGATGTACCTTTCTTACCAAACACAATGCTAAAAAAGAGAATAATCTGTTTTATTTTCAGTAACTTTCCCAAATACAGTTTGGACACGTCCTTCATTGTGTCATGATTAATGTAAAGATCCACATCATAGAAGCGGGTGTATTTTAGCGCTGCAAAGTACTACACTGAAGTTTGGGTTTAGTTAGATTTTTGATTGAAATTAATTCTTTTATTCAGCAAGGGTGCATTAAATGTGCATCGTGTAAATTTTAGGAGGATCTTTTGACCGAAATGCAATATATTATACATAACTATGGTTTCAGTGGTGTATAAAGACTTTACATAATGAAACGTTATGTTTTTATTACCTTTGAATGAGTCATTTCTGTCCACATACGCCAAAAGGAGACCCGCCTCCTGATGTTTAGTCGCCATTTTGCGCCGCCATGTTTTTACGGTAGCCGTAAACGGACAAACTGCTCAACACGGCGCGTTTGCTCGACTGGCTACTCTCTGATGTCTCAGACGACGATTTGTTCGGTGTCTGTCACCGTAGCTTCTCTATGTTTGCAACCTTAATGCTAGATGGCGCTAAAATTTACACACTGCACCTTTAAATTGATTAGACATAGAATTTCTAATAAATCTTCTTTTGAACTTTCCATTCATCAAAGAATCCTGACAAATGTATCCCGCTTGAGATATGGATATGAAGCGGCACATCTGTTTTCAACACTGATAATAAGAAATGCGTTTTATCAATACATTTTATAATAATTCAAATATAAAACAGTTATTTTAAATTGTAATAATATTTCACTGTTTTCACTGTATTTTTGGTCAAATATTTACAGCCATGGTGAGCAGAAGAGACTTCTTTCAAAAGTTTGTTCACCCAAAAATGATAATTCAGTCATTAATTCCTCTCCCTCATGTGGTTCTACACCCGTAAGATCTTCGTTCATCTTCAGAACACAAATGAAGATATTTTTGGTTCAGTGAGTCTCTATTGCCTGCATTGGTGTCGTTGTATGCGAACTGATCTGAGCCGGACGATTACGTCACTGTTTTCTCCAGTGCTGCTATACCTAAATTACCTAGACTAATAACTATTGATCTTTGCAACGGAATGAATCAATAATATATAGAATAAGCTGCACAATGACACCATTTTCTTATTAATGTAAAGCTGCTTTGCCACAATTTGCATTGTAAAAAGCGCTATATAAATAAAGATGACTTGACTTGACTTGACTATTGATGAACACTTTCAATGTCCAGAAAGATACTAAAACATATTTAAAACAGGTCATGTGACTACAGTGGTTCAACCTTAATATTATAAAGTGACGAGAATACTTTTTGTCCTCCAAAAAAACAACTTTATTCAACAATTTCTAGTGATGGACGTTTTCAAAACACTGATTCATGAAGCTTCACGAATCTTTTGTTTCAAATCAGTTGTTGGGAGTGTGAATCAAACTGTCAAAGTTATGTGAATGATTGAAATTTCGAAACGTTTTGAATCACTTATGACATAACGAAGCCTCGTTTACTGAAATCACGTGACTTTGGCGCTCCGAACCACTGATTCGAAACAAAAAATTGTGCGCCAAAAAAACTAAATAACGTCTTTATTCAACAATATCTAGTGATGGACGATTTCAAAACACTGATTCATGAAGCTTCACGAATCTTTTGTTTCGAATCAGTGGTTCAGAGCGTCAAAGTCACGTGATTTCAGTAAACGAGGCTTCGTTACGTCATAAGTGATTCGAAGCGTTTTGAAATTTCAATAGTTCACGTGACTTTGGCAGTTTGATTCACGCTCTGAACCACTGATTCAAAACAAAAGATTCGTGAAGCTTCATGAATCAGTGTTTTGAAATCGTCCATCACTAGATATTGTTGAATAAAGTCGTTATTCTCGTCGCTTTATAATATTAAGGTTGAATCACTGTAGTCACATGACCTGATTTAAATATGTTTTAGTATCTTTCTGGACATTGAAAGTGTTCATCAATAGAGACTCACTGAACCATCGGATTTCATCAAAAATATCTTCATTTGTGTTCTGAAGATGAACGAAGATCTTACGGGTGTAGAACCACATGAAGAATTAATGACTGAATTTTCATTTTTGGGTGAATTAACCCTTTAAAAAATCTTATGACCCCAAACATTCGAACAATAGAGTATCTTAATCTTAAATAGTCAACCAAAACATTGTATTTTGTTACTATTAAATATATCATAAGTAATATGCATATCATAATATAAAAACTAAATCCAATGTAACACTCGTAGAAGTGTTTGCATTCACTCCTTCATGATTATACCGTTGAAACCGTGTGATATAGTTGAATATTTACAACATTATTCTATTCTAGTGTGTTAAGGTTACATGTTTTTCCCTCCGTGATAGACGACGGCACAAGTTACGCACAAAAATGAGGTTAATAACAACCTAGAAGAGTCTTTTGTTCCTGTAAGCGTGTCTCATTTCCTTGACTCTGTCTCACATATTTGTGAGTCTGGCACAAACCATCAAGACTCTAAAACTCAGAAGAAACCCAGTGAAGTTGTCTTTGTACAGACACTTCACCAACACGCTCATCTTTGCTGTTCTCGGTGAGTATAAGACATGATGCGTCACTGAATAGAGCTGAAGAAACAAACCCAGTTTATTATTTGTGGCGTGTTTCAGCCTCCATCATTTTCATGGTTTGGACAACAAAGAAGTTCCGGCTGTCAGACTGCCAGGCGGTGAGTGTGTGTGTGTGTGTGTGTGTGTGTGTGTGTGTGTGTGTGTGAACACTCTAGAGGTCAGATTGGAGCAGATCCACAAGACATGAAACTGGTTCTTGTGTGTTTATGAGCAGGACTGGATGGAGCTGTGGGTGGATGACGCTTTCTGGAGGTTCCTCTTCTCCATCATTCTGCTGGTCATCATGTTTCTGTGGAGGCCGTCCGCCAACAACCAAAGGCAAGCGCGCTGACGATATCACCTTTCTGTTCCAAATCCTCGTCTTCTGCCTTGCTGAAAGCAGCATCCGTGTGATCTGTGTGCAGGTATGCGTTCACGCCGCTCATCGATGACTCTGATGATGAGGAGATTGAAGAGTTCCTGGTGTCTGCAAATATTGGTTAGTAACTTTTTGTTTTTGGTCTATATTTGTTGAGGTTTTCGCTGTATAGTTTTGCACTGGTGTTAAATGAAAACTGTGGGTTAATTAATATGCGTTCTTTCATCTTCAGCTGACGGGATAAAGTTGAGGGCAGCTAAGACGGAAACCAATGGAACAGTGAAGCCGGCAGGATCTAATCCAGTCAGTGTTAATATGCAAATCAATTGTCCCAAAAAGACGTTTCCTACTCTGACTTTGAACCAGTTCTGTAGAATGACCCATATACAAATATAAATACATTACTGTTACAAAGTTCTTAAGAACGGGAAGAAGGAGGCGGGAACCGGCGAACGTTCAACATGACTTTAATCCAAAGTAAACAAACAATAAAACGAAAGTAAAAGGGCGGCAGTCGCCGTGAGGAACACAAACATAATAAAAACACAACATAAAATCCAGGCCTCGTCCTCTCTGTCGTTGCTCCTCTTTTATGCATCCGGAGCTCCTCCGTGAGAGACACGAGACCGGTGTAGCGCGCAGCTGACGCTCATCATCACTCGCGTCACCGGCCTCGCGTCCGCTCCCTCACGGCTCTCGCCCGCCCTGCTCACATTACTGTAACAAAGTTCTTAAGAACGGGAAGAAGGAGGCGGGAACCGGCGAACGTTCAACATGACTTTAATCCAAAGTAAACAAACAATAAAACGAAAGTAAAAGGGCGGCATTCGCCGTGAGGAACACAAACATAATAAAACACAACATAAAGTCCAGGCCTGGTCCTCTCTCGTCCTTCACTGTCGTCGCTCTTCTTTTATGCTTCCGGAGCTCCTCCGTGAGAGACACGAGACCGGTGTAGCGCACAGCTGACGCTCATTATCTCTCGCGTCACCGGCCTCGCGTCCGCTCCCTCACGGCTCTCGCCCGCCCTGCTCGTCACAATTACAAATAATATTCACTACCATCGGTAAGATTTGTTAATGTTCCTGAGTTCTTGAAAGAAGTCTTTTTGCACACCAAGGCTGCATTTATGTAATAAAAATACAGAAGTACAGAAGGTAATAATGTGAAAAATTATTACAATTTAAAATAACTTTTCGTTTGCTATGTGAATATATAAGTGTAATTTATATCCAGTGATCAAAGCTGAATTTTCATCATCATTACTCCAGTCTTCAGAGTCACATGATCCTTCAGAAATCATTCTGATATGATGATTTGATGATCAACAAACATTTATGATTATTATCAGTGTTGAAAACAATTTTTTTCAGGAATATTTTATGAGTAGAAAGTTCAAAAGAACAGCGTTTATCTGAAATAGAAAGTCACATTATCACTACCATTCAAAAGTTCAGGGTCAGTAAGAGTTTTTTTTGTAAAGAAATTAATATTTTGCATTAAATCGATCAAAAGTGACCGTATAGACATTTATAATGTTATAAAAGCTTTCTATTTCAGATCAGTGCTGTTCTTTTGAACTTTGTATTCATTAAATAATCCTGGAAAAAGCATGTTTCTTGAGCCGCATATCAGAATGATTTATATATATATATATATATATATATATATATATATATATATATATATATATATATATATATATTATAGTAACGTTAAAAAAATCAACTTTTTTTTTTTAAAGCAAATTTTTTATTCATACTGAAATTGATCAAACGTGACGGTAAAGACATTTATAATATTACAGAAGATTATATTTAAATAAACGCTTTCTATTTACTAAATAATCCTGAAATAAAGTATCAGTTTCCACAAAAAATATTAAAAACCATTATTAATAATTGTGCATCAATAATAATTGAGCATCAAATCATCATATCAGAATGATTTCTGAAGGATCATGTGACACTGAAGACTGGAGTAATGATGCTGAAAATTCAGCTTTGATCACTGGATATAAATTACACATTTTAAATTGTAATAGTATTTCACAATATTATTGTTTTTACTGTATTTTGGATAAAATAAATGCATATATATATTATGTGATAAATATTTGTTTATTATAGATCATTTATATACTATAATATTTATACTACTTTATATTTGAGATACATTTTATATAATGTATTTATTTTTTTTATAAAAATAAAATATTTGATTGTTTCAGGATGAAGACTTGAAGTGGGTGGAGGAGAATATTCCTACCTCTCTTTCTGATGTGTAGGTCATCTTGTGTTTTACACACACACACACATATCTGTATTTCTATCTTAGTGAGGTCGTTCCATAGACTTCATTGATTTTATATCAGGTCAGTGATATTTTCTCTCTCCTAACTCAACCTCTACTCCTAAACCTACCATCACAGAATCATGTGACCACCACTAGATTTAAATAAAAACTTCTTTTGGCTGATTTATAAGCTTTTTTTAACTAGTGAGGACCAGTCAGTGTCTCACTATAGAAGGTTGAGAAAGTATTTCACACAAGTATAGTCGAAACAAGTACACACACACACACACACACACACACACACACACACACACACACAAACACACAAAGCTTCCCATGTCAATTTATAATTCTTCATGTCTCTTATTTTCAGAGCTCTTCCTGTTCTTCTCGACTCAGATGAGGTATGTAAACTGATTTTAGGATAAAGGATAAGCGGGACAGACAAAATAACCAGCCATTTTTTAATCACAATTATGCATGTTAAGATTTGTTGCATTAAAGGTACAATATGTAAATTTTTTATATTAAAATATCCAAAAACCACTTGTATAGTGTTAAATATTTCGTTCAGCTGTGTACTTACATCATCCTAAGTGTTTCTAAGAATAGTGCCCGTCCCTCTCGTCACTTTTCGCCTGTCAGTGACGTGATATCTGCGTTATCCCTGGTTTCCGCTTGTACTGCACAGTAACCATGGCAACATCGCTCTTACACGCTATTAGACAAGGACGAATCAGTGTTATAAAGCTCAACACGACGAAGTGTTAGAATATCGTCAGTATGATAATCTAATGTCTAATGTTGAAGTCTCAACAAACTAATACTAAACATAACTTTCAACGCACTCAAACACAGTTTAGACCAGAGCTTCCCAAACTTACATTTTTTTCATTTTACATCATTTAGCAGACGCTTTTATCCAAAGCGACTTACAAGGGGAGCAATTAGGGGTTAGGTGTCTTGCTCAAGGGCACTTTAGTCATGGTATCAAAGGTGGAGAGAGTGCTGTTCATTCACAATCCCCACTTTCAATTCCTGCCGGTGTGGGAATCGAACCAACAACCTTCAGATTACAAGCCCGACTCCCTCACCACTAGGCCACGACTACTTGAGGTGTAAGTCCCCCCAAAAACATTGCAAAAGCTCCACGACTCCGCCGTTAAAAAATATATACCGACATTTACCGTCAAATACATTTATTAACAAGTTTGTAAGAATTTCATGTGAATTATAAGAACTGTGATGTAAACATTCTTTACAAATATATTTCAATCCATAACACTAACCTTACATACCTTCAAAAAAATCAAATTTTAGAACAATTGGAATATTTTAATTATTTTAATGTATTGATTTGGACTAGCTACGGCCCCCCTGCAATACCGCTACGGCCCACCGGGGGGCCGCGACCCACAGTTTGGGAAGCGCTGGTTTAGTATGATAGTGTGACGTTAGATCAGCGGTCCCCAACCTTTTTTGCGCCACGGACCGGTTTAATATCAGACAATATTTTCACGGACCGGCCTTTAAGGTGTGGCGGATAAAAACAACAAAATAAAATGGGGTATTTTTTTAAATATTATAATAAACGTGAATCCAATGTGTAGGCTTACTCGCAACTTTATTAGCAGCGTCCTCGTAACATCGCGCCAACAACATAACATGAGTAACATCCTCTCTGCCCCCTAACGCTCTCTGGCGGGCTTGGTGCGTGTAAATCACCTGCTGCGATGAATCCATATTTCAAGTAGGACTCCTGGTATTGTCTGTTAAATGCAGCTTTCTTTTTCTTGGAAATCGTAGGCTCTTCTTCTGTCTCCTCGCTGGGCCACTTTCCAGAGACGTTTGTTTTTTACTCATTTTGCTAGCTTGTGTGTTTATTTTTAGCGGTAACGTATCACGTGACCTAAACAAGCGTTGCTATGCGCCAAGAGTGAGTCATAGACGGATGTAACGGAGAGAATTTGAAGTTGAGATGCTGACTCGCGATCTTTGCAGTAGTGAACGCGCCAGAGACAAATGCACATTTCATACACACATGCACATTTTTTTTGTTTTTTTTTTAAATAAGTTATTTATTCTTTCTGTGCGGCCCGGTACCAAATGACCCACGGACCGGGGACCTCTGCGTTAGAGCGAGCGAAACAGCGCCGCGTTACCTCACAGTTTTAATTCATCAAATAAACTGACCTGTATGAGTAGAGTTTCAGCACTTGGGAGTAGTTCGGCAGAAGTAAATGTCCTCGTTTCTTTATATCCCATGGGATTCGCGTGTGACACTGATATCTGTCTCTCATTAGTAATTGCTCCCGTGACTCTCGGCCCCGCCCTCCTTCACAGTAAACATGTGTTCACTCATCCATAAACATCATATCCATCGGCATGACAACAAGCATGTCATCAATCTACACCTCTGTTATTGTTTTAAAGAGTTTAGCGCCCCCTAGCGGCAAAAAAACTACATAGTGCACCTTTAAGTGTAATTGTATATCATTATGGTATAGAAATAAGGGGAAAAATTGTACATTGAAAAGAAATCATCAGCATCATTCACCCATTATTTCGTCCATCGCAATTGTGTCACGTTTACATATAAATATGATGAATTAATGCACGATTTTCACACAGGAGATCATGACTACCAAGTATGAGATGTCTAAAATGGAGTGAGGTTAAGAGAGGTCAACCAAACCGCCGTTCCCGCCACTGGTGTCCGACCCTCACCGGAGAGCCACAGACTCCGACCGCTTTCTTCCTTTGGTGTGATTGGTTGGCGGCATTGAAGGAATCGTGCCGAAGCGCTCCAGATGATCTAGACGCCGCACGACCTGAACTTCACGTGAGGCGACGCCTCGTTTTTTTTGTCCTGAACTCTTCAAACGTCCAGAAGACTGTATAGAGAGACGTGTTTCTAAACTGTTGTGATACGCCTGTCGACTAAATCAGCGATCATGTGCAATTCAAATGGGTTTTTGTTTCGTGTGATCTTGAAAAACATTGATAAGGAACTTCAAGTTGACCAAAAGCGTCTTCTTTGGCTGTATATAACGTGTTATTTCAAACATTTCGTCTATAATTTCAGAATGACTGTAGAACGTGTGTCGGATTTGTGTTATTTTTCCCTCAATATTAAGTTGTTTTCGTTTTTTTGCACAGAGCCCAGCTCAACTTTTCACCCTAAAATCTAATTTATACGCCCTCGTGTCGTTCCAAACCTGAAGGTTCTGAAGGAAATGATGTCTTCACAAATCATGGGATTGATTTGTGTGAGGAACAGAAAACCTTCGTCTTTGCAGCATTCTCGTACGACTAAATGCTTTTGAGAGCCGTGAATCACATATTTCACATTCATATGCTGCACTTTTTTGATACATTTTTGTTTTTATGATGCATTTTTTTCAGCTTGAACTGTAAGAAATGTGGTTTGAAACAACGTGAGGGTGAGTGAAATATTCCTTTAAATGCATTACTTTTTCTTTTTTATTTTGTTGAGGAAAAGCCTCTTGGATCTCGGTGTGGATGAATCCTGAAGCCTTAACACACGTCCGTTCTTGAGTTTCGTTCTGCAGAATCACAGTAGAATTGCCTTTTTTCGGCCCTGGTCTCGCTCTACAGAACGTACTTTACCTTGCTGAACAACAGGATGACTGTTAAACTCCTTCATGTGAAATAACTTCTGAATTGTATGTGTTATAAAGCGCACTTTAAGTGGTTGTGATTTCTTTTGGTCATGGGATGCGGTGATATGCTTAATTTATCGGTGTGATGATGACCTTCATGTGTTACTGTTTTGTTTGCTTCATAAAATCTTTTCTGTTCGCTCACAATCAGGTGGCTCCTCCTCACATGATTCAAAGAGCACACTTGGAGTCCCGTAGAACTCAGGTTCTGTCCGTTTTCTGTCTACATGCATGTTTATACACATTTCGTGTTGTACATGTTAAATAATGTGGGGTTGTAATAAAGGCTCTTTATTTCAGTCAAGTTTGGAGTTGTTATGGGTTTTTGTTGTATCATTATATGTTTAAGAGAATGTCAAAAAATAGATGTTAGTTTCAATTCATTTTGTCTGTTCTATGAAAGATGACAGTAAGATACCAATATATACCGTCCGGCCAAAAAACAATGACCTGCCCTACCTTTAATAACGGCGGCAAAAAAAGACTAAATATTTTTTTTGTGTTTTTTTTCTTGTTTTTCCCCCCATTTACTTTTATTATATTGAAAAGAGAAGCGTGAACATCCTTATCTTTTCGGTCGAAGAAATAGATATTGTTTTGGAACGACATGCAGAAAACGAGGGAATTGACCCTTCGCAAAGCCCCGCCCCCTTTAGTTACTGTTGCCATGCGCTCTCACGCCACACATCATGTTCTCACGAAGTGAAAAATACATCGAGGAGCAAAGAGGACACTGACAACGTATGAAACAGTTTCATATTGTAATTTTTTAAAGCAGTTTAATCGATAAATAGCGTTTAATGTGTCGTGACAGATCGCCTGTCAATCAAACTGTTTGCAAAGGGTCAATTGCTCTTTCGCTTGCCAACATTTTTTGAGGTCAGGGACACGTTTACTTGCTGGACTACGATTTTTCTCCATTTCTGTTAAGATAACAATCAAATTTAATTTGGGGTGCAACGGATCGCAGTTCATCCGTAATCCAGACCAGCCCGCACGGTTCGGCATGCAGGTGATTCGCGGATTAACTGCTTAGTAATCATCCTAGAGAGAAAGTTTATTATTTGGACGTGTTTTTTCTGCACTTTCAAACGATTTTAAACGCGGAAGAAGAGGCGAAATGCGGCACTCGCGCGCTGCACACACTCAAAGCGCGCGAACATCCTCCATCGTCATTAATGTTAATAAAAAGAAAAAAAATGCAGATTTAACAAAGATGAATATATTTAATTTCTACAGTGAACTAATTGTCTTATTTTAAATGTAGTCATCTTGGAATTTTGGTGCTGAAGGGGTGCTAGATCATTCACAGGCTGAGCTGGGCAAAAAAAAGTAAATACAACCAAAAAAGGTTGTTATTATTATTTTATATAAATAATAAAATAAGAGAGATTTCAATGTGCGACCTGCGCGTACAAGAACAAAAATCCGCTGTTGCACGATGACGAAATTCGCGTCATGCGCAGTGTACGCTGACCCTCGAGTACGCGCAAAAAGTGAATTATATTTAGGGCTCTAGCCAGGATTAGGTTCAATTAGGATATTTAAGTAGCTTTTATAAACGTACACTAGCATAAACATCACTGGTGTGCGTCTTGAGGCAAAACAAATGGCACTGAGATATTTTAAGATAAGCTAACATCTCAAACAAGTATTTTAGTCTAGGACTAAAGTCTGTGAAACCAGAAGAAATGTTTTAAATATAGCCTATTATTATCATCATCTTCCATATTTTCAGTGCAGCCACAAGGGGGCATCCCTAACCAGCACTTGGTTCATATACTTGATCAAAACAATGGATGTCATACTGTTAATTTCTGTATGATTTTAAATGTTCTATGCATTTACTCAGACTCATAACTTGTAATTTGAGGAATCTAAATCAATTTGGCTGTAGTGTTTGTCAGGGCTCCAATTGAGGGGGGATGGCGTACCGCTTGTTGAAAAAAATGACAAAAAGCAACCACCATCGCCTTTAGATTAATGTTTTAACACATTAGAATGAATAATGAACTCAGCTATTGACAGTGAATGTCATCACCGAGGTGATAATGCACACATATTTATTTTATTTAATGAAAAAAACAACAGGTACTGTTCATACTCTCTTGTTTAAAACTGCATGAATTATCCATTCGAGACATAACAAACAAAATGCAACATGAGATCACACTGTTTTGCAGAAATTAGTTTGAAGATTGAAAGAGAAAAAAACCCCAATAAACTACAAACAGATCTGAGCAATCAGGATATGAACAATGGAGACAACAAAATATTCAGACAATCAGACATACGAAAGCGACATTACGAGATTTCAGTGACGACCTGTTTTATTGACTTACAGTTTTTCAATGACGGTCGGTTTCATTTCGAGATTTCAATGACGGTCGGTTTTGTTACTCTACGAGATTTTATTGGTCGGTTTTGTTACTCTACGAGATTTTATTGACGGTCGGTTTTGTTACTCTACGAGATTTCAATGACGGTCGATTTTGTTACTCTACGAGATTTCATTGACGATCGGTTTTGTTACTGTACGAGATTTCATTGACGATCGGTTTTGTTCCTTTACGAGATTTCAATGACGGTCGGTTTTGTTACTCTACGAGATTTCAATGATGGTCGGTTTTGTTACTCTACGAGATTTTATTGGTCGGTTTTGTTACTCTACGGGATTTCATTGACGATCGGTTTTGTTCCTTTACGAGATTTCATTGACGATCGGTTTTGTTACTCTACAAGATTTCATTGACAGTCGGTTTTGTTACTCTACGAGATTTCAATGATGGTCGGTTTTGTTACTCTACGAGATTTCATTGGTCGGTTTTGTTACTCTACTAGATTTCATTGACGGTCGGTTTTGTTACTCTACGAGATTTCAATGATGGTCGGTTTTGTTACTCTACGAGATTTCATTGGTCGGTTTTGTTACTCTACTAGATTTCATTGACGGTCGGTTTTGTTACTCTACGAGATTTCAATGATGGTCGGTTTTGTTACTCTACGAGATTTTATTGGTCGGTTTTGTTACTCTACGAGATTTCATTGACGATCGGTTTTGTTCCTTTACGAGATTTCATTGACAGTCGGTTTTGTTACTCTACAAGATTTCATTGACAGTCGGTTTTGTTACTCTACTAGATTTCATTGACAGTCGGTTTTGTTACTCTACGAGATTTCATTGACGATCGGTTTTGTTCCTTTACGAGATTTCAATGACGGTCGGTTTTGTTACTCTACGAGATTTCAATGATGGTTGGTTTTGTTACTCTACGAGATTTTATTGACAGTCGGTTTTGTTACTCTACGAGATTTCATTGACGATCGGTTTTGTTCCTTTACGAGATTTCATTGACGGTCGGTTTTGTTACTCTACGAGATTTCAATGACGGTCGGTTTTGTTCCTTTACGAGATTTCATTGACAGTCGGTTTTGTTACTCTACAAGATTTCATTGACAGTCGGTTTTGTTACTCTACTAGATTTCATTGACAGTCGGTTTTGTTACTCTACGAGATTTCATTGACGATCGGTTTTGTTCCTTTACGAGATTTCAATGACGGTCGGTTTTGTTACTCTACGAGATTTCAATGATGGTCGGTTTTGTTACTCTACGAGATTTTATTGACAGTCGGTTTTGTTACTCTACGAGATTTCATTGACGATCGGTTTTGTTCCTTTACGAGATTTTATTGACGGTCGGTTTTGTTACTCTACGAGATTTCAATGACGGTCGGTTTTGTTACTCTACGAGATTTCATTGGTCGGTTTTGTTACTCTACGAGATTTCAATGATGGTCGGTTTTGTTACTCTACGAGATTTTATTGACAGTCGGTTTTGTTACTCTACGAGATTTCATTGACGATCGGTTTTGTTCCTTTACGAGATTTCATTGACGGTCGGTTTTGTTACTCTACGAGATTTCAATGACGGTCGGTTTTGTTCCTCTACGAGATTTCAATGACGGTCGGTTTTATTACTCTACGAGATTTCATTGGTCGGTTTTGTTACTCTACGAGATTTCAATGACGGTCGGTTTTGTTACTCTACTAGATTTCATTGACGGTCGGTTTTGTTACTCTACGAGATTTCAATGATGGTCGGTTTTGTTACTCTACGAGATTTTATTGACGGTCGGTTTTGTTACTCTACGAGATTTCATTGACAGTCGGTTTTGTTACTCTACGAGATTTCATTGACAGTCGGTTTTGTTACTCTACAAGATTTCATTGACAGTCGGTTTTGTTACTCTACGAGATTTCATTGACAGTCGGTTTTGTTACTCTACGAGATTTCATTGACGATCTGTTTTGTTCCTTTACGAGATTTCATTGACAGTCGGTTTTGTTACTCTACTAGATTTCATTGACAGTCGGTTTTGTTACTCTACGAGATTTCATTGACGATCTGTTTTGTTCCTTTACGAGATTTCATTGACAGTCGGTTTTGTTACTCTACTAGATTTCATTGACAGTCGGTTTTGTTACTCTACGAGATTTCAATGACGGTCGGTTTTGTTACTCTACTAGATTTCATTGACAATCGGTTTTGTTACTCTACTAGATTTCATTGACAATCGGTTTTGTTACTCTACTAGATTTCATTGACAATCGGTTTTGTTACTCTACTAGATTTCATTGACAGTCGGTTTTGTTACTCTACTAGATTTCATTGACAATCGGTTTTGTTACTCTACTAGATTTCATTGACAGTCGGTTTTGTTACTCTACTAGATTTCATTGACAATCGGTTTTGTTACTCTACTAGATTTCATTGACGGTCGGTTTTGTTACTCTACGAGATTTCAATGACGGTCTGTTTTGTTACTCTACGAGATTTCATTGACAGTCGGTTTTGTTACTCTACTAGATTTCATTGACAATCGGTTTTGTTACTCTACGAGATTTCATTGACGATCGGTTTTGTTCCTTTACGAGATTTCAATGCCGGTCGATTTTGTTACTCTACGAGATTTCAATGACGGTCTGTTTTGTTACTCTACGAGATTTCATTGACGATCGGTTTTGTTCCTCTACGAGATTTCATTGACGGTCGGTTTTGTTACTCTACGAGATTTCAATGATGGTCGGTTTTGTTACTCTACGAGATTTTATTGACGGTCGGTTTTGTTACTCTAGGAGATTTCATTGACGGTCGGTTTTGTTACTCTACGAGATTTCAATGCGGTCGGTTTTGTTACTCTACGGATTTCAATGATGGTCGGTTTTGTTACTCTACAAGATTTCATTGACAGTCGGTTTTGTTCCTTTACGAGATTTCAATGCCGGTCGGTTTTGTTACTCTACGAGATTTCAGTGCCGGTCGGTTTTGTTACTCTACGAGATTTCAATGATGGTCTGTTTTGTTCCTTTACGAGATTTCAATGCGGTCGGTTTTGTTACTCTACGAGATTTCAATGCCGGTCGGTTTTGTTACTCTACGAGATTTCAATGCCGGTCGGTTTTGTTACTCTACGAGATTTCAATGACAGTCTGTTTTGTTCCTTTACGAGATTTCAATGACGGTCTGTTTTGTTCCTTTACGAGATTTCAATGACGGTCTGTTTTGTTCCTTTACGAGATTTCAATGACGGTCGGTTTTGTTACTCTACGAGATTTCAATGCCGGTCGGTTTTGTTACTCTACGAGATTTCAATGACGGTCTGTTTTGTTCCTTTACGAGATTTCAATGCCGGTCAGTTTTGTTCCTTTACGAGATTTCAATGCCGGTCAGTTTTGTTACTCTACGAGATTTCAATGCGGTCGGTTTTGTTACTCTACGAGATTTCAATGCCGGTCGGTTTTGTTACTCTACGAGATTTCAATGACGGTCGGTCGGTTTTGTTCCTTTACGAGATTTCAATGACGGTTGGCTTTGTTCCTTTACAAGATTTCATTGACGATCAGTTTTATTCCATTACGAGATTTCAATGACGGTCGGTTTTGTTCCTTTACGAGATTTCATTGACGATCGGTTTTGTTCCTTTACGAGATTTCAATGCCGGTTGGTTTTGTTCCATTACGAGATTTCAAACACTGCTGAAAACATACATAAAACAGATCATGTGAGCACACGATTAAGGTCCAGTTGTGGTTTGTGTCTTTGACATGTGGCATTGCTCTGGCCTGCTTGTGGTTCAGATCTGGCAAACAGGTGCGGTCCGCCCAAGTGACATCATTCCACGCCGCGCGTGGCCCAGATCATCGTTCCGCGCGTGGCAGATGTAGGCCGGCACAAAGTTGCTATCTGGGAAGTGCCATTTGGAGCTTATTTAAAGAGTTATTTTTATTAAAAACATATGTTGATAATGATTAAACACTTCCATTTTAGGTACCCTGTATAAAGGGATGGATTGTGTGTGTGAGAGAGAGAGAGAGAGTCAGGTGGTCACTCCAATACTACAATAATGCCTATTTTACTACTCTTTAAACCAATAAATAAGTAGCCTCACCCCCTTCTCTCATCACCCTGGAGTATTTTTAAATAGAGTTATCTTTTCATTTTAATCCATTTGCTAATCTCAAACAGCAATTCAGCTTTTTCTCCTCTCAAAACAACCACAAGTCCATAAGAGTCTTTCAGCTAATCCATGAACTTTGAGTCTGGGAACATGTCAAACAAACATGACCAGAACTAAAGTCTACTTTTCCAATGGCAAACACATGTGGTTTTACATTTTTTTCCCCCCTTTTATTTTGTATCCCAGTCCAAAATATTGACTAATTTACAAAAACACGCATGCAATGTCATATTATACATATTTACAATTCATTTTTTACAGGACCGTAAAGCCTCTGGTCACTGTACGGGAAGAAGCAGCGTGAACGCTCCTGAAAATCATCCATTTCCTTCGTTTTGGAACGACACGAGCGTGAGTAAATGATTCCTGTGGTTTAAATGTTTGCTTATCTCTTCTTCTCTCAAATTGTCCGTGTTTATTGCTGGTAGTGGAAGTTAAATTATGACTTTGGGCCTTTGGTTTCCTCTGGCAAATCTCTTTTGAAGGCTTCAGAGTGAGCCGTTGGACCGAGAATAGAGATGTTTCACAATAATTATGCAGACGTTTTACTGTTGAAGTGCGTTGTCATTTAAAACAGGACCTGAGCATGTGCTTCTGGACGCTTGTGGTTCTTTTGATCTTCTTGTTGGAAGTTAAAACACACACACACACACACAGAAGGGGGTGGCGACCACATGTGGTCAACATTACTTTCCTTTTCTTGTTCTAGCAAACACGTAATTGAAAAACACTGTTTAATTTCCTGATTGTTATTGTCCCTGGCATTCCTATAATTTTTAAGGTCACGTTACTGGTCATGTGACGGAGCTTCATATTTGATGTTGTAAAGAATTACTGGCAAATTCTAAAGATTTTGGTCTTTTCAATACTCATTTAAACCAAAATATGAGATTGTTCCTATCCTGAAGTGTGAGTTTGGGGTCAGAAGTCTCTTCCGCTCACCAAGGCTGTGTTTATTTGATGCTGTAAAAATAGTAAAATATTATTTCAATGTAAAACAACTGTTTTCAATGTGAATATATATTAAAATATAATTTATATCCAGTGATTAAAGCTGAATTTTCAGCTTCATTACTCCAGTCTTCAGTGTCACATGATCCTTCAGAAATCTGTTGAAAACTGTTGTGCTCTTCATATTTTTATGGTAAACCGTGATACATTTTCTTTTTAAGTATTCTTTCATAAATAGAACAAAAGAACAGCATTTATTTGAAACAGAAATCTTTTGTAACATTATTTACACAATTTAGTGCATCCTTACTGAATAAAATTATTAAATTTCTTTAAAAAAAAAAAAAAACATACAGACCCCAAAAATGATTAAATCCTTCGATGGAAGATTAAAGAAACACACAGAACAATGAATTTCTGACTTTAATTAAGAAACGTTCAACGTGTGTGCGAGACAGAGAAATAAAACACAATAAATGTGTGAAATAGCATTAATTTCAGTATTATATACCAATGATATACAGTAGCATGAGCAGCAATATATCAAACTCAAATGCATAATTTTGAGTAATCAGTTGATCTTATTATAAAACATCCAACAAACAAAAAGGAACAATAATTAAGAACAGGCCGTGTGGGTCGAAGTGTCCGTCCGTTTCAGCCTCATCGACTGACCGCAGCGCGTATTTACAAGCTCAAATCAACTTTACTGAAGGTCATAAAAACAAGGAACGACTCATCAAGTTTTGTGTCCGTCTTTACACTTTCATGCTTTTCCTTACGGATTGATCTATCCAGTCATAAAGCTCTCGTTGTTTTTATTTCCCACTTCTTTCGTTTTCTTCTACATGTTTACTGTGCTATTTTTCCACTTTCATCGACTTTAACGCATAAAACCCCCCGCATGTTTCATGTTTGGCCATATTTCTGGAATGAGATGTGTGTTTGTTTCAGATGTGAAGTCATTTTTGTGAATTTTGTTAAACACGAAAGAAGATATTTTTTAAATCCCCCTGTAGGCAACAATTTTATCCATTAAAACTCATCGAAATTACATTTAAACGAAAATTCTTCATGCCTTAAAATAGCTTGAATGTAACTCGACACCCTCGCCTCATTACGTATTCGTGGATTCATGAATATGCTAATTAGCCCCGCCTCCACTCGCTCACGCGAGCTCAGAGATCCACTTGGTCAACTTACTGTTTACAACGTCGGACACTTAACGATAATTAATTCGATTAGCCGTTTGCGTGACTATGTTTTTAAAGAGCTAATAATGTGTTACACAAACCATGTTCCCGCAGTCAGACAAATCCTTACACATCCTTAGACATACAGTTCGTCAAAACGTCGTAATGTACATCATTCACCCGCTATACTGCTAAATTTTTCACGTAAAAAGAAAAATATACTGGGATATATTATCTTGAGACTCCCGTGCTTCAGATCGATCATAGTTAATGATATGCTAAACCCCGCCCACACGCTGACGTGATTGGTTACAAGGTAGTTGGTGACGTCGATTTTTTTTTTTCCTGCAGTTTTAAAGAGAAAATACTCAACAATGGTGTCGACTGATGAAATGGTTTGTGTTAAAGCATTAAAAACAGCACAAAGACATACAAACAAAACTAAAAACTTAATTTTCACCACAGAGGGAATCAGTTGAGCAACAGGAAAAAAAATACATTACTTCAAAATATCTTCTTTTGTGTTCAACGGAAGAAAGAAAGTCAGGTTTAGAACAACTTGAAGGTGAGTAAATGATGACAAAATCTTAAAATAATAATTTCACTCCCATTTTTGCGCCACATCCCGACATCAAAATCCGAGCCGCCTCTGAGAACAACTCTATCATTCAGCTTTAGCAACAAGGAAAACATTCTTTCCTCTTGAAGTCTAAACATCAACTCTCGATTCAGCCTCTTCAGAACTCGTAGGGTGAAATCAGAAGGTGGACCCGTGCCAGATGTTTGGCTTGGAAGGCGCGGTCGGCGTACTCGGACATCTCCACCTCCACGCTGAGCTCCTGCGGGCCTCGCATGGGTTGGACGAGGATCAGCTCTCCGGTCTGACGGTCCGAGCGCTGCATCACGAACATGCTCCGAGCGTCACCTCCGCCTGCGATGCCGAAGCGGAGGCTGTCCGGACCCGGCCGGCCCGGGGCGGTTGCGGTGGCCATGCGGAACAGGGTGGCCGGGGTGCGCAGGTTGGACGGCAGAGACAGGTAGTGATAAGAAATGGTCTTCGCGGCAAACGGGCAGGAGCGGCTCTCCATCGGACAGGGGTTCCTTTCACACTGGCTGAGGGCAGAACATGGACTTCAACTCATTAATCATGTCCCAAATACTGCAGATCTGTTCCAAAAACTCACACACACACACACACACACACACACAGTCCCGAGAACTGTACAGCAATTATCGCATTTCACACTTTTGAGATGAAAAGTAAACCAAATTCTAATATATATATATACTAATAATGATAAAAGACATAATTTCATAATGAAATACAGTATTTGTGATTTATGTTGCCGGCATAAGAATGTTTAAAATATGGAATCCCGTTTCCACCTCATAAGAATAAAAAATCATGCTTTGGTGCATCATAATTATATATAATATTTCCCCACTGCGGGACAAATACAGGATAACTTACTTATAATTATGACATAAAATAATATATAATTCTGAGAAAGAATTTGACATATTAAGTCATTGAGATAAAGATAAAAAGTCAAAATTGGCATAATTGCAACATAAAGAAAGTCATAATTTTGACTTTTCTGACTTAGCATGTCATAATTTCAATTTTTATCTCATTATTATGGCTTTGTATGTCTATTCTATTTGAATTGAATTGAATTGATAAAAATTGAAATGTTAATTTTATTTTTGTGTCATAACTGATGTCATAATTTTAACTTTTTCCTTATAATTATGACTTTATATAATTATTATGACCTATTATGTAATGATTTTAACTTTTATCCCATGACTTTGTATGTCATAATTATGAGATAAAAATTGAAATGTTCATTTTATTTTTGTGTCATAATTTTAACTTTTTCCTCATAATTATGACTTTTTATTGCATTATTATGACCTATTATGTAATGATTTTAACTTTTATCCCATGACTTTGTATGTCATAATTATGAGATAAAAATCGAAATGTTAATTTTATTTTTGTCTCATGATGTCATAATTGTGACATTTTTCTCATAATTGACTTTTTATCTCTTTATTATGACTTGGTATGTCATAATTTCTACTTTTATTATTATGACTTTGTATGACATAATTATGAGATAAAAACCAAATGTTTATTTTTATTTTTGTCTCGTAATTGACGTCATAATTTTAACTTTTTATCTCATTGTTATCATTTAGTATGACATAAATTTGCCTTTTTATGTCATAATTGTTACTTTTTTCTCATGATATCGACTTTTTAATCTCATAATTATTCAGAGCCCCAAAGGGAACATGAAAATATGAGATGGGAGGAAAAATAAACATTTGTGTTCTTTGCGAGTGAACACAAAGTTTCTCGGGGAATCCAAATATTTTGCATTATTTTGGCCAAATAATTTTCCTCCCATCTCATTTTTTTCTTCACTATGTCCCTTTAGGGACTCTGTAATTATGACGTACAAAGGCATGATTTTTTTTATTATGTGGCAAAAATGAAATGGAAATGGAAAAAAAACCTTCATGCTTTCAGATGGTGTAGTTACCTGCATCCACCAGCAGGGGCAAACTGGACCACGCTAAACCCTGACTCTTTGAAAAAAATACTTCCAGTACCTGCATAAAACGTAGGCAGACCTACAACAGCCATCATCTGCTTGATATAGAGTTTCTTTCAGTATTGATATATTGAAGATCTTAACATGAACTATGACACAGTCAGGGCTGGATAGGTTACTTTTAAAATGTATTTCACTACAGATTACAAAATACATGCTTTAAAAAGTAATTTGTAACGTATTTCGTTGCATTACTCAAGTTTAGTGACTTAATCTAAATACTTTAGAATACTTTGGAATACTAATAAGTGTGAAACAAACACAAAAAAGGTCATTGCAAGTTTTTATCTCACAATTCTGACTTTTTCCCTCAGAATTGTGTGATATAAAGTTGCAATTGTGAGTTATAAAGTCAGAATTATGAGATATAAACTGAAAATATTGAGAAAAGTCAGAATTATGAGATATAAACTGAAAATATTGAGAAAAGTCAGAATTATGAGATATAAACTCGCAATGTTGAGAAAAGTCAGAATTATGAGATATAAACTCACAATATTGAGAAAAGTCAGAATTATGAGATATAAACTGAAAATATTGAGAAAAGTCAGAATTATGAGACATAAACTGAAAATATTGAGAAAAGTCAGAATTATGAGATATAAACTCGCAATGTTGAGAAAAGTCAGAATTATGAGATATAAACTCACAATGTTGAGAAAAGTCAGAATTATGAGATATAAACTCGCAATATTGAGAAAAGTCAGAATTATGAGATATAAACTCACAATGTTGAGAAAAGTCAGAATTATGAGATATAAACTGAAAATATTGAGAAAAGTCAGAATTATGAGATATAAACTCGCAATGTTGAGAAAAGTCAGAATTATGAGATATAAACTCACAATATTGAGAAAAGTCAGAATTATGAGATATAAACTGAAAATATTGAGAAAAGTCAGAATTATGAGATATAAACTGAAAATATTGAGAAAAGTCAGAATTATGAGACATAAACTCGCAATATTGAGAAAAGTCAGAATTATGAGATATAAACTGAAAATATTGAGGAAAGTCAGAATTATGAGATATAAACTCACAATATTGAGAAAAGTCAGAATTATGAGATATAAACTCGCAATGTTGAGAAAAGTCTGAATTATGAGACATAAACTCGCAATATTGAGAAAAGTCAGAATTATGAGATATAAACTCACAATATTGAGAAAAGTCAGAATTATGAGATATAAACTGAAAATATTGAGAAAAGTCAGAATTATGAGATATAAACTGACAATATTGAGAAAAGTCAGAATTATGAGATATAAACTCGCAATATTGAGAAAAGTCAGAATTATGAGATATAAACTCACAATATTGAGAAAAGTCAGAATTATGAGATATAAACTCACAATATTGAGAAAAGTCAGAATTATGAGATATAAACTCACAATATTGAGAAAAGTCAGAATTATGAGATATAAATTCACAATATTGAGAAAAGTCAGAATTATGAGATATAAACTCACAATATTGAGAAAAGTCAGAATTATGAGATATAAACTCACACACTAAATTCACAAATGCAAGAAAAAAAGTCAGTATTGCAAGTTTATATCTCACAATTCTGACTTTATAACTTGCAATTGTGAGTTTAAATCTCGCAATTCTGAGAAAAAGAAGTCAGAATTGTGAAATTCAAACTCACAATTATGAGGGAAAAAACAAATTGTGAGAAAAAGTTGCAGTGACGAGTGAATTATAAAATGACTCACAAAACATGAAAACAGTCGTGGATCATCAGGTCATGACAGGACAGTTCAGTTGTTTTTATAAATTCAGTCATTTTGTCTTGTTCAGGACAGAACTAAATAAAAATAACAACATTTTTATGATTCTCTTAAAAGTATTAAAATGTTGATGAAACTGAACTCCTCTTTTTCAGACGGTCAGAGTCAGAGAATCACCAATCGCTGTTTAAATGACATTAAAACTCAAAGTAATCACTTTGGTAATCTAAAACACTTTTCAGATGTAACTGTAATCTGATTACCACCCATTTAAAATGAAACTGTAATGAAACACAGTGACTCAAATTTTGTATTTTAAATACGAAACTAAGTTACTTGTATTTCGTTACTCCTCAACCCTGATGTCCACAGTTATGATTGCAGATATTTCTGCTGCGGTCACTGCGTGCCTAAAAGCTTCAAGGTTTAGTGACTCACAGATCACGGCCTCTCACATTTAGCAGGACACAAAGGGCCCATTCACAGCTCAAAAAAACATCTTACATAATAAACAAGCATAAAAGTGTCACGCAAGAAAAACAAATGATTGTAACCCACTTAAATTACACCACAAGCGAGTGGAAAGTGATTTAGAGGAGGCATTAGTGGCCGAGCGCGGTGAGGGACTCCAGCAGACGGACGTGAGCGTTCGCTGTGGAAACACGAGCTCAACAACATGAGCTGCTCTGACATTAATTAATGACTAATTAATATTAGCACTAGAAATCGTGTAGCATAAAGCTTACCTCATGAAAATGTCGGAAATACGTCTGCGCTGCAACTCTCCGTCATTTATTTATTTGCTAAATGATTTTCTTCAAATCTGTGGCAGTTACAGAGGGTTTGGGGAAAGCAACACAGCTTTGCCGCCTTCGCTCTGTTATTATACGCCGTCATCATTGTTCTGCGTTCTCATTGGTTGCTGGTGATTAAATGCGCAATTTCTTATTATTCTTCTGTTTCCGCTCTGGAAGTCTAGAACCGCTTGCGGCAAAGTTATGAAATTTGGCACACTGGTGGAGGTCAGTCTGAACTGTCACTATACCAAATTTGGAGTCTCTAACTCAATCCCTCTAGCGCCACCAGCTGTCCAAATTTGCATTTGTGTATCATAATTCTGACTTTTCTCAATATTGTGAGTTTATATCTCATAATTCTGACTTTTCTCAATATTGTGAGTTTATATCTCATAATTCTGACTTTCCTCAATATTGCGAGTTTATATCTCATAATTCTGACTTTTCTCAATATTGTGAGTTTATATCTCATAATTCTGACTTTTCTCAATATTGCGAGTTTATATCTCATAATTCTGACTTTCCTCAATATTGCGAGTTTATATCTCATAATTCTGACTTTTCTCAATATTGTGAGTTTATATCTCATAATTGTGAGTTTTTATCTCATAATTCTGACTTTTCTCAATATTGCGAGTTTATATCTCATAATTCTGACTTTTCTCAATATTGCGAGTTTATATCTCATAATTCTGACTTTCCTCAATATTGCGAGTTTATATCTCATAATTCTGACTTTTCTCAATATTGTGAGTTTATATCTCATAATTGTGAGTTTTTATCTCATAATTCTGACTTTTCTCAATATTGCGAGTTTATATCTCATAATTCTGACTTTTCTCAATATTGCGAGTTTATATCTCATAATTCTGACTTTTCTCAATATTGCGAGTTTATATCTCATAATTCTGACTTTTCTCAATATTGTGAGTTTATATCTCATAATTGTGAGTTTTTATCTCATAATTCTGACTTTTCTCAATATTGCGAGTTTATATCTCATAATTCTGACTTTTCTCAATATTGTCAGTTTATATCTCATAATTCTGACTTTTCTCAATATTGTGAGTTTATATCTCATAATTCTGACTTTTCTCAATATTGTGAGTTTATATCTCATAATTCTGACTTTATAACTCACAATTGCAACTTTATATCACGCCATTCTGAGGGAAAAAAGTCATAATTGTGAGATAATTACCTTTTTTGTGTTTGTTCCACACTTATTAGTATTCCAAAGTATTCTAAAGTACTTAGATTAAGTTACTAAACTTGAGTAATGTAACGAAATACGTTACAAATGACTTTTTAAAGCATGTATTTTGTAATCTGTAGTGAAATACATTTTAAACGTAACCGACCCAGCCCAGTCGGCACCATGCTCTGAAAGTACTCAAAATGTTTTGAGACAGCACCACCTTGTGGTCAAAAGTTATAATAATTTTTTTTTAAACGCTAATAGCTTTATATAATTGTGGCCTATTGTAATGAGACTGGTCTTAATAGATTCTGTAGGTCATGCTGAGATTATTGATGCCAAAGTCAGCCAAACTTCCTGTCTGCCATTTTTATTTTCTTTAAAAACATACTTTTTCGAACTCTTCCTAGATCCAATTTTCACCAAAATCGAGCCAGACCATGCCGGCAAAAAATGATGGATTTCACAGCTCACTAACTGTTTAATGTGCACATGCTCACTCACAAAGATGACGTCTTGACGTAGCTGACGTTGCCGTGCGAGCGCGGGCATTCTGGGTTAACACACTGGAAACCTCCTCCGGTGTTGATACAGGTGGTGCCACGGCTGCAGTTGTGTTGTTGTGTAAGACATTCATCCACATCTGGAGCGCCCGGAGGGAAGGGAGACGTTAGAGTCGGAGAGGAGAGGAATAATAGTGAAAGAGAAGAAGAATAGAGGAAAATAGTGAGTTGGAAATGTTGGCTACTTGCTGTATATTTGATTTGCGTACAGTTCTGTGATCATACACTGTTCCTGGCTGGATTTCTGCGTGAGATCATCTTTGTAACACAAGGATGAAATACTAAAGCTACAAGCCACTTGTGTAATATCTAATGTCTGTGAACCCTTACAATATAATTCAATAATCATTGTTCTATATATCACATATTTAATTTTGTACATCATTTTTTTTTTTTTAAAGAAATTAGTACTTTTATTCAGCAAGGGTCAAATAAATTTGAACTTGCTATTCATCAAAAAATCCTGAAAAATAAAATGTAACACAATTTCCACAAAAAATATGATCTGTTTTCAACATTGATAATAATCATAAATGTTTGTTGAGCATCAAATCATCATGATTTCTGAAGGATCATGTGACACTGAAGACTGGAGTAATTCAGCTTTAATCACTGGATATAAATTACACTTATATATTCACATAGAAAACGAAAAGTTATTTTAAATTGTAATAATATTTCAAATTATTACCTTTTTCTGCATTTTTATTACATAAATGCCGCCTTGGTGTGCTTCATTCAAGAACTCAGGAGCATTAACAAATCTTACCGATGGTAGTGAATATTATTTGTAATGTATTTATATTTTGTCATTCTACAGAATTGGTTCAAAGTCAGAGGTGGAAACGTATTTTTCCACAAATTGTATGTACGCAAATTGTATAATATCCAAGGTACGCATTTCTAGTAATTGTGCAATTAATTCTCATATCATATTTTCAGAAATTTTTGGAATATTTTTCCTTTCCCCAAATTTGTCACTACCGAAACACAACAATAAATAATTTAATAAGAAGAGTAACATTGACCTATTAAGATTTTGTTTACATCCACCGAGGAAATACATTTTTTGCTATTTTACAAAAAAAAGTCGTCACAGGTAAATTTTATCAGCATTTCAAGTGTGATTTATTATATTTGTTGCATTTTTAATCTAGTCTTTCTTTGTAAAAAGCATATAGTTTGATTTCAAAGTGATTTTAATAAACATTGAACCCAAAATTATAATAAAATTTTAGTTGTTAATGCATTATACTTTATGTTTGACAAAACATCCTGTGTTTCGGTCGTGATGCACATTTTCGGGTAGTGACCACATCACATGACAGGATTTAACTCGCACATTAAAACACTAAAACAGATTAAAATACTAATGATTTGGATAACTGTACTAAAATTGTGTTTATTTCCCCCTTTTGTCACTACCAAAACACTGATGACATGTTTCGGTCGTGACAATTTTAGATACTTTTGAGTCTTGCTCAAAGATGCTAATCAGCACATGGTTAGCTAGCACAGTTCTGAACAGTTGTACACACATAAAATTTTATCGAATAACACCCAAAAAAGTTTGCTTAATTGCAGAAAAAGGTGTTTGGTAGTGACGTTCCTAAAGTTACACACAGATTTTCAGAGTGATAATGAGTGTCAGCTGCGCGCTACACCGGTCTCGTGTCTCTCACGGAGGAGCTCCGGAAGCATAAAAGAGGAGCGACGACAGTGAAGGACGAGAGAGGACCAGGCCTGGATTTTATGTTGTGTTTTATTATGTTTGTGTCTTTTACTTTCGTTTATTGTTTGTTTATTTATTTATTAAACTATGTTGAACGTTCGCCGGTTCCCGCCTCCTTCTTCCCATATTTACGAACTGTGTTACAGAATCAAATTACACAAATTATTTCAATATCTTTTTCAGGGGTTAGGGTTCGGGACAGCCACCTCTCAACTGAAAGTACCCAATAAATGATATTTTAAATATTATTGTGGGATTCAATAGATAATAGAAGGATCTTAGTAAACATCTAAAAAAATTTCATAAAGTTGTGGCACAGCAGTTTGCACCAATTCTGTAGAATGGCCCATTTTGTCTTCATATATTATTTTTAGTAAATATGACTATGAGAACAAACTCCTGTAATCAAGCCATAGTTTTTGCTGGGCCAATGAAACGCTATTTTAGAAATATATCGCTACACTGTAAAATCCAATAGTGATTTTAACTTAGTTAACTTTACTTAATGTCTTAACTTAATTGCAATCTGTACTATTCACATACTACGTCTTGTTTTACTCATAAACCCCAAGTAAAGATTAATTGATTTTCACTTTGTCAAGCAAAAAAAAAAAAAAAAGAGTTTTGAGGCGGGACTTTTCTTAATAGACTTTTCCCTCATTTATATATACAGCTCTGGAAAAAATTAAGAGACCACTGCAAAATGATCAGTTTCTCTGGGTTTACTATTTATAGGTATGTGTTTGGGTAAAATGAACATTTTTGTTTTATTCTATAAACTACTGACATTTTTCCCAAATTCCAAATAAAAATATTGTAATTTAGAGCATTTATTTCCCAAAAGCAACAACTGGTCAAAATAACAAAAAATATGCAGTGGTCTCCTAATTTTTTTCCAGAGCTGTATATCTATATATCTGTATATCACATATTTGTACATCTTTTTTTTTTAAAGAAATTAGTACTTTTATTCAGCAAGGGTCAAATAAATGCTGGTCTTTTTTAACTTGCTATTCATCAAAAAATCCTGAAATATATTACACTTACTATTATACACTTCTGCCGTTTTCTGTCTCTGTTTGCGTTCACTGATTTGCCAAAGTCATCTTAAATGTTCAATTGTCAATTCAACTGAAAAATTTGAGAGAACATCATATAAACTGACTTCATAAATTGACACTGATTTTCCTAAAATGTTTTATTTTGGTGTTTCCTTTGCTTGGGCTCTTCATTTATATTCTAGTAAGTTCATTTATGTTCTGTTTTGATGCAGTGATGCAACAAGAAATCACAGTTCATATATACATACGAGACTGAAATTCACAATTCATATATATGAGTATTATATATATTATTAAAATACAGCTCTGGAAAAAATTGAGAGACCACTGCATATTTTTTGTTATTTTGACCAGTTGTTGCTTTTGGCAAATAAATGCTCTAAATTACAATATTTTTATTTGGAATTTGGGAAAAATGTCAGTAGTTTATAGAATAAAACAAAAATGTTAATTTTACCCAAACACAGACCTATAACTAGTAAACCCAGAGAAACTGATAATTTTGCAGTGGTCTCTTAATTTTTTCCAGAGCTGTATGTGTTTTATATATGAATGATGTGATTTTTGTATCTTATTCCAAATAACGATCATTTATTAAGTTAATAGTAGCACATCTAAACAGTTGGTGAAACTTTTAAGTGGGTTGATACAATTCTTCTAAATTTGTGACAATATCTTGTAATTGAGTCACACAGACTTCAACATTCTAAACACAACAATGGTAACAAATTGTATTTAAAGTAAATTATCAAGTTCTTTTTTAGTCACTAGAACTCACGTGTAAGTCAACTATACTTACTAAGTAAGCTTTAGTCAGTACAACATACTATTCCTATTTCACTTTACTTCGTTTTTTTAAGGCAATCGGTTTCCTAATATTTTCCTAGTAATGTGAACACTAATAGAAAGTTAACTCGAACAATGATTGTACTTAACTAATACTTAATTAACAATAAATTATGTTAAGTTACACCAACTAATCATTAATACTCTACTTTACTTGGAAATTTTAAGGCAATCGGTTTCCTGACTTTTTCTAAGTAAAGTCAACTTATTACATTTTACAACCAGTTGATTAGTGAAGACGACTACTTTATTTATTTATTAGTATTTATTTTTATCTATGTCTTTTCTCCCCGACACTGCCGTCACAGACCCGAGAGCTCATTCAGATGAAGAACTCCCTCACCTTCGCTCTCTAAACGTTCAACTCACCAGCCAAAAACTCGAGCGATTTTCCTCCACATCCTCACTATTTGTCTTCATCTACCAGCTTCATTTACCCCTGGAGGTCTTTGTAAGGTGTCCAAATGACTTCTACAGAGTACGTCCTGCCTGTTGCATTTTCACTTGAACCGTTTCCTGTGGTCCGCTGAGTGACATCAGGCTGTAAAACGCTTCTTTTAAGTGCGTGCTTGAAATAACTCTCTCACCCTCACAGCTTCTTCCATCAGCGAGCAGCTTGTATCCGGTGGGACAGGAGCAGTGGTACGATCCCGGGACGTTTACACAGGCGTGGCCGCACAGAGGCCCTCCGCGGTCAGCCTTATACACCTCACATTCATTCACATCTGGACACAGAATAACTCCACATGTGATTAAAGGTGTGGATTTGACAGAAAGGAAGCGAGAGAGAAAAAAATGCTTATGGAAAATGTTGCAGAAAAATATGTTTTTATTGAACATTGATGGAGGGAAAATAAATAATAAAAACGGTTCGTTTTAAAAAAAAAAAAAAAAAATATATATATATATATATATATATATATATATATATATATAAATGTATGAGGTGGCATTTTGAGGTAAAATGAGCATAGATAAAGATACAAATTTAGCCAAAGTAATATGTTTTCCGTAACAATTTAAAGTTTCAAAACAATAGAACAAATACTGTTTATTTTGATCATTTTTGTTCAGTAAATATACTGTCATTATTTTAAAAATACAGAAAAATATTCTGAAAGCGATCCTGTAATAATTTAATTTGACAAAATATACTTTATTATATAATTAATATTATATATATATTTTTTAATCTTTATAAATGACATGGTCATTATATATATTTCATGTCAACAAATGGAAAAATCAGCCCAATATTTGATATCAGGTCAGTTATTTACTTCAGTTATTGAAAAACTGTGCTCCTTTTCAATTTTATTTGAGTGAAAGTACAAAAGTACTTGATTTTTAATGTGCTTAAGTAAAAAAGGACTGATTTATGAGCGTTTATTTTATATAGGACAAATTTATATTATACATTTTTTGCTCAAAATAATTATGAATGATTATGAATTGTCAAATAGCCAGCATTAGTCAGTATGGATGGAATATATAATATGTAATGTGTGTTGACAAACAATAAAAACAGACGAAACGCATAGGGCTAAGTACAAACAATTTTAATAAATAGCTACAGCAGCGGGGAAGATGAACGTAATTGCGTTATTTTTGTGTTAGAGTTATATGATTCTTGATGAAATGAGCATCAAGATTTTTTTTATGTCAAATCGAGATCATAATTCTCCCACGATTCTGAACAGACGACTAAACAAAATAACATATAATTATTTACTAGGGGACAACTAGTATTTAAAAAATGGTTTTGAGTGAATGATTCAATGACTCACTCATAACTTCACTTGTTTCATTACTGGATGAATCAACGTTTTTGAACAAATCTTTTCAACGAATCATTCAATGTCAAATAGTTTAACAGTAGCTGTGTCCGAAACCGCCCACTCGTTCACTCGTTCACTAACGATGAATATGATATGATACTTATATGATAATAAGTATATATATTATGATATAAACCTGTATCATTTCGCTTCAAAATATCTTTACAAAGATGTTCTAATTAATAAAAAATGACACTTACGTTTGTAGAAGTTGCCGCTTCCCGTATTGCCGTCCGCCATATTTATTTTTCTGTCGCGCTCGATCGTCTTATCGCGTTGGATTTTGGGTAACGGCACTTTAACGAGCGTACATCGAACGTACGCTCAAAATCAGAGAGGATTGTGGGTAAAAGTAGTGAACGAATGTAGGGAATGCAGTCGTTCACTCAGAATTCGGACAGCCCTACAAAATGGCCGACACCCGATATAGTGCACTATATAGTGGATAGGGAGCGGTTTCGGACACAGCTTACATCGAATGTACACTCAAAATCAGAGAGGATTGTGGGTAAAAGTAGTGAACGAATGTAGGGAATGCAGTCGTTCACTCAGAATTCGGACAGCCCTACAAAATGGCCGACACCCGATATAGTGCACTATATAGTGGATAGGGAGCGGTTTCAGACACAGCTTACATCGAATGTACACTCAAAATCAGAGAGGATTGTGGGTAAAAGTAGTGAACGAATGTAGGGAATGCAGTCGTTCACTCAGAATTCGGACAGCCCTACAAAATGGCCGACAGCCGATATAGTGCACTATATAGTGGATAGGGAGCGGTTTCGGACACAGCTTACATCGAATGTACACTCAAAATCAGAGAGGATTGTGGGTAAAAGTAGTGAACGAATGTAGGGAATGCAGTCGTTCACTCAGAATTCGGACAGCCCTACAAAATGGCCGACACCCGATATAGTGCACTATATAGTGGATAGGGAGCGGTTTCGGACACAGCTTACATCGAATGTACACTCAAAATCAGAGAGGATTGTGGGTAAAAGTAGTGAACGAATGTAGGCAATGCAGTCGTTCACTCAGAATTCGGACAGCCCTACAAAATGGCCGACACCCGATATAGTGCACTATATAGTGGATAGGGAGCGGTTTCGGACACAGCTTACATCGAATGTACACTCAAAATCAGAGAGGATTGTGGGTAAAAGTAGTGAACGAATGTAGGGAATGCAGTCGTTCACTCAGAATTCGGACAGCCCTACAAAATGGCCGACACCCGATATAGTGCACTATATAGTGGATAGGGAGCGGTTTCGGACACAGCTTACATCGAATGTACACTCAAAATCAGAGAGGATTGTGGGTAAAAGTAGTGAACGAATGTAGGGAATGCAGTCGTTCACTCAGAATTCGGACAGCCCTACAAAATGGCCGACACCCGATATAGTGCACTATATAGTGGATAGGGAGCGGTTTCAGACACAGCTTACATCGAATGTACACTCAAAATCAGAGAGGATTGTGGGTAAAAGTAGTGAACGAGTGTAGGGAATGCAGTCGTTCACTCAGAATTCGGGACAGCCCTACAAAATGGCCGACACCCGATATAGTGCACTATATAGTGGATAGGGAGCGGTTTCGGACACAGCTTACATCGAATGTACACTCAAAATCAGAGAGGATTGTGGGTAAAAGTAGTGAACGAATGTAGGGAATGCAGTCGTTCACTCAGAATTCGGACAGCCCTACAAAATGGCCGACACCCGATATAGTGCACTATATAGTGGATAGGGAGCGGTTTCAGACACAGCTTACATCGAATGTACACTCAAAATCAGAGAGGATTGTGGGTAAAAGTAGTGAACGAGTGTAGGGAATGCAGTCGTTCACTCAGAATTCGGGACAGCCCTACAAAATGGCCGACACCCGATATAGTGCACTATATAGTGGATAGGGAGCGGTTTCAGACACAGCTTACATCGAATGTACACTCAAAATCAGAGAGGATTGTGGGTAAAAGTAGTGAACGAGTGTAGGGAATGCAGTCGTTCACTCAGAATTCGGGACAGCCCTACAAAATGGCCGACACCCGATATAGTGCACTATATAGTGGATAGGGAGCGGTTTCGGACACAGCTTACATCGAATGTACACTCAAAATCAGAGAGGATTGTGGGTAAAAGTAGTGAACGAATGTAGGGAATGCAGTCGTTCACTCAGAATTCGGACAGCCCTACAAAATGGCCGACACCCGATATAGTGCACTATATAGTGGATAGGGAGCGGTTTCGGACACCGCTATTCTCTTGTCGCCACCTAGTGCCGTAACGATGTAATCGATGCAACGCCAAGTTATTTTTCAAGTGCAGAAAGATGCAAGTGCACACAATTTTTCAAGTTCAAGTTCACCAACGTTAATCTACTAACTCCCCTGACCGCTTTGTCGGACAAAATGGAGGATTCGGGGTTATGATTGGTCAGATCGCCTGTCAATCAAACTGTTTGCGAAGGATCAATTGGCCAGGTTTTATTGTTTGATGCTATGCATCATGGACCTACCCTGACAGATGCTGTTGTCGGAGGTGCCGCTCATGTGGAAGCCAGCGTCACAGCTGCAGTGCTGGGCTCGGTCCACTTTCGCACAGCGAGGCTTGCGGCTGAAGGCCGGGTCATTCATGACACTCCACTCCGGAGGGGCTGAGACAGACCGAGAGCGGAAATGGAAACGAGAAGGTTTAATCTCCCACAAACACATAAGACAAACATTCACATGCATGATTTCATTCGGAATAGCGAATGTATATATATATATATATATTTTTAACATTTTCTGAAGATATGTGAGTGTTGCACATGCAAAAGGCGCCACCTAGAGGGCAGCCCACATTTCATGTAACGTGCATAATGTAATCAGATTACTTTTTTGATGTAATGAGGAAAGTAGCGTATTGCTTTATAAATTTTCATATCAAGTTACTAAAGTAATTCACAAATTGTTTTGTTTAATGAATTTTTTTTAAACTACTAAATTAAAAAGCTCTTCTCCATTACGTCGTCAAAGTTCATGCGTGCGGGGAAACGGATAAAAAGTACAAAAGTAACAAAATGCATTACTTTCGACTTCCGATATAAATACAGTAGTACAGCTGGTAATATAACCCGTAATGTTAAGAGAACGTTTGTGTGGCATACATAGCTCTAGGGGGCAGTAAATATTGTAAGTTGTCAGAATATAATAATATTCGAAATGTTTCTGTTGTTGTTGTTGTTGTTGAGATAAAGTTCGTCAACTTTGATGTTGGCTTGAGAAAGCCTGACTAAAACTTTTGAAGTAGTTTTACAAGCTTAAAGTTTGAAGCCCATACAGTGTGGGTAAACATGTCCTAACGTGTTTTATGCTAGTTTTTAGGCTTTGCTAGTGATTAGATAATTTGATAATTAACACATCGCTAGCATTAATTAGCATGTTGCTAGCATATTTTAACATGTTGTTTCCATTTGCCATAGTATCATTTTCTAACATTAATTAGCATTTTGCTAACACGTTTTAACGTTTCTAACATGATTTTAAGATATTATTATAATCTGCTAACATAAATTAGCATTTTGCTAACATGTTTTAACGTTTCTAACATGATTTTAAGATATAATTATAATCTGCTAACATAAATTAGCATTTTGCTAACATGTTTTAATGTTTCTAACATGATTTAAGATATTATCATCATTTGCTAACATTAATTAGCATTTTGCTAACATGTTTTAACATGTTTCTAGCATGATTTGAGATGTTTTTATCTCTTTCTAACATTATTTAGTATGTTGCTAGCATGTTTTTTATTGTTAACATTATTTAGCATGTTATTATTTTCTGACATTAATTGGCAAGTTGCTAACATGTTTTAGCATGTTGCTAGCATTTGTTAACATGTTGTTAGCATTATTTAGCATGTTATTATCATTTTCCAACATTAATTAGCATGTTGCTAACAAGATTTAACATGTTATTATTTTCTAGCATTAATTAGCATGTTGCTAGCATATTTTAACATGTTGTTTCCATTTGACATAGTATAATTTTCTAACATTAATTAGCATTTTGCTAACATGTTTTAACGTTTCTAACATGATTTAAAATATTATTATAATTTGCTAACATGAATTAGTATTTCGCTAACATGTTTTAACGTTTCTAACTTGATTTAAGATATTATCATCATTTGCTAACATTAATTAGCATTTTGCTAACATGTTTTAACATGTTTCTAGCATGATTTGAGATGTTTTTATCTTTTTCTAACATTACTTAGTATGTTGCTAGCATGTTTTTTATTAACATTATTTAGCATGTTATTATCATTTTCTGACATTAATTGGCAAGTTGCTAACATTTTTTAGCATGTTGCTAGCATTTGTTAACATGTTGTTAGCATTATTTAGCATGTTATTATCATTTTCCAACATTAATTAGCATGTTGCTAACAAGATTTAACATGTTATTATTTTCTAGCATTAATTAGCATGTTGCTAGCATGTTACTAACATGATTTAGCATGTTATTTTCTAGCATTACCAAGTTGCTAACATGTATTAACATGTTTCTAGCATTTGTCATGTTGCATTTTGCTAACATGTTTTAGCATGTTATCATTTACTATCATTAGGAAGTTGCAAGGATGTTTTGCTAGCATGATTTAACATGATCTTTCTATCAATAAACAGCAAGTTGCTAACATGTTTTAGCATGTTGCTAGCATTTGATAACATGTTGTTAGCATTATTTAGCATGTTATTATCATTTTCGAAAATTTGCTAACAAGATTTAACATGTTATTATTTTCTAGCATTAATTAGCATGTTGCTAGCACATTTGAAAGCGTTACGGCATTGTTATAATTTTCGAACATTAGTTAGCATGTTACTAGCATGTTACTAACATGATTTAGCGCGTTATTTTCTAGCATTACCAAGTTGCTAACATGTATTAACATGTTTCTAGCATTTGTCATGTTGCATTTTGCTAACATGTTTTAGCATGTTATTATTTACTATCATTAGGAAGTTGCAAGGATGTTTTGCTAGCATGGTTTAACATCACTTTCTATCAATAAACAGCATGTTGTTTGCATGTTTTAGCATGTTGGTAACATGATATAACACAGATAACATTAATTAGTCACATTTTAGCCCATATTCATAGAATTTATTATATATATTATTAGTAATTTTATCTTACAGTATATTGTTTAAATTGTTAATTTATGTTTAGTAGTTTAATTTATGTTTAATAGTTAATATTGCACTATCTTGGAGTTGACCTGATCTACATTTCACTACTGGCTGTATATCCATATACAACTGTGTACGTGACGAATAAAAATCTTGAATCTTGAATCTTGAATAACATGTTTGTAACGTTATTTAACTTGTTAGCATGTTTCTAGCAGCTAGCATATGTCCTAAAATAAGGTGCGACAGTTGATACCTAATGAAGGTGTGTTATATAAACATAATATTAAAAAAATATAAATAAAAAAGTGACTTTTTTAAGGAGTTGCACAATATTTTAACACATACTTTTAAAAGTAGCACTGCTAGTGTTTTAGGCATTAATGGGTGATTGCTTTGACACACATCTAGAGTAAAGAAAGACAGACCTGTCTGCGTCTGGTATTGACATTGACTCCCGCTCCAGTTGTGTGGACAGGTGCACTTGTACTGGTTCAGAGCCTCCACACAGGTGCCGCCGTTCTGACACGGGTTACTGGCGCACACACTCACGTCTGTGTGAAAGACAACAGCCTTATGGGAATGACTCGTACTCTTAGCTGAGACAGGAAAGCTCACGATTCACAGGTTTCATGGCAAATCAAGTCAATTCATCACCTTTATTTTTATTGCACTTTATATAATAGAAATTCTTTAAAAGCAGCTTCAACAGTAAAAAAACGAAACGTAACAGAATCAAATTATGCTGTAAAGCATCTCATTATTCAGCTTAATTTTGTTCAGTTCAATAACTGTAAAGAATCAAGTTCAATTCATCTATATATCAATTATCAATTATTTATCAATTATCAATTATTAACTTCAACAGTTTTGATCAGTGTGACGAGCAGGGCGGGCGAGAGCCGTGAGGGAACGGCGCGTGGCCGGTGACGCGAGTGATAATGAGCGTAACCTGCGCGCTACACCGGTCTCGTGTCTCTCACGGAGGAGCTCCGGAAGTATAAAAGAAGAGCGACGACAGTGAAGGACGAGAGAGGACCAGGCCTGGATTTTATGTTGTGTTTTATTTTGTTTGTGTGGGCGGCAGTCGCCGTGAGGAACTGCCGCCCTTTTACTTTCGTTTTATTGTTTGTTTGTTTATTTGGATATTAAAGTATGTTGAATGTTCGCCGGTTCCCGCCTCCTTCTTCCCATTTTTACGAACTGTGTTACAATCAGTAATATTGCAGAAAATTACATTAAATAAATTCTGTCCTGATGCTAATAATGTTTAAAATTAGAAAATTACATTATCGTATAGAAAATGGATCCCATTTTTAAGGACCATCCAGATGTTTTGCATTGCGACATTTATTTTCATGACAATTAAACAAAAAACGTATTACCGTAATGAATCTGGATTTTCTTCTTTTTTTTTCGTTTTGGCACTTTTCATTATTCTTGATCATTCTTTCTGTAGTAACATTTTATGAAATAAAAAATAAATATGGAATAGTAAAAAGTGTAAATCAACTTTAATCAATGATTTAAATTAAAGGCAGTACTATAATTATTACCACGTTATACACATATTTTAAAGGGGTTGTTTTATAATGTTTCCGGGATGCACTTATAACGTTAATATGCTTTTTACATCAAAAACTGTCATAATCTAGAAATAAAAAGCTAGATATAAAAATAGAAAGAAAATAAATTTTTTTTAATCCCTCTCATCTGAACGCTCTGTTTTATGGGGCGTGTCTCCTGTGAGGCTTCAGTGTAAACGCCCACTGCTGTGATTGGCTGACATCTTTGCATATGAAATCTCAGTATTACTCTCTTGAAAACTTTTAGCATGTTTTTACTATCACAGCTCTCAAGGTTAACTAATCGTGAAGTGTTGATTATAGCATTATATTTAGATCGTGGCATGAAAGGTTGCAGTGATGATCATTATAGTCGATCACAGTCGTGTTGTTGAGTTCATGAAAGCAGTGATCTCGTCATTGAAACTCACTAACGAATGCTTTCATCATCACTAACAGCGCAAACACGATTAAACTAAGAGATTCGTTGAATAAAACGGGAGTTTTGGTCACTGATAAACTCGTGCTGTTTGATTGACAGCTCCAGCGATTGTAAAGGGAGCGTTCTTTGATCGCTTTCTATATATAATTTAATCACCGTTTAAATAACAGATTATTTTCATCCTATTAAGAAAAACAACGTGAAAGAACATCTGACTGTACATGAATCATTAATATCAGATCAGGCATCAGAAATAACAGTTACAGTTACAGTTACTTACATTAATTAACACATAATTAACGATAATTAACACACGTTCTGAAACTGACAGTACGACGACTCTATAAGGAAAAGTTGATTTCTCAATTCATGACCCGTTTAGATGCAATGTAAATATTGTTTACAGTAATGATAATGGGTAAATAGGCTCTCATGTAAATAATTTATACACAGTAAAAACCCTAGAGTTAAATCAACTCTGCTCAGATAACATTTGGTCCCGCTCTAAATAGTGTTAAAGTCACACTGAAGCAGAGTTAAAGTTAATGAGATAATTAAGCAATTAATTAAGCGATGACTGAACATTAATGATGAACACCTGCTGTTAACAAGCAGAATCACTGTAGAATAGAGAAACACAAGAACTACAACTGACTTCAGCCACAGTCTTTGATGAAATCAACTGAAGATAAGACATTCAATCTCTAAAGATTGTTACTTTAACACTATTTAGAGAGGGACCAAATGTTATCTGAGCAGAGTTGATTTAACTCTGGGGATTTTACTGTGTACATTAAAAAAAATATTTTTTTAAAATAAATTTATGGAATAACACCCAAAAAAGTTCGCTTAATTGCAGAAAAAGGTGTTTTGGTAGTGACGTTCCTAAAGTTACACACAGATTTTTTCAGAGTTTTGAACAAATTTATTTATTTTATTTTAATTTTGGGGTAAAAACTAAAAGAATTATCCTGAATGGCCGTGTTTTGTAAAGCCACTAAATCCGGAATACCGTCTTTTATCATGGATTTGCACTCCTAATTAAGCCAGAATGAAAGAAATACTTGAAATGTCCCAGATTCTTATCTCCGTGTCTGTACAGAGCTGAGGATTATGTGTCCATGGAAAACACCTGAATTGTTGAAGGAATTAAACGAGCCCACATTCTTCCCTATTTCCTGTACAGAATGGCACAGTAAAATGAAACCGATCTCCTGGAATGTTAACAACGGAGTGGCGAAACGGGAGGAGCGGTCAGAGGAGGGAGAGCTGAGCATCCCATTTAACCCGCGGTTCGCTCACACTCGCAGCGAGTCGCGTTCGCATCCCTGATCGTAAACGGTTGAGAGGTCGGTTAGGTTTACAACAGCTACTGTGCCACACAACATCTGTGCGCAGCAGCTGCGGCTGCAAACCTCCATCTGCTCTCGATGGGAATTTACTGCCGTTGCTGTAAATATCGGTGATGGACAGTGAGAGCAAGCTTGTGAAGCGTTAACACATGTTAACCAAAGATGAGGAGATACAGAGATCCCTGAGGAGCTGATGCAATGATGCTTCAAACCACTTTTCATTTGATTTGTGGTTATTTCTATAACAAAAGACTTTCTGGGGGTGTGATGCTGCAAGGATGGTTTAGATGATTGCAAAAATATGCAGAAGAAACATCATTGAGGAATACTGTCCAAAAACACAAAACAATAACAATAAAAATTCTGTAATCGATGTTTTAAATGCTCAGTTTCAGATCAATGCATCCATCATCTATCATCTTATTTTAAATTTAATTTAATTTTTATTTATTTATTTTTAAATATTATTTTAGTATTATTTATACACTATTTATTTTATTTTTAATTTTTAGTTATTTTGTTACAGTTTGTGCCTTTGTCATTATGTTTCAAGTTTAATGTATTTTTATTTAAGTTTTACTTTTGGTAATTTTAGGACTTAAACTTCAACTTATGTTATTTCAGTTTATTTCCAAGGCGACATTTATAATTTTATTTTAAGTTTTTTTTATCTAATATTCATTTTTTATTTTGGCTTTATTTTAATTTAATTAAACAAACTAATTAAATAAATTACATTTATAATAAAAAATAATTAATAATTTTTTTTAATGGTTTTAGTTACCAATAACACTAGTGTGAAGAATGAATTGTAAATTCACACACACACACACACACATATATATATATATTTACATAGTATTTACATAGTATATATATATATATATATATATATGTTGTGTTTAATTGTTGTGAAAATAATGTCACAACGTAATGTTTAAATTAAAAATTTTAAATGTAATTGTTTAATTAAATACAAAAAAACTATTTTGAATAAAAATTTAGCCTATTTTAGCACCAGTTCAATAATGTTTTTTATTAAATATTTTGAATTTTTAGGGGATTTTATGGTACTAAATTATATTTATGCTGTAGTTATAATCCATTTATTCACATTTATTGAGCATAGACCTGAAAATGAAATTTCCAACTTAAGTTGTCATAAATTTAAACTAAATAAATTGACTTAATTTTGCTCTCTTTTTAAAGACGACACAAGGCAAATTATTGCTGAAGAGAAAAAAAGTTACAGAATTTTGTTATGAAAAATGCACAAAAATACTATTTTAATTTTTCATATTAAATATATATTTTCAAAAACGGCAAGAAAATCAAAGCCATAAATCTAAAGAAAAAATCTCAAAAAAATGAGCTTTCAGTGAGATTGTGTTTGGACGCAGTACCAAAAGTTAGTGAAATTTGCGTCCCATTCATTTCCAATGCGGACAGGAGCACAAGTGTGACTTTTTTTCAGGAACATTTAACCTTTTCCAATCATATCCATGACTTTTTTTGTGTGTTTGTGTGTTTTTTGTGCGCCAAAACCTTTCGTCCCATTCCGATGAAGTAAAAAATAAAAAGACCGAAGAGAGTTAAGATGTTTTGCTTTGTAACATTTTTCATGAAAATTAAACAAATTCTGATTACAAGAATTTGTAAGTGTGTATGTTTGTAATTTTCAGTATTTCACTATGTAAAAAAAGTGATTTTGTAATGAAAATTATTGTCAGTGGTAATCAACATTATCCCACAAATGCTGTCGATTCGACTTGTATTGTATCCACAGGGAAATCTCAGTGTGAAAAGAAATCCACTACAGTTCCTGAAAGTTCCAGCTGAACATCAGATAAAAGGACATTTAAGCAGAAAGACAGTGAAAGTCGATGAGAAAAAGGAGGTTTGGAGTCTAAAGTTTTGACTTTCTTGCCAAAGGAATTTTTCTTCAACAACAGCGCTCGCGATCCGTCTCCTGTTTATTTTCTTTCCCAGGAAGCTTAAGCACGAGAATTTGCCGAAATAAAAGGTTCACTTCAGTCCCCAAACTATTTCAAAACTCCTTATGAACATACTTATGTTTTTTCATCCACTCCGAGAGGTGCAGAACTCTGAAAATAGACTCTCTTACACCCACCTGCAGCAATATAGACATTACACTGTCTGTGCCTTCAAACACACACCCCTTTCAAACACACCGCGGCACGCACGTCCCGTCCCACTGTACCACTTGGAATGTCCCGAATGCGGCCGGCAGCGATATTAAAGGAAGTCATCAATAGCATGCTTAGCATAGTTTCGTGCTATCGGAGCATGGGCCGCTTAATGAGATGTGTGCATGAGCTTAACCTCTGCCCACTGACACACAAAAACACACACTACCAGTCTAACGCTGGACACATCTAGATGAGGCTTGTTTCTGCCACTAAACATTAAAAAAAAGGTAATTGTGACTTTTTATCTCACAATCGTTGAGTTATAAACTCAGAATTGCGCACTTCTGCCTACGTCACGTGACCTTTCCGACGTGATGACGTAATGTGTGGCGCATCGCAGAGCAGTGCAAGACGAGCATTTGTGGTTAAAAAGTTATTTTTTTTATAAAATGTGTGATGGTTTCTCTAGATCAGACTCTTATTCCTCGTCTGGGATCATGTAGAGTCTTTGAAGCTGCACTGAAACTGACATTTGGACCCGTTGAACCCCATTGAAGTCCACTATAAATCCTGGAATGTTTTCCTCAAAAACCTTCATTTCTTTTCCACTGAAGAGAGAAAGACTTAAACATCTTGGTTGACATGGAGGAGAGGAAATTACCAGGAGATTTGAATTCTGAAGTGATCTAATCTTTTAAGCATTTGCATTTATTTTTATTTAATCTAATTTTAGTACTTCAACATTAAGGGTTCAAACTTAAGGGTAAATACACCCAAAAATGAAACTTCAGTCATTAATTCCTCGTGTGGTTCTTCACCCGTAAGATCTTCGTTCATCTTCAGAACACTAATGAAGATATTTTTGATGAAATGCGATGGTTCAGTGAGTCTCTATTGATGAACACTTTGAGATACTAAAACATATTTAAATCAGGTCATGTGACTACAGTGTTTCAACCTTAATGTTATAAAGCGACGAGAATACTTTTTGTGCGCCAAAAAAACAACTTTATTCAACAATATCTAGTGATGGACGATTTCAAAACACTGTTTCATGAAGCTTCACGAATCTTTTGTTTCGAATCAGTGGTTTGGATTGCATGAACTATTGAAATTGCGAATCACTTATGACGTAACGAAGCCTCGTTTACTGAAATCATGTGACTTTGGTGCTCTGAGATTCGATACAAAAGATTCGTAAAGCTTCATGCAGAATTGAAGGGTAGTCGTGGCCTAGTGGTGAGGGAGTCGGGCTTGTAATCTGAAGGTTGTTGGTTCGATTCCCATGCCGGCAGTAATTGAAGGCGGGGATTGTGAATGAACAGCACTCTCTCCACCTTCGATACCATGACTAAAGTGCCCTTGAGCGAGACACCTAACCCCTAATTGCTTCCAGAAATTGGATAAAAGCGTCTGCTAAATGATGAAAAATGTAAATGTAATTGTTAAAATTTCCAAGGATCAGGGTTCTCCCTTAAAAGTGATCCTCCAGACCAGTAAGTCGTAGAGGCTTGAAACTTTGAGGGCTGGTAGTACTCACACTCTCTACAACGTCACCAAGGCTCGCCCTGATCGGCCTGACGGGGGCGCTACAGCGGTCAAAAGTATGAAATGGCTCATAGCTCCTAAACCATTAGGCCTATATCAATGGAATCCTTGGATCAAGACGGACAAAATGGTGAGGGTATTTCGGATTTTTTGAAAAACCTACAATTGCGAACTAGTCCTAAGTTTTTGACTGGATCGGAACCAAATCAGTGCAGTGAGATTCTCCGGAATCTGATTGTCAATTATTAAGAAAAATAGTTGAAATGGCCGCCAAAACGTTCGAAGTGGCCGGAGCCACGTTTACTAAAATGGCTATAACTCATGAACGGAATGAGACACTTTCACCAAATTTGGCACACCTATGTAAGAGCTCATTCTGAGGTCACGTGAAAAATGACGTGGCGACTGGCCACTTGGTGGCGCTATAACAGGAAAAAAACATGGCTATAACTACTTCACAGTTAGTGAAGAATTCGACCACCGCACACACACACCAAATTAACGTATGGCAAAACTCCACATTCTGAGCAACTGTGCTTCTAAGACCGCCGCCGCTGTCCATCAAATCGTTCGTTAAATATTGGAGATTATTTCAAAAACCAACTTTGGCGAACTAGGTTTTTGGCTCAACGTTGATAACTATTAAAAAGCTTTAAAATCCATATATTTCCAATGGTAAATTGCCTGTATTGGCTGTAAATGGTCTTTTCCATCTATGATCGAGATGGTTACAGCCTTGCTAAATAAAACAAAAATCTATTTATGCATGTACTTAAAAGCCTTAAAACGCTTGTGCCCTGATAATATCTGCTAGTAGCTATATTTATTATTTACTTATTTTTACTTTGACGTCGAAATGGGTTCCCATACCTCCTGCTTCATCTATTTAAAATTCAAATAATTCAAATTTAGTCATATTTCATTTTAATTTAACATTTGAATGCATTAACTAACTATGAGCGATAAATTTGCTACAGTATTTGGTTAATACAAATAACTAACGGAACCTTATTTTTTTATGTTTAAGAAGTCTTTAGGTCAAACTTTTTTAAGATCTTGAGAAACACATGTTCAGTCAAGTGTCTAAACGTTCGTGTGGTCCGAGCTGAAACTTGACCTATGAATCTGGCTCTTTTTACAGTAGCCCGACCAGTTGAGGGCAAAGCATGAAGGCATTGAGACGCAGCATGGACAGGAATGCAAGTACAGGTGTTTTGCTGCGTTCCGGGACACTTAATGCTTCTTTAACGAGCGCTTCATTCAGTGCAGCTCAGAGGCGAAGAATGCCTCTCTTTCTTTACCAACTCCTTATCTCCGTGCCCATGTGTGTAGTGTTCGTTTTGCTAGCTGTGGCGTTCACAGTCAGTTTCTTTCACAAGCGCAGGTATTCAGCCACTATCTCAGTAGCGTCACTCTCAATGGGATTTCAGATTACCCAGCTCACAATACAACAATAAAATGTGTGTCTTTGTCCAGGAATTCTGCTCAATAACACAGATTTAGTTTCATGAGAATGTGTGATGATGATTTTTGAGTTTCTAATCTACTGCATCAATTTTCTTTTGCAGGGGTCTTCCACCTTTTTCAGTTTAAGGATTCTGGGTAGTATTTATGATCATAAATAGATGAACATTATTATCATTTATACAACAGTTCTTTCTGGTTCTCGAATCTGATTGGCTGTGAAGCGACGATGGTAATTTTTTACAAATACTTCACTTGTTGTACCACGAACTGTTATTTTAAGAGTTTTTTAGGTGAGAAAGTTGTTGTTTAGACCTGGAATATGGGACTCATATTTAATCATAGCGCCTATTTCACAATTTGTTTTTCGGAGATGCGAGCTCCAGGCCGTCAGCGGTCGTTCAGTGCTCGTGTACCCGCCGAGAACAGCTTCATCTCGGCAAGTGCTTCGGGGATTTGCCGCTGTGTCTTATAGTGGTTATACATAAAACTTTAGGCTTATTAATCTATTAAACTTGTTCCTGAGCAAATGGAATTGGGGTATGTTAAATTTAATCATTTAAAATATAGGTTATATTTAACTTACATCCTGTAGAGCACTGCTTTTGTACGTTTGACTGAATTGTACAATGTGTGTTTATTTCCTATTGTCATTTATAATGGCTGTTGTTGTTCATTTAAATATTGTACTTCAATAAATATTATTTTATGTAAATAATGTGTTGTATTTGGTATTGAGAAAGGGTCAGTTAGTGCGTAACATGGAGTGATTGAAAGTTATATTAACCCTAAAAAAGAGCAAGATCATAAAGAGACATCAGAAAATTTATTTATTGCTATTTTCCATCTTCTTAGGACACCAATAATACAATTTCATGATTTTTTTAAAAAAAAACATGACTTTTATTTTTGATTTTAATGTCTGTATCTCCCAGGAAAAGTCGCCCGTTTGGGGGTATAATTTAGGCAAATTTAATTATTCATACACCATTTTTTAATGCTAAAGATGAAAAATTCTTTTGACATTTTTTTCATGTTAATGTAAATGTCAAATATAACAAAACAGACTTGGGAAACATTTATTTGTCCATCTCCCAATTATCATTGATTTGAAATTAATTGCAAATATGAGCCATAAAAGCATATCACACAGCTACTCGTGTGATATTGCTCATATATCATATAATATTCTTCTATATAATATAAATTTCTCATTTTCATTAATTTTAGTAATATCAATTATATATATATATATATATATATATATATATATATATATATGTCATATCATATTTTATGATTTGCTAAAAAGTACAGGACAGTGTTTTGACCAGAATCGGTTCCATTGATTATGATGCATATTAACTTGACACTTTTTGACCCACCTTTACAGACGGCACTGACTCCGCTCCAGGTGCCGTTGTCCTGGCACACACGTGTCCCCGGCCCCATCAAGCGATAACCTTGAGAACATGTGAAATGGACCTCGTGACCCACCAGGTACTTTGAGCCGAACTTCCTGCCGTGGGCCGGAGCCACCAGAGGTGGGCATGAGAACTGGGCTAGAGATGAAAGGACAGGAGAAAAAGACATGAAGAGAGGGGGAGGTGGAAGAGGAATGTCAGATAGAGAAGGGTTACATGAGGGACGGAAGTCACGCATGCTGAAATGTTGAATTATTTTGCCTGAAGCCAAGCACATGTTACTGAATGTGGGAACCGTCATGGGAAAAGATGCATGGGAAATGCCTCATTTCAAACAGACAGCTTACGAATACGTGAACAATACCACATGGACAAGTGCTGGTGCGGGTCTGTTGTTTATGCCTCATAAACTCAAAGTTGACTCTTAAAAAAAGTTGACATATTGTACACAAAAAAGTTTGTTTTTGTACATCACAATGCTATACCTCGCTTCTGAAATGAAAACAGGACACTGGGATTAACAAAAACAATCCAAGTAACAGTGAGAATGTTTTTAGAAGGGATGGTTTTTTAGTCACAATGGGGAATGAGAAAAATATGGAAGCTTGTTTCCACAACTACATAAAAAAAAAGGTAATTTCTCAGAATTGCGAGATATAAAGTCAGAATTGTGAGATATAAAGTCAGAATTGTGTGATATAAAGTCAGAATTGTGAGATATAAAGTCAGAATTGTGAGATATAAAGTCAGAATTGTGTGATATAAAGTCAGAATTGTGAGATATAAAGTCAGAATTGTGTGATATAAAGTCAGAATTGTGAGATATAAAGTCAGAATTGTGTGATATAAAGTCAGAATTGTGAGATATAAAGTCAGAATTGTGTGATATAAAGTCAGAATTGCGAGATACAAAGTCAGAATTGTGAGATATAAAGTCAGAATTGCGAGATATAAAGTCAGAATTGCGAGTTATAAAGTCAGAATTGTGTGATATAAAGTCAGAATTGTGAGATATAAAGTCAGAATTGTGTGATATAAAGTCAGAATTGTGAGATATAAAGTCAGAATTGTGAGATATAAAGTCAGAATTGCGAGATATAAAGTCAGAATTGCGAGTTATAAAGTCAGAATTGTGAGATATAAAGTCAGAATTGTGTGATATAAAGTCAGAATTGCGAGTTATAAAGTCAGAATTGCGAGATATAAAGTCAGAATTGTGAGATATAAAGTCAGAATTGCGAGTTATAAAGTCAGAATTGCGAGTTATAAAGTCAGAATTGTGAGATATAAAGTCAGAATTGCGAGATATAAAGTCAGAATTGCGAGATATAAAGTCAGAATTGCGAGATATAAAGTCAGAATTGAGAGATATAAAGTCAGAATTGCGAGATATAAAGTCAGAATTGCGATATATAAAGTCAGAATTGCGAGATATAAAGTCAGAATTGCGAGATATAAAGTCAGAATTGCGAGATATAAAGTCAGAATTGAGAGATATAAAGTCAGAATTGTGAGATATAAAGTCAGAATTGTGAGATATAAAGTCAGAATTGCGAGATATAAAGTCAGAATTGCGAGATATAAAGTCAGAATTGTGAGATATAAAGTCAGAATTGCGAGATATAAAGTCAGAATTGCGAGATATAAAGTCAGAATTGTGAGATATAAAGTCAGAATTGAGAGATATAAAGTCAGAATTGAGAGATATAAAGTCAGAATTGTGAGTTTTTTCCTCACAATTGGACATTAGAACACACAATTGCAAGTTTATATTTCATAATTCAGAGAAATATTTTTTATTCAGAATGGCGGAAACAAGCTTCCATAAAAAAAAACGCACAATCCAGTCACATCAGAGCTTCAGTGTAGAAGATGATCAGTAGTTCGTCACAGAATCTACTTCATTTCGTCCTGTCAAGCACTGGCTTCTACAAACGCCAAAGTAATTCTTGATCATGACTGCCGCCAACCCCGGTTCATGAAATGTGCATCAGCGCGGGCCAAATGACACAGCCTCACATCCGACCCACTCACATCATCCGTGGAGCACTGAGTGTAATCGAGACCTTGGACTCCTTTCCAAACTTGAAGAACCAGCCAGACCACTCATTCGAAGGAAGGAAGTCATTTCATGCTTATAAAATACAAATAGATTTTGAGAGACCTTGGATTTGTTGGAATTTTGCGGCATTTATTAGGATTAATAAATCGTCTATGCAAGAATCACTGTCCAAAAACAATTTTTTTATTGACTGAATACTTTTATCGCCAACTAACACACACTCTCTCATTCAAAAAACACTGCAGAGTGCAAATGCATGTGGAAATGTTTGACTGAAGACCCTTCAGTGCAACTCATTAATTTTCCTGATTAAAAGAACCGATTCCAATAAAAGGCTTTAGTCAGAAAACAGATTAAAAGCGTGAATATAGTCACAATCATAACCCAGAATCCGCCATTTTGTCCGTCAAGGCGTCAGGGGAGTTAGTAGATTAACGTTGGTGAAGTTGAATCACGTCTTGAAACAACATTCCTTCTGATGTTCATTCATGTTTATTTGATGCTATAAATGAACTAGTATGAAGAGATGATCGCTTCACGAGGAGCTACAGCGATCTGTCACCACACATTAAACACACACTAGACGCTATTTATTGATTAAACAATATTTTAAATATGAAACTGTTTCATACGTTGTCAGTGTCTCTTTGCTCAGTATTTTTCACTTTGTGAGAACATGATGTGTGGCGTGAGAGTGGACATAGCAACAGTAACTAAAGGGGGCGTGGCTTTGTGAAGGATAAATTTAAAGGGAACCTATAAAATCCCCAGAATGTGTGTGAAGTTTCAGCTCAAAATCCCCCACAGATCATTTATTATCGCTTATCAAATTCGCCTCTATTTGGGTGTGAGCAAAAACACGCCGTTTTTTTGTGTGTTAAAGGAAATGAGCTGCTGCTCCCCGCCCCCTTTCCAAAAAAAAATCCCCCACAGATCATTTATTATCGCTTGTCAAATTTGCTTCTATTTGGGTACGAGCAAAAACACGCCGTTTTTGTGCGTGTCCCTTTAAATGCAAATGAGCTGCTGCTCGAGAAGAGGGCGGAGCTTTAACAGCTCAACAACAACAAAGCTGGAGAATCTCACGCAGACAAAATGAGGAAAGTGTTCAAACCGATGGAGAGACTCAGGAAGAAGTTCCAACTTTTAGACGTTTCTGAACGGTTAGTGGATAAATTGATGTAGTTGCTGTGGAGTTGATCAACTCATCACTAGCATGTGTCGTCACGTTCATCTTTTGCGTTGAATCGACCCTCGTTTGTGAAGCGGTAAAATGAACAACACTCGACTACAACCCAACATGGCCCCGCCCCCTTTGTTGCCTATTCCCGGGGGCGGGGTTTATGTAAATTTTAGGGTTTGTGATGTCACCAACTCAGGAAGAAGCTCGTTATTATTTAAGAAACAATCATTTCACAGAGATAATGAAACCGTACTTACATGAGGACTGGTCCGCTTGTGGGAACTTGGACACAGAGTTTTGCAGGTTGGCGAGCTTGGATTTCATAATGCGAAGCCCTTCGGTGAATCGGATCTCCTGTCCTTTAAGAAACTTGTCCATCTGACGCAGGATGCCCATCACTCGGTGCTTATCCATACAACCCTGAGGCACGAAAGCGCACGAGTTAAGCAACCGTCCGAAGCACCTGGTTACAATTTGATGGCAAGCAGTTATCCCTAAATTACAGAACACAGGAGATACTGCACATCCAAAATGATCCCACAAAACGTTAGCTTTGTATGGAAATGAAAAAATGGCACACATGAATGATCAAGGCCAGATGTTGTGGGTGATGTCATGGGGACTCCTGTGGGGCACGACATGAAAGCTCAGACCGGCGCATCGCTGTGCCAGCGCACAACCAAGTTCCCTTAGAAACACAAATATTACTCCAATTTATCAGAAGCCATGTTGTCCCAGATGCATTTGGACCAGTGGGCAACCTCTAAGGTCCTCTCCAGGAGCCACATGTAAGCGTCTAACGCTCCTCGGCAGCTCGATGGCAGTCATTCAAAAAGCTGTTAGGCAGATGTCTCTACGACCTCTGTCCAAAAAGACTGGTCTCCTGTATGTTATTCATGGCAAGTTAAACACAGCCTCGTTAGAGGAGAGAGGAAATGTTTGGGCTTTAAATCTCACTGTGCATTTGCCATGGTAAATAAAGACGGTGCTAATCTGGATCAAACACAAAACTGCATCTGACATGTTTAATGATTTGTCTCCTGCACTGGCTCCAAATAACACTTAAAACGTCTGAACGTCATTGCATTAGATGAGATGACACAACTAAAGCAAAAGTGGGATTTATGGTGAAGATAAAACCGTGCAAAAAAAAAAAAAAGTTCAAAATGAACCTGTGGGACACAAAATGACTTCATTCATGCACTAAAAATCACATTTCAAGAGCAGAACTTGTGTTTTTAGTGCCTCTGTAAATTATTTTTGATATCACACAATATGCATTCAGATAAATAAATGTAAATATATGTCACTATATTCATGTAAATGTTAATTAAATACTTACTTGTGCTGCATCACTGCAGTTGTACAGTGACAAGACGTTTAGCAGGAGAAAAACTGTGTATGATAAATTCATCCTCCTGTATCCCAGTCTCTGTAAAACCGCACAAATGTCTTCTTGTGTTGGTTGTTTTTAATCCTCAAGTGTTTTTACAGTTTCACTGAAACAAGCCCGAGAGGAAATGTTTGATAAACGGTAGCAGAAGTTGGTGAAGATGCTCCTGTTCTCCTCATGAAGACTCCTCTGAGCGCCTGTCCGATTCGCGATTTGTTCTGTTGTATCGATTCTTTTAAATGATTCAGTTGAAATGAATCGCTAGACTCGGATTCCTCTGTGAGCGCAGCATCTGTGTGAACTAAATACAGACATCTAATGACATTTGTTTCCTAAATGTTCTACATTATTAAAGGTAGTTAAAGTTAAATTTATTGAAAGAGAAGAGAAAAGGATCTAACGTATAGTACCATGTCAGATTTTTGGGGTTTTGCTGCCACCGCGTGTTCATGGTGGGTCTTGCACAGCAAATATAGAATATTTGTTTTATAATTTTTATTTTTTTTTCTTCTGATTGACAGGCGATCTAACCAATCATAACCGCGAATCCGCCATTTTGTCCGACAAAGGAGTTTTCTCGCATTTTCTTGTCACTACCGAAACAGTGACAGTGAGACTGATTTCAACACACTTCTACATTTTTGATCAGGAAATAATCCTGTGTCCCTCGTTCCTCCCAAAGCCTCGCTTTCACAGTAGATAGACCGTCATTTTGAGTTAAATGTGTTCAAAAGTCTGAAAATCTGTGCGTAACTTTAATGAGCGTCACTACCAAACACCTTTTTTCTGCAATTAAGCAAACTTTTTTGGGTGTTATTCCATCAAATTTAGTTTATATGTATTCAGAACTGCGCTAGCTAACCAAGTGTTGATTAACATCTTTGAGCTTTATAAAAATATCTAAAATTTTCACTACCGAAACGTGTCACCGTTGTTTTGGTAGTGACAAAAAGAAACACACAATCATTTATTTGGCGGAAATAAACCAAATTTTATACAGTTATGCAAATCATTAGTATTTTAATATGTTTTAGTAGTGAGTTAAATTCTGTAACAACCGAAACATGGGCTGTTTTGTCTAAAATAAATATAATATTGATTTGTCAACTACGATGTTATTATATTATTATATGTTTGGTTCAGTGTTTATTCAAACTAATGAATCCTTCACTTTGAAATCAAACTTTATGCCTTTTACAAAGAAAGATTAGATTCAAAATACAACAAAAATCTCATAAATTATATTTGAAATATTGCTAGAATTGTAATTGTTATTGATTTTACGTGTGAAAACTTAATTTTTAAAAAAAAAAATAGCAAAAATCTTAATGGATCAATGTAACTCTTCTTATTAAATTATTTATTATTGTGTTTCGGTAGTGACAAATTTGGGAAGAGGTTACAATATATACAATATAGACAATACAATATAAGAATTATCTGCACAATTACTAGAAATGGATATTGTGACGAAAATTTGTGGAAAACCAATTCTGAATAATAATTCTGTAGAATGTCCCATTTAAGACAGAAAGTTTACATATGCAGTTTTTCAAAACATCATTATAACAGCGAACGTCGTTTTCTTCTCAAAATCAGGACAGATGTCACGACGCCCATCAGGATCCCGGGAAGTAGTGAACAAGCCCAGTAGAGATGTGATGTTGGTGCTGAAAACTCAGGCCCTTGAGAAAAGATGGTACTGATCAGGGTTGAGGAGTAACGAAATATACAAGTAACTTAGTGACGTATTTAAAATACAAAATTTGAGTCACTGTATTTCATTACAGTTTCATTTTAAATGGGTGGTAATCAGATTACAGTTACATCTGAAAAGTGTTTTAGATTACCAAAGTGATTACTTTGAGTTTTAATGTCATTTAAACAGCGATTGGTGATTCTCTGACTCTGACCGTCTGAAAAAGAGGAGTTAAGTTTCATCAACATTTTAATACTTTTAAGAGGATCATAAAAATGTTGTTATTTTTATTTAGTTCTGTCCTGAACAAGACAAAATGACTGAATTTATAAAAACAACTGAACTGTCCTGTCATGACCTGATGATCCACGACTGTTTTCATGTTTTGTGAGTCATTTTATAATTCACTCGTCACTGCAACTTTTTCTCACTATTTGTTTTTTCCCTCACAATTGTGAGTTTGTGTTTCACAATTCTGACTTCTTTTTCTCACAATTAAGAGATTTAAACTCACAATTGCAAGTTATAAAGTCAGAATTGGGAGATATAAACTTGCAATACTGACTTTTTTTTGCAATTGTGAATTTAGTATGTGAGTTTATATCTCATAATTCTGACTTTTCTCAATATTGTGAGTTTATATCTCATAATTCTGACTTTTCTCAATATTGTGAGTTTATATCTCATAATTCTGACTTTTCTCAATATTGTGAGTTTATACCTCATAATTCTGACTTTTCTCAATATTGTGAGTTTATATCTCATAATTCTGACTTTTCTCAATATTGTGAGTTTATACCTCATAATTCTGACTTTTCTCAATATTGTGAGTTTATATCTCATAATTCTGACTTTTCTCAATATTGTGAGTTTATATCTCATAATTCTGACTTTTCTCAATATTGTGAGTTTATATCTCATAATTCTGACTTTATAACTCACAATTGCAACTTTATATCACGCAATTCTGAGGGAAAAAGTCAGAATTGTGAGATAAAAACTTGCAATGACCTTTTTTGTGTTTGTTTCACACTTATTAGTGTTCCAAAGTATTCTAAAGTATTTAGATTAAGTTACTAAACTTGAGTAATGTAACGAAATACGTTACAAATGACTTTTTAAAGCATGTATTTTGTAATCTGTAGTGAAATACATTTTAAAAGTAACCGACCCAGCCCTGGTACTGATTTTGGCAATGTATTACTTACTTTTAAATGCAATTTATATTTTATCTCTTCAAAAATAGAAAAAAAAAGGGGAATAAACTCACTCCACGTTTTCATTTTGGGTTCCGTCAGACTGCCGTGTCTCACTTCACATGTGTACTCGTCTCCAGTCTGCGGGGTGAAGGTCATGTACTTGTACACTCTGAAGGTCCAGTCTTTGCTATATATTAGGTCAGAGGTCTCTACCTTCACGATGGACTTACGGCTATTTAGAAACAAGTTTATTTCAATGTCACCAGGATAAAACCCAGTGACATAGCAGTAAAGGACATTTGCTTTTCCTTCTTCCTCAGGAAACTCAGTGTACACGTTGACTGAAGGACGTACTGTGGACAAACAGAGATTAACTGGTAATTGCAAAACAGAAGCAAATTACTTGCAAGTGACGATCAGATTTACCCAAAAGTGGCTTTGATGAGTTTGTTTCCTCTTCGAGTTTCTCCAGGTATTCAGCTTGTCGATAGAATCCCTTTGTCACCTCGTCCCGGCAAAAAATGCCGTCGCGCTTCTCTAGAACAGAAAACCCCGCGCTTGCGCTGGGACGCAGGGCAAATGTTTTATTTTCTTGGTCAAAGTATGCAAATATGCTGTCATTCACCAGAACAACAACTGCCTGATCCATGGACCCGTTTCCCATCGTGCGAGTATAGGCCAGGACATTCACTGTGTAGTAGTCTAAAAAAAAGAGAGTAATGATATGAAATTGGTCAGTTTTTATTTATTTATTTATTTTAATATTGTTAATAACAATAATTTAATGTAACAACAACATAAATCAATGTAGGCCGAGTCCTGCCTGGACGAGAGGTGGAGCTGGGGATGTGGGAGGGTAATTATGCTATTGGAAATTTCCTACGAAATTTCGAAAGGAAAAAACGAAAAAAAATCACATGTGCATAAGTATTCACAGCCTTCGCTCAATACTAAAAAAAAACAACAACAAAAAAACTTAATTTCAGGAAGTTCGCAGTGGCAAATATGACTTGAGAGGGTGTTTATTTCTAATTTTTACTAGGAAATTGTTCTACACAACTGCCTGATCCATGGATCCGTTTCCCATCGTGCGAGTATAGGCCAGGACATTTACTGTGTAGTAGTCTAAAAAAAAGAGAGTAATGATATGAAATTGGTCAGTTTTTATTTATTTTAATGTTGTTTTGCAGATAGCATTCATGCTCTTAATAACAATAATTTAATGTAACAACAACATAAATCAATGTAGGCCAAGTCCTGACTGAACGAGAGGTGGAGCTGGGGATGTGGGAGGGTAATTATGCTATTGGAAATTTCCTACATCTGAAGTCGTGTTTATGAACTCGTCGCATTCAAGTGCCTCGTTGTCAGAAAGAACACGCACCATGGAGGACACCGGGTTTATTCTTGCCTATTAATTGGGAAAATCTTATTAAAGCCAAAATGATATTTAGCGTCCCGTTCATTGACAACCGTTTGAACATTCACCACGCCATCTATGGTCCATCCATACTTTTTCCACATTTTATGTTGCAGCCTCATTCCAAGAAGTTTGTTTGAAATGTTTGCAAATTTGTTAAAAATTAAAAACGAAAAAATCTCATGTACATAAGTATTCACAGCCTTCGCTCAATACTAAAAAAAAACAACAACAAAAAAAACTTCATTTCAGGAAGTTCGCAGTGGCAAATATGACTTGAGAGGGTGTTTATTTCTAATTTTTACTAGGAAATTGTTCTACACAACTGCCTGATCCATGGATCCGTTTCCCATCGTGCGAGTATAGGCCAGGACATTTACTGTGTAGTAGTCTAAAAAAAAGAGAGTAATGATATGAAATTGGTCAGTTTTTATTTATTTTAATGTTGTTTTGCAGTAATCATTCATGCTCTTAATAACAATAATTTAATGTAACAACAACATAAATCAAAGTAGGCCGAGTCCTGACTGGACGAGAAGTGGAGCTGGGGATGTGGGAGGGTAATTATGCTATTGGAAATTTCCTACATCTGAAGTCGTGTTTACGAACTCGTCGCATTCAAGTGCCTCGTTGTCAGAAAGAACACGAACCATGGAGGACACCAGGTTTATTCTTGCCTATTAATTGGGAAAATCTTATTAAAGCCAAAATGATATTTAGCGTCCCGTTCATTGACAACCGTTTGAACATTCACCACGCTATCTATGGTCCATCCATACTTTTTCCACATTTTATGTTACAGCCTCATTCCAGGAAGTTTGTTTGAAATGTTTGCAAATTTGTTAAAAATAAAAAAACGAAAAAATCACATGTACATAAGTATTCACAGCCTTCGCTCAATACTATAAAAAAAACTCATTTCGGGAAGTTCGCAGTGGTAAATATGACTTTAGAGTGTGTTTCTTTCCAATTTTTACTAGGAAAGTGGTTCTACTGCTGATCTGCTCCTAGCGGGATTTGAACCTGGGTCTCTGGTGTGGGAGGCGGGTGCGCTAACAAGTGTGGCCAGTGGAGTGAGGCTTACACACACATCTCTTACTTCCCATCACTCCCATCCGTGGATCAGCTTTATTTCTATACATTTTTTATGAATTTTGAGTCAAAATTTTGATCAAACATGGTAGACCTATAAACATTCTTTTTTCTTTTTTTTAAAAACGTATTAAACTCAATACAAAGATCACATAGTCTGAGAGTAAAAAGTGGAAGAAAACGTTTACCTGTCCACATTGTGATGATCTGTGGATACAGCAGAAGAGTTAACACAGACGCTCGGACAGTTAATATTTCCATATTTGCCGTTTAAAGACTCAACATCAAGAATTATTTGCTGTTGCAAAATGTCCTGTGTTTCATAAGACTGGTTTTCCGCTACTGTATACACTGTATACACTGTCTACGCTTTCACTTTTGTCTTTCCTGTGTTATAGAGGTTTGGTTTTTCGCTTTCACATTTTAAATGGTGAACTGCGCCAGAACAAAATGCTGTCTTTTCTCCTCATTGTGGCTTTCCATGAAATCATCCTCGGTGCAGGTAGGACTGTCCTCAGAGGATTACCCTTTAGTAATAGATATTATAGATGTGTATGTAAATAAAAACACTTTTACTTCCTCTTGTAGCATCTGTTTTAATGGGTCTTTTAGTTGTTTAGTTGTCAGCAGGCTACTGCACTGAGCGGAAAGAGAATACAGGGGGAAACTTGATTTAGAGGTTGAATTTGAACTAATGTGCAATGCATTTGTGAAGGGAAGTAAACAAGGCTAAATAAATTTGGGATGGTGACATCTGGTGGCCAGTTGGTTTTATCGCAGCATTCATTTCCTGAGAATGAACCACTATCAATGTTTTGTGCATATTTTCATTTGAAACAACCAGGGCTGGGCTGGTTACTTTTCAAATGTATCTCACTACAGATTACAAAATACATGCTTTAAAAAGTCATTTGTAATGTATTTCGTTACATTACTCAAGTTTAGTAACTTAATCTAAATACTTTAGAATACTTTGGAATACTAATAAGTGTGGAACAAACACAAAAAAGGTCATTGCAAGTTTTTATTTCACAATTCTGACTTTTTCCCTCAGAATTGTGTGATATAAAGTTGCAATTGTGAGTTATAAAGTCAGAATTATGAGATATAAACTCACAATATTGAGAAAAGTCAGAATTATGAGATATAAACTCGCAATATTGAGAAAAGTCAGAATTATGAGATATAAACTCACAATATTGAGAAAAGTCAGAATTATGACATTTAACTCACAATATTGAGAAAAGTCAGAATTATGACATTTAACTCACAATATTAAGAAAAGTCAGAATTATGAGATATAAACTCGTAATATTATGAAAAGTCAGAATTATGAGATATAAACTCACAATATTGAGAAAAGTCAGAATTATGAGATATAAACTCGTAATATTAAGAAAATTCAGAATTATGAGATATAAACTCACAATATTGAGAAAAGTCAGAATTATGACATTTAACTCACAATATTAAGAAAAGTCAGAATTATGAGATATAAACTCGTAATATTAAGAAAAGTCAGAATTATGAGATATAAACTCGCAATATTGAGAAAAGTCAAAATTATGACATTTAACTCACAAGATTGAGAAAAGTCAGAATTATGAGATATAAACTCGCAATATTGAGAAAAGTCAGAATTATGACATTTAACTCACAATATTAAGAAAAGTCAGAATTATGAGATATAAACTCGCAATATTGAGAAAAGTCAGAATTATGAGATATAAACTCACAATATTAAGAAAAGTCAGAATTATGAGATATAAACTGACAATATTGAGAAAAGTCAGAATTATGAGATATAAACTTGCATTATTGAGAAAAGTCAGAATTATGAGATATAAACTCACATACTAAATTCACAATTGCAAGAAAAAAAGTCAGTATTGCAAGTTTAAATCTCCCAATTCTGAGAAAAAGAAGTCAGAATTGTGAAACAAAAACTCACAATTGTGAGGGAAAAAAACAAATTGTGAGAAAAAGTTGCAGTGACGAGTGAATTATAAAATGACTCACAAAACATGAAAACAGTCGAAAACATGAAACTTAACTCCTCTTTTTCAGACGGTCAGAGTCAGAGAATCACCAATCGCTGTTTAAATGACATTAAAACTCAAAGTAATCACTTTGGTAATCTAAAACACTTTTCAGATGTAACTGTAATCTGATTACCACCCATTTAAAATGTAACTGTAATGAAATACAGTGACTCAAATTTTGTATTTTAAATACGAAACTAAGTTACTTGTATTTCGTTACTCCCCAACCCTGGAAATAACTGACAATAAAAAATTGTTGACGTTCATCAATTGTTTTTCTGTAGACGAACATGCATTCCAGCAGTTCATTGAGTGTGCATTCAACAGTCAAGGGCAAGTGGATCATACGTGGAACTATGGGTATGATGGCAAAGACATCATGCATGTGGATTTGGTGAAGAAAGCCGTGGTTGCTACCAGTGAACCTGGAAAAAAGTTAGAAGAAGAGAGAAAACACGTAGAATACTTTAAGAGGAAAGAAGAAAAACTGAAGACGGTGTGCTCCGCTGTGAAAACTGTCTTCCTAAAATCCAATAATTCTCTATCCAGGGCAGGTAAATTTAATCAAAGCAACCCTCATTGTCAGATTTATAGAATAAACAATGATGTTAGAACGTATATAGTGTGTGTGTGAAAAAACACACTTAAAACCATTTAAATATTCAATATCTATGAGCTAGACTCAAAAGTATCTAAAATTGTCACTACTGAAACAGTTTTTTGAGTGTTATTTGATCAAATTTAGTTTGTTTTCTGTGTACAACTGTTCAGAACTGTGCTAGCTAACCATGTGCTGATTAGCATCTTTGAGCTAGACTCAAAAATATCTACCGTCACTACCGAAACGTGTCACCATTGTTTTGGTAGTGACAAAAGGGAACACACAATCATTTATTAGGGATAATAAACAAAATTTTTGTACAGTTATGCAAGTCATTAGTATTTTAATATGTTTTGGTGTTTTAGTATGTGAGTTAAATCCTGTGATGATGTCACTACCGAAATGATCAACTAAGATGATATTATAGTGTTTGGTACAATGTTTATTCAAACTAATGAATCCTTCACTTTGAAATCAAACTTTATGCCTTTTATAAAGAAAGATTAGATTCAAAATACAACAAATCTCATAAATTACACTTGAAGTGTTGTTAAAATTGTAATTGTTATTGACTTACCTGTGAAAAGTTCTTGTGTTTCTCTGTCCTTCAGTGATTCTGCTTGTTAACAGCAGGTGTTCATCATTAATGCTCAATCATCAAGCAGTGTCAGAGTTAATGAGATCATTAAGTGATGATTGAGCATTAATGATGAACACCTGCTGTTAACAAGCAGAATCACTGAAGGACAGAGAAACACAAGAACTACAACTGATGAAATCAACTGAAGATAAAAGACATTTATGATAAATTGCTATGTAATTAAATTACATAAAAGACAGAAATATTTTTTTGAGTGTAATTCAGTTCCAAATTTTCACAAAATCTCAACCATACTAAGACAATTTCATAAATTTGTGTAAACTGTTGCGTTTTTACCCCTTTAATGTAGCAAAACCAGAAGTGTTTTTATCTGCTGGAGGAGAACAGGATCAGGAATATCTGAAATGTGTTGTGCGTGGCTTCTATCCGAATGTCATCCGAGTGCGTTGGGCCCGAAAAGAAAGGCCGGTCTATTTTGGTGTATCAAGTACTGGAATACTCCCTCACCGAGACGGCACATTTCAGCTGACCTCCTATCTTAGCCTTATTAACACGAGCGCTCACGGCATTACCTGTGAGATTGAACACCAAAGCCTTGACGGGATATTGAGGAAAACCTACGGTAAGTGACTCACAAGGACATAAACAATTCAGTGATAAATTATATGTGAAAACTCAAATGACTTGCTCTGTCTGTTTGTTTCAGAGGAGAAATCGCAAATCACAGAACATGTACTTTGGCCAATGCTTGCCTTTTTCCTTGGATTTACATTACCAGTGTTCCTAACTGTAATATTTATACGGATAAGGCAACAAACGACAGAACCACCCGAGGACACAAGTGACGGATCAAAAGCATCTTTATCTTTGAATTCAATGAATATTACTCCGGAAACATAGAATATTTTGTCCACAGACTTTCATGTGTGTAATTGAATCACAAGCATAGTATAGACATCTCTATACACTGTTAAATGTCGCTGTAGATTTAGCAGCACATTACTGTAAAAACCAACAGTACAATACTGTATTATTAATTACAGCAGACTAAAATTAGAAAATGCTGTAAAAATACAGTAAAATACTGTTTTGTAGAATTACAGCACTCTTCTTGTGTACTGTAAACTAAATTACAGTACGTTTACTGTATATGGAAATACAGTAACTTGCTGGCAACCGTGCTGCCAGTACTGTAAAAATACAGGAAAATTGTTAACAGTGTAGGTAAAAGTTTATGCAAGACATTTATGATGCTTAACACGCTTATAAATGTAGTGGAACATTATTGTAGTTATAACTACTTGTTTATTTTGCAAAGTCTATTGTAATTATGGAATAAGCCTCACTTGCAATCATATATTTACACACAATAAATAGATAATTAAGCTGTATATAAGCTAGTATTGCTTAAATCATTACAAAATCTTATAATGTGGTACTGATCAGGGTTGGGGAGTAACGAAATACAAGTAACTTAGTTTCGTATTTAAAATACAAAATTTGAGTCACTGTATTTCATTACAGTTTCATTTTAAATGGGTGGTAATCAGATTACAGTTACATCTGAAAAGTGTTTTAGATTACCAAAGTGATTACTTTGAGTTTTAATGTCATTTAAACAGCGATTGGTGATTCTCTGACTCTGACCGTCTGAAAAAGCGGAGTTAAGTTTCACCAACATTTTAATACTTTTAAGAGGATCATAAAAATGTTGTTATTTTTATTTAGTTCTGTCCTGAACAAGACAAAATGACTGAATTTATAAAAAAAACTGAACTGTCCTGTCATGACCTGATGATCCACGACTGTTTTCATGTTTTGTGAGTCATTTTATAATTCACTCGTCACTGCAACTTTTTCTCACAATTTGTTTTTTTCCCTCACAATTGTGAGTTTGTGTTTCACAATTCTGACTTCTTTTTCTCAGAATTGCGAGATTTAAACTTGCAATACTGACTTTTTTTTCTTCCAATTGTGAATTTAGAATGAGTTTATATCTCATAATTGTGACTTTTCTCAATATTGTGAGTTTATATCTCATAATTCTGACTTTTCTCAATATTGTGAGTTTATATCTCATATTTTTGTCAATATTTTCAGTTTATATCTCATAATTTTGACTTTTGTCAATATTGTGAGTTTATTTCTCATAATTCTGACTTTTCTCAATATTGTGAGTTTATACCTCATAATTCTGACTTTTCTCAATATTGTGAGTTTATATCTCATAATTCTGACTTTTCTCAATATTGTGAGTTTATATCTCATATTTTTGTCAATATTTTCAGTTTATATCTCATAATTTTGACTTTTTTCAATATTGTGAGTTTATATCTCATAATTCTGACTTTTCTCAATATTGTGAGTTTATACCTCATAATTTTGACTTTTCTCAATATTGTGAGTTTATATCTCATAATTCTGACTTTATAACTCACAATTGCAACTTTATATCACGCAATTCTGAGGGAAAAAGTCAGAATTGTGAGATAAAAACTTGCAATGACCTTTTTTGTGTTTGTTCCACACTTATTAGTATTCCAAAGTATTCTAAAGTATTTAGATTAAGTCACTAAACTTGAGTAATGTAACGAAATACGTTACAAATGACTTTTTAAAGCATGTATTTTGTAATCTGTAGTGAAACACATTTTAAAAGTAACCGACCCAGCCCTGGTGGTCATTACCAACACATTACTGTCACTACCGAAACATATAAAATATAAAGTGTAATGAATTATCAACTAAGATTTTATTACGGTGTTTGGTTCAATGTTTATTCAAACTAACAAATCCTTCACTTTGAAATCAAACTTTATGCCTTTCACAAAGAAAGATTAGATTCAAAATACAACAAATCTCATAAATTACACTTGAAATATTGTTAAAATTGTAATTTTTTTGCATAGTATACACATTCTGTATCTCTATATCATTTTGTATAACATTATTGTAGCCATAACTACTTGTTTATTTTGCATAGTGTATTGTAATTATGAAATTAGCCTCACTTGCAATTACATTTACACACAATAAATAGATAATTAAGCTGTATTTAGGCTAGTATTGCTTAAATCATTACAAAATCTTGTAATGTGACAAACATTATATCTTAAATCTTTTTAGACTTTAATTTTTGCAGCGATTTTTTCTTCAGAGCGTGTGTTCATTTGTTATGGAAGCCCGTTTCCGCCACTGTTGAGAAAAAAAAAAAATTCCGTAAGTCATAATAATGAGAAACTTTCTCATAATAATGACTTAGTATCTCATAATAACGACTTAGCATCTCATAATAATGACTTAGTATCTCATAAAAATAATGAATTAGCATTTTTAACTTAATAAAAAAAACTTTTTTAATTTTTTTAGAAACTTTCTCATAATAATGACTTAACATCTCATAATAATGACTTAGTATCTTTAACTTAATAAAAAAAACTTTTTTAATTTTTTTTTTTATTAAGTTGCTAAGTCATTATTATGAGATACTAAGTCATTATTATGAGAAAGTTTCTAAAAAAATTAAAAAAAATTTTTTTTGATTAAATTAAAGATGCTAAGTCATTATTATGAGATACTAAGTCATTATTATGAGAAAGTTTCTAAAAAAAATTAAAAACAAATTTTTTTTTTATTAAGTTAAAGACGTTAAGTCATTATTATGAGATGTTAAGTCATTATTATGAGATGTTAAGTCATTATTATGAGATACTAAGTCATTATTATGAGATGTTAAGTCATTATTATGAGATACTAAGTCATTATGAGAAAGTTTCTAAAAAAAATTAAAAAAATTTTTTTTTTTTGATTAAGTTAAAGATGTTAAGTCATTATTATGAGATGCTAAGTCATTATTATGAGATACTAAGTCATTATTATGAGATGTTAAGTCATTATTATGAGATACTAAGTCATTATTATGAGATACTAAATCATTATTATGAGATACTAAGTCATTATTATGAGATACTAAATCATTATTATGAGATGCTAAGTCATTATTATGAGAAAGTTTCTCATTATTATGACTTACGGAATATTTTTTTTTCTCAACAGTGGCGGGAACGGGCTTCCATAATTTGTTGTATTGTTTATTAAAATTCCAAAACATGTACAACGACTAAATACATTTGAACGCTTCGGAAACGAAATAAACAGAACCGTTAACAAAGTCATAAACAGAATATAAATAGTGCGTCATCCTAACCGCGTACGCAAAAATGATCGGCATCTTAAACGACCAATTGATCGACGGGAAACGCCTCTCGCGCTTAGGCGCCAGAGCTTCGACCAATAGTCGAGCGAGACCGCGGCGGCGGGGAAGCCCGCGATTGGCTCCGCTCACAAACTGGGCGGGACCGCGAGCTCCTGCAAGATCCTCGCAGCCATTTTCACGAAAAGTGTTACGGGCGCCATGTCTGTGGAAGATCCAGAAAAAGCCTTCGATTGTAAACACAATATTCTGCGTCTGCAGTCTCGCACCAGGTCATCTGTGAAACCGCCGGGGACATAAACAAAGCTGAGGGTATCAAAAGCTGTGTTGAGACAGCGTTAAACATGAGACCGGATATAATGTTTGTTAAGCGTCTCATGTGTTGTTGAGACGTGTAAACCGTGAGTTTTTCTCCAGACTGTCAGTATATCAAAACCTTCAGCCAACGAGTGACTGATGCTCCTCACTCTGGTTGCGGAGAAGGGCCAGTTGCGTTTCCAACCATCATGGCTTTTGTGAGCCTCTTCTCCAGTCCCCCAAGCCCCGTACTTGACAAAAACATGACAGACTGTGAGCTGACAGGGGAAGAAAGGTCGAGTAAACATGTTCTTATCTGCAAATGCTTCACTGTGCAGGTTCATGTGTGTGAATGTGAATCTTTTGGCACCTATCTTGTTTTTTTTTTTCAACGTCAAGTACGTTCGTCTTCGTTTTTTTTTTGGGACAGGCCTTTCAGTTTCCCCCAGTTCACTTAGTAGTCATATTTTCCTGCATGCACTTTTATTTTAAGATGTTGCAGAGGAAAGCTAGCGACGTCGCTTTCCACACTTGTTTTGCGCTCTCATTTTGGGTTTTTCTTGAATGGATATGATCACAGTTATGTTAATAAGTTGTTGAATATGTAAATAGATGCGTGTGACGCCCCGCCCACTCACGTTCCATCGGAACGCCCCGCCCACCTGGGAAAAGGAAAACATGTCAGGTTTAGGGATTTCGTGACACTGTTGAGGCTTTTGTAAGCCATGTTGAGCTGTTGTAGTCTGTCACAAGTTCATTTGACATGAGCATTGATTTCCCTTTTTATTTTCTGTAATGCATTCATCATCACGGTGCTTATAACATTTTGTCACAAATGAAATTTCATTGAAACATTCACTTTTAAGTCGGTTTGAGTTCACTGTTCTCCGTCCGTGTTGCGATATGGGCGAGGAAAATTATTGCGTTCCTGGTCTTATTGTGCACGATTTCTTTTTATAGCATATATTGCTCATTTTTATCATGTTATTTACCAATTTATTGATATGGATTGTGAACTCATAACTAAAATAAAATAAATATTTTGCCCCCTAGTTTTAAATATCTAGGGCATTTTTTTTGGTCCTGATTCCTGAATAATTTCTGACCCTGGTTCAGTTGCATTTATATCCCATTAATATATTTGCACTTCATTTGGCCAACAGTGATAAAGCATGCATTATTGAATAAAAACATCGCTTGGCCTTCACAGCATCCACAAGCAAAAAAACCCCAGCTCCAAACCATGCCAGATGTTTTTCAGATCACATTTACGGCTTGTCGCGTTATATGCGTTTAGTTTCGATCTAAAATCGAATTTCGATCTAGTTTTGATCTAAATTCAGCCAATGTTTAATATTGAAGAAGTGCGATGTGTTTTAAATATTGTAATCAATATTGAGTTCAACACAGAAGACACCAAGTTTGCCATCAAACCACATACATCCTCCCATTTACAAACATTTTCTCACCGTGTGTTTTAAAAAAACACCATCTTTTGCATGTTCCATCCTAAATCCCTGTATGTAAAGCCCATTTATTTAGCCGTAATACCCAGACGTGTAAAAATCCCAGGGTTTAATTCTACAGTACCGTGGCCTACTTTGTGTAAAACTGAGAGACCTTCAGCGTCTCGGTGTTGTTGTGTCCTTGTGCTCGCTCGCTGAGAAACCGTTGGGAATTTGACAACTGGCAAAACATTCACGTCCGTTTTGGTTTTGATCCAATAAGAGCTTGCCATTCATTTTTCATTGGGCATTTTGAGAGGAACGTTTATGGCCCATGATTATGTGAGTTATTTATTATTAAACACACCCCAAAAAAACGATTATAATATGAAAAGCAAAGCAAATTGTATTGCTCATATCCAGCATGTGAATTTTAAAACGAGTGTTTTTGCCCATGCAAAACTCAATGGTGTTGTGGGTGTTTGCCAATGCATTGCTATGCAGTTTCTTTGTGGCTGCTGGAGCGTTGTGGGTGGATGCTTTTTGGCTCAATTCTTTAATACTTCATAACAAACCGCTAACTCGTGAGTGTGAGCTATAATAGCAGTTCTGTCGTGGCTTGTCTCAGATTGTTTGGCATGGTAATGGTGTATGGTCTTGGCGAAATAGATCTGGTGCGGCATGGGACCGCCAAAACATACACGACACGCCGCTGCTATACGTACATGAATTACCTGAAGCAGGTGGAGCTGGGGAAGAAGGAGGGTTTCTGAATGTTGAGCATGCAAACTGACACGGCAGGAACAACCAATCATCTGTTCCCTATAGATAACCATGTGATTACGAGCAGGTCGAATTAAAGGACATGTTAGCCTCCGCGAGTTTCATGACAGAACTTTGCATTTTTGCTTGCCTTATCAAATACCAAATACTACGGACTCGTTTGCATGCTCACATGTGTTTCGGTCTTACAGGGAGGATGGTGAATTGGAGGATGGAGAGATAGATGACGAAGGCATAAGCATAGAAGAAGTTAAGGACGCCAAGGATGAGTCTGAAGAGGCCGAGAAGGTGAAAGAGAGAGAAAAAGATGACAAGTCGCACCGGCATTCCCGAAAGCGACACAGGAAAATTAAAGAAAAACGACGGTCGAAGAGAAGGAGGCGAGACCGGCAAAAGGTAATCTTATCGTTGGATTTTTTTGTGTGACTGCTGTTTGTTTTTTACTAGCGGTGGCACGGTTCACAAAACCCACGGTTCGGTTCGTATCACGGTTTTCGGTTCTGTACGGTTCTTGTCGTTATTTTTTCTTTTAATCTTTAACACTCCAGAAATTTCCTTCAGCATATGATATATAGCTTATTAGCTTAATTATCCACAATTTAGGATACAGTATTAACATTTTTGTGATGTAATCGTGCACTAACTGAATTTGACTGACTTTAAGCACATTATTGGGATCATCTCTGAGTAAAAGCTGATACAGCGAGAGAGAAGACACTGATGATGACATGCTTTTCGTTTGTTTGGCATAAAAAGCACACAAAGATTGAAATTTAGGGTGCGTTCACACTTGTAGTTCGGTTCGTTTGGTTCGGACCAAAAAACAAGAACAAAACATATAGTCCTGGTCCTCTTAGCGTTCACACTGGCATTTTTAACAGCGAACCTGAAGTTACCGAACCGAAGGCGTAGGGATACGGTCACGACCTGATTGGTCGGCTTTTATGACGTATATTTCGCGACGGATCTCGCTTACCAAACATTCAAAACAACGCTGTGTTCTGGATTAAACGCCGTCATTTTATGCGTGTACATGTGCTTTATTTTTACCAGCTCACGAAGAGCTCATAAAATCCTCACTAGGATTTCCTCCGTTGTGTGCAGAAACAAATATTGATGAGGCGCTTCACCTCCTCGTTGCTCTCGACTCATTTTGGATACACCGATCTTTCCGCGTCGTCGAATCAGCTGACTCGTAGCGTCGCATCTTGTGACATCACGTCCTGTTTTTGGTTGGTTTACATGTCTTTGGTCCTTGTTGCGTTCATATATGAACCGAACCGCACCAGAGTTCGTTTGGAAGCGGATCGAGACCCATCTTTTTAGCGCTTGTTTGGTCTGCACCAGCGTTCACATGTGTTCAAACGAACCGCACTAACTGAGCGATTGCACCAGGGTTCATTTAATCGAACCGAACATGACGAGTGTGAACGCAGCGTTTATCAAACTGACAACAAAGTGTAGCTCTTACAAAAAAAATATATTTTAAAAGACAAAGAGAGGAACTCTTAAAGCTCTGTCTTTTAAACAAGTCAAAATACTTTAAACATAAATATATAAAATAATGTAATAACATAAACATCCCCAATGCTTTAGTTTTCACTGAGAGGTTTCTTAAATGCTGCGGACAGTAGAAGTTGTTTCCTAACCGGCTCTCTCCTGTTTGTGTTTATCCACACATTGCCGTGATGTCTTCTCAAATGAACTGTCATATTAGAAGTGTTTCATTAGCATATTGAACACATTTTGCACAATGCTTGCACACAGTCGCAGTTCTGTCTACTGTTTTATTTCCGTTGTCATCGTAAGTAACATGAAATCCAAATTGTTCCCACACACCGGATTTGAACGACACGGGCACATCCGCCAACTCCGGTCAGCCTTCATTAGGGGCTGTTCTCATATCGCGCCGAAAAAAGCCGCGTTTCTTCCATTTTGAGCGCTCTTGCCGCGCGCCTACATAGGAAATAATGAATATGCGCGTGCAAAAGACTCGATATGTGAACGGCCCCTTACTGCACTTTTACTGTCTATATGTATGTTCGCGCGAAACTGTCTGAACACGGGGATACATTGCGCATGTGTCGAACCGTGCGACGCACAAGCGAACCGAACGGTTTTTCATGTACCGTGCCACCCCTAGTTTTTACCTTATCTCTTATGCTTTTTTTTCCCCAATCTTTTTCCAATTCAGCATCACTCTCCATCCAGTGGCTCCAGCTCGGACAGCTATGACTCCGATCACGAGCGACAAGACAGACCTAAGAGCAAGAAGAGCAAAGGAACATATCGTGACCATGCCGGAGAGCTGGCACACGTGAGTTCAGGGTTTCGGGTATCGTTTAAAATTTCATTATCTCAATTAATTTCCCTTTCTACCTGTGATTCCAGCGGGAAAATGAACCCGTAAAACAACCGAGATCAATGCAGCACAAGAACAGCGATTTGGACAAATACAGCGACTACAGTGAAGAGAAGTATGACTATGATGACGAAGATGATTTCTCAGAGGAGTTGTCTAAATACAAACATGCTAAAGAGTCATCCGGTCATGGCAGAGGAGGACCACCTAAAGATCAGGTCAAGAGACCAATTATGAAGGGACAACAAAAACAACAACAACAACAGCAGCAGTGTATGTTTGTTTACTTACAAAAACACGTTTGAAGGCCCAACAGGTGAACCCACAATGGCTTATTCTGTCATGTTTTTCCTCTTGTTATGTAGTTGGTGGGCAGCGCGGTAGAGGTCGTGGTGCCATCGGCAGGGGACGAGGAATACCCAACAAAAACAAGAAACAGAAGGGCAAGAACTGGGGCCGAGGCCGTGGTCGAGGAGGAGAGCAGGGTGGAGGAGATGGGGTGAGAACTTCTCACTTTTGATCGGACCATCACCAGATCTCGGGGCTCTCAATGTTATTCTATCTTCATTGATCTTATATTACAGGAATCTAAAGGCCCGCCCAGTTTCCAGAAGAAGCGTCCAATCATGAGCCAGGAATTCATTAATCAGCATACGGTTGAACACAATGGGAGGCACATTTGTAAATATTTCCTTGAGGGTAGATGCATCAAAGTAAGCTGATTACAAAACTGTATCACTTATATTCAAATATTAATTGTATTATTAAAGATGCTTTTATTCTCATTGCTTCACAGGGGGACCAGTGCAAGTTTGAGCATGATAATGTCGTTCCTGAGAAGAAGAAAGAACTGTGCAAATTTTATGTGCAGGGATACTGTACCAAAGGAGATATCTGTATATACATGCACAATATCCTTTCAAAACGTCTCTTTTTTTCCCTTATGCACTGTTAGATTTCTGTGTTCACTCGTTATGGATTCAATACAATTCCTCAAAAATCAACAAAGATTAAGGTACAAACTGTAAATTTTTAATATCAACATTTGACAAATATTCCAAAAAATATATATCTGAAGATATGATTGAATGAAAATGTTTTTTAGTCATTTTTTAAAATTGTTTTGTTTTGACAAAATTTGAAAATAAACAGTGGATTTTTAAAAACTATAAATTCATATTTTTTTTTTACTTTTTTTTCTTAGAACATCATAACTGAACAATTAAATGTAGCTGTATAATGAAAATATTAACTTTTCCTAAGTTGGCTGTTTTCATAAAGTCAAGAAGTTTCTTCTGACATGATGAGCTCACAGAACTTCACACACATGCTGCTGGTTAAAACATGTTTCTGTATTGAAATAGGTCTGGAAAACCTCATTTTTTAGCTTCATAAGGTAGTAAAAAAATAAAATAACAAAATATTACTAAGAAATGTTATTATTTTGGGTCAGTTGCTTTAGAGCTTTAAAATATGCAGGTCAAATTGACCCGGCGAACATCACGAATGTAACAGTCATTTTGTTTGCATATGTCAAAAAACACCAGCATGTTGAAACTTTGCATGATGATAAATGAGGAAAAGTCACAAAATATCAAGAAAAAAAACAGTATTTCCAACAACTAGAAAATCTAAACGGGTCAAATTGACCCATAACACAACACGAGGGTTAACAGTGAGAGATAATCTTTACATGTCTTTAGTGTTTTCTCTCGTATTTCCCTTTGTTTTGGACCTTGACCTTTATGTGTATGCGAGTATCCCTGCAAGTTCTTTCACACCGGAGCAAAGTGTTATCAAGGAGACAACTGCAAGTTTTCCCATGAGCCTTTAACTGATGTTACCAAGGAACTTCTGGACAAGGTATGGGCTAACATTCAGTTTCCTTGCAAATACATGCACTTTTTGCATATTTAAAATGCACTGATTCCTGAGAGTTTTAAGTAACTTGAGATAATGTGCGTTTCTCAGATATCCAATGGTGATAGAAAAAAATGTGTTCTCAGCAACTGTCCAGTTCCAGGCTCACAAATATGTTTTTTTGAGCACTGTTATTCATAAACATGGCTGATATGTTAAAGGGATAGTTTACCCAAAAATTATTCCATGGTTTACTCACTCTCAAGCCATCCTAGGTGTATATGTTCTTTCAGATGAACACAATCAGAGATATATTTAAAATATCCATAGTTTATAGTGGTTGTGAATGGCTGCCCAAATTTTGAAGACAAAAAAATGCATCCATCCATAAAAAAATGAATCCATACGACTCCAGGGGGTTAATAAAAAACTTGATTTTCACCACAGGGGACTTTAAGAAATAGTCTGACCAATGAGGTGTAATAAGTCTTACTTTTCAGATCAACTTGTTTATGCAACTGACAGAACAACTAGATGATTCACTTGTAAGAGTAGTCCAAGCACTTTATCCAAGATCTGATCTGAAATCTAGCAAATTTTCAGTTCTTGGAAATATTTTGTGAGTGAATAAATCTCGCAATGGAAACCTGATTGATGTTGCACATACATTTTAGATCCTAAATACAGATGAGGAAACGGTCAATGAAGATGAGATGGAGTTAGAAGATCTTAGAAAGCAAGGAATTGCCCCGCTCCCTAAACCTCCTCCCGGAGTTGGATTGTTACCCACCCCTGGGCCTGGAAGTCCCCCGGATGGAGGCAAGAAGATCCCCTCTCTGTTTGAGATCAAAGTTCAGCCTACTGTGGACTTGGCACAGAAGATTGCTCTAAGGTACTATTGGCATTTATTGACCGATTCCTCTGTTTGCACCCAGAATATCTGGTCAAGTTTGGTCTGTTATATAACCAACATTTAGCCTTTTTCATACTCCTATTCATGAGACATAAAGTCATAATGAATAGTGGATTCCCTCCTATTTTTTGGGAGTCAAACCACTTTGTTGGCATGCATAGATTCAAAAGGATAGAAAAGTCAAGCTTATACAAACAGTAGTCATTGTTGTTTTTATTGCAGGCCCAATTTCTACAACAGCACATCTCCCCCTGCTGGACAGTTTCAAGGTGGTCAACAGTTTGGCAGTAGCCCTGAGGATATGCAGGCTGGCAATATGATGAATTCTCCACCCAATCCATGCAATCCCCCTCATCCAGGCTCCATAAGGAGCCCTCCCCTACCATTCACAGGTCCTGGAATGCCCCAAAGTCCTCCAGGCCAACCTCCACTCCAAGGCTTTGGTCAGTGCTCTCCAATGCCACCTCCAGGTCAGCCTCCTCCCTTCCACGGCAACATGCAGCACATGAACCATCCTCCAGGGAATCAGCAGGGGGCTCCATTTCAACCTGTGCCTGACATGCAAATGAAAATGCCTTTCCAAAGCATGGGCCAGATGCCCTCAGAGTTCTTCAAGAATTTGTTCAGCAGCCAGTCTCTGGCCCAAGGGGGTAGGTCTTCATTTAGCTTTAAAAAGTTTGTTTCCATTAATAGAAGCTTGATATTTATGAATTACAAGACTAGTAGTGATGCCCTTTTTCCCGTTTTACAGGCGAGGGACCCATCCAGGACTCCCAGCCACATGGTAACCCTGATTCCAGTGGGATGCCGGACTTCCTTCCAGCCGTACAGAAGGCTTTGCTTTTGCATCTAAACCAGAACAAGCAAGACTCTGACTCTCATAGAGATGAGGGACAAGGGTCTGCACCTCCCAACAGAGAGAAAGGTTAGAGAAGGATGTTGAAAAACACACTATTTCTTTACCTTGAACAATGGCGTGCTGCAGGATTGAGTCCCGGAAGAGGGGAAGAAGTTAGTTTTCATCCTGAAGTCAGTGGGTTAATGTCTCAAATACGGTCTGTTGTTAACACAAGCTCTAGATATTGTCACGTTTTATTAAATGACACAACACATCAGTCATACCCCACTTGTGATGTTTTAAAGTCTTGAAAGTTGCTAACAAGTGGCTAAATGGGACTACAGAGGTTGTCAGGGACATTAAACGTCATCTTGACCACTGGCGTAATTTGCGGGCGTAAATTGTCCCCACTAGGGGTGGGGGAAAGATTCAATTCAATTCAAAATCGAGTTAATTGATGACATAATATTGGCGGAAAGCAAAAGGTGGAGCTCTGAAGGTTAGAAGTACGGCGCCCCCGGACGCCGGGCGCCCCCATAGAAATGAACTGAAACACTCGCTCTTCGCGCCAGTAGATAAGTACCATAAGAGACCCGTGATGGCTGAGCGAGAAACCCGACCGGGACTCAAGCTAGCATATGGAAGCACTTTGACTTCTATAAAGTTGATGGGAAAAAGGACTTGGGTTGCATTTCTCAAAAGCATCGTATGCCTAAGTTGATCGGGGAGACCAGTGGTGGCAATTGTTCTACGATCAAGTCATGCTTTTGGGAAACGCAGCCCGAGACACACTATATGCAAGTTGTGTTACTGCTATATTATTAATATTATATAATATTGTTATTGCTTATTGCATATAAGCGGAGAATGTTTGTTAGAAGTCTATTATTTTATGTTAGGGATTCAGAATGTGTTGAAGTCTATATTTATTTACTACAAGGCACACATTTCTTTTCCTGTTGGTTCTTTGCAATGCTGAAGCAAATGCTAATGTCAAGTCAAGTCATCTTTATTTATATAGCACTTTTTACAATGCAAATTGTGGCAAAGCAGCTTTACATTAATAATTGGCAAATAATTTTGGCTGCACAGCAGCTCCCAAAGAAAATGGTGTCATTGTCCAGTTTATTCTATATATTATTGATTCATTCCGTTGCAAAGATCAGTAGTTATTAGTCTAGTTAATTTATGTTATCAGCACTGGAGAAAACAGTGACGTAATCGTCCGGCTCAGATCAGTTCACATACAACGACACCAATGCAGGCATATCAAAAACACTGCTGAATATCAAGCAGGTGTCCCCAACTTAAGCAAGCCAAAGGACCAAAACTCCAACAAAATGGAGAAATTTGGGAGAAACCAGGCTTAGTCAGGGGTCAGTTCTCTTCTGGCCAACAGTGAACACTTGTCCGATACTCAGGCAGAGTTACAGGTCATTACACCGATTTGGAATCGCAACAGTCAAAATATTTTATCCAGTTCCATCTAGTTTAAGATCTTTTTGATCACGTCGGTATGGGACGGTTTGTTGGGATATATGCCACTGGCTGATGAGTCGGTAAGGTCTTCACAAAGGAAGAGCTAGTTCTCAGTCTCCGCCGACACTCCAGGGCCACATTGCTGCCGCACACAGGCGCAGGTTCCCCGTCCGACCCGGACACGGCCCGGATCCAGCCAATCACGTTAATTGGTAAACCTCGGGATAAGCAGAGAGACAAAAATTAGCGTAGATGCCATTCTTCTTCTGATGTAACGAGTACATCCGATGTTATAGGAAGTGTTCCCAGCTCCGGCTGACCTGATCTATGCAGCCTAACAATCCTTTAAAGGATATGTATGTAACCTATATAATGTAATAATGTAACCTTCCAGTTGACTTGCCGAATCACTTCCATTTGTTTCTTTAATAACATTGGAAGTAATTCATTACAAATACTTAGTAGTCACTCAGTGAGAAAAAAGAAAATCTATAAACGTATAAAAAAGATACGCAGCTCTCCGAATCGTAATAGAATCGTTAGGTTCCTAGAGATTCCCACCCCTAGTCCCCGCCACTTTTTGCCGGGGTCAGTATTGTTCCCACCACTTTTTGAAACCTCTCACGGCACAGATGTATCTAATACGAAACAAACATCTGAAGGCACTGGGGTGTGTTCTTTTTGAAATCATGCTGAGTGCTCGATGCAGCCATCTTCACACAGACGAGCGCTTCACACTGTTGAAGACTCTTTATGTAGTCAGACCAGTGTTTGATGGTAATAAACTAGTAAAGATGGTTTAAAATATGAGTTCTTTGTTCCGATTTCATATTCTAATATAATTTCTGTTCATTAGATGAAACCCCTAATTGGTACTCCAGTGACGAGGAAGAGGGCAGTAGTGTAACAGCCATCCTTAATTCTCTAAAGAAGCAGAATGAAATGCTGAAAAACCAGCCTGTCATGGCACCAGCCGACCCTAGACTCCAGAAGGAGCGAGCTTTGCCCAGCGATCCTCGAGTAAAAGCTGACCCACGTCAGCGACCCCCAGACCCCAGGAAAGACACTGGAGATGGTGTCGGGGATCCGAGGCTTGCCAGAGACCCACGCAAGATGAAACCTTTGGATTCCTCCAAAGCTGATCCTCATTGCCACCCAAACCCCTCCACATCCCACAAACCACCCGCTGGAGAGGATGATGAGGAGTTTGAGAGAGAGCTACGGGAACGAGCAGCCTTGATCCCGTTGGATCCCAGTCCTGGAGCCACGCTTCGAGACCCCCGCTGTCAGATCAAGCAGTTCAGTCACATCCGGGTGGATATTCTCCTCCAGCGTCCGGCCTTTGCTCAAACCGTGGTTTGGGCTCCAGAGGACCTCATTCCTCTGTTGGTACCCAAACAGGAGCACTCCATAAATCTGCCACTCCCACCTTTAATAGCAGATGCTCAGCTAAACCGCAGCCTTTCCTCCCCACCGGATCACCCTACATCAGCAACTCTGTCTCCTCCTGATCCACGTCTCGCAGCCGCTCGCTTCAAGGAGGGCGTTTGTCGACTCGGCAGCCCTCCGGGTAGGACGGTAGATTCTCGCCACCACCATCCGGACAAGCCCTTGGACCCACGCACTCACAAGACTATTGATCCCAGAATAAGCCGATCTGGCAGCTTGGACTCCAAGCTACCGGGTGTGAGGGAGAGTCCGTCCGGAGCAGGAGATCCACGGCTACAGCGTGGATCCTCAAACCAACCTGTTGCCGCCAAGCCCGATTCGGAGAAGTTGCCCCCATACGCTCCCCGCCTGGCATCTTCCATAGGTGCGGGTCTTGAGAGCCCAACCACGCTGTTAGGCGGGATCAGTTTATACGATCCACGCAATCACAGCCTACTTTCCCCGAAACGTGAAAGCGAGGAGCTCCCTAAAAAGTCCAGTATCCTAAAGCCTTCCGTGAAGCTCCAAAGCTCCCCACCACACGCCTCGCCGTCGCAGGGAACAGGGATGGAAGAAGATGAAAAAAGTCCGGTTGATGACTCTGAGAGCAACACAAGTGGCTGTACGTCGAACCCTCCTCCCGTGCCTACCGTAATGCCAGCGTCTCCGTGCTCGCCGGTCCGGGCGGCAGCTCCCGCCGTGCACAACTTGCCCATCCAGGCACTAGCAGGACTGATACGGCCTGCTTACACCGACCCGCGGCAGAACAGACCCGTGGGATCTGCCGGTGGGACTCCGAACGAGGATGAGGAGGACAAAGACAGTAAGAAGAAAGACAGGCCCCTGAGGGATGTCTTTAAAACCTTTGACCCCACAGCCTCACCGTTCTGTCAGTAAACACAGCTCATGTATACAGTATACTCTGTACATCTGTTCTTTGTATTCACCCTGCATGTATATGAAGCTTTTCTATTTATTTATATTTGTTTGTACATATACTCTCTCCACTGCTGCATTATGGTCTAAGCAGAGATATTTTTCTTTTGGCCCGTGTGCATTCACAACCGTGTCACGACAAAGACTTTAATTGCTCATGAAGCATTTTAAGTAAAAATTATATCTGGCCTACGGACACTTTGGTAAGCGGTGTCTGCCGAACAGGTGTGTATGTGTGTAATATGTGTGATGCAATGGTTCTGTTGCTAGAGAAGGTTAAAAGGGATGTGTGGCTTATAATATTCATATTTGTAGTACTGTGTAATACATGAATCTATTTAAAATATACATTTTTGCTAAATTCACACAGTATTTATCACATACAAAGCATATATAAACACTGTAATATAGCAGGACTTCTATGTCTCATGTATCTCAAATGTGCATTTCCATCAAAGTTGTGATTTTGGTGAGGAAAACGGTTCATGTATGAGATTCCCTTCAGAGAATCTCTGTTGTAAATGGTTTTCTTTTTAACACTCGAGGCATCTTTTTTATTGTCATTTATTTTTTGTATTTGTTTATGTATGTTTTTCCACAGAAAATGCTTTTGTGTTCTTTTACCATTGACTGAAATGCTAGTAAGGGAATTTAAATGAAGCAGTCACTTTCCTCTTTTTTCTTTTTTTTTTTTAAAGTCATTGTGTAAAATAAAAAAAGAATTGTGATTCTAATGCCAGTGTTGACTTCAGTCGTTTTTGAAGCCTTTTATTTGTTTTGCTCTATAATTACTTTTGAGATAAGAATTAAAAATGTTTATTCAGAGGCCATGAAATAAAAATGCTAAAATTGCACACCTGTTCTTATTTCTAAATCATTTACATGCTTCTAATACCAAAACTGTGTGATTCAGACTTGTTATAATATAAAAAACCCTAACTCTAACCCTAAACATTCCTAAAGCAAGATCACAATCTTAAACCGATCAGGCATAACAACTGACAGGTGAAGTGAATAACACTGATTATCTCTGTTAGCAGGTGGGATATATTAAGCAGCAAGTGGACATTTTGTCCTCAAAATTGATGTTAGAAGCAGGAAAAATGGGAAGGATTTGAGCGAGTTTGACCAAATTGTGATGGTTAGACGACTGGGTCAGAACATCTCCAAAACTTCAGCTCTTGTGGGGTGTTCCCGGTCTGCAGTGGTCAAAGAACGGCGGTGAACCGGTGACAGGGTCATTGGTGGCCGAGGCTCAAAGATGCACGTGGGAAGCGAAGGCTGGCCCGTGTGGTTCGATCCAACAGACGAGCTCTTGTAGCTCATATTGCCCAAGAAGTTAATGCTGGTTCTGATAGAAAGGTGTCAGAATACACTGACCCCTGTCCACCGCCGGAAGCGCCATCAGAACTGGACCACGGAGCAAAGGAAGAAGGTGGTGATGTATCACGGTTTCCAAACTCGAGCATCTGTAGGATCAGTAGCCATGGAGGCTCCACCTCGCAACTTACAGGACTTAAAGGATCTGCTGCGAACATCTCGACATCTAGAGGAGTCCACGCCTCGACGGGTCAGGGCTGTTTTGGCAGCAATAAGTGGACCAACACAATATTGGTGTTTAAATGTGGTCATAATGTTATGCCTGATCAGTGTATATACTTGTATAAATATATATATACCTCAACATATTTTTTCCTTTGTAGATTTCATATGTATATATTTAGTACATTAGGAATGCAGGTTCATATTTTTTATGTTTATGTCCTTTTTCTACACATTGCTTAATTTTATAGTGTATATGTAATACAATTTCTACTATGATGATGTGATATTGAAATTGTTTTATCTTTGTTCACATTTTGAGCATGCATTGCCCATGTATCGGTGTTATTTTTATGGCCTCTGAATAAATATTTTTGAAAATTTATCATGAAGCACACTGTGTGCAGTCTCTTTTTACCTTGGTGTGTAAGGCTAAAAAAAATGGCTCACTATACAATCACAACAGATTAAGACCCTTTATTTTGTGTTTGCTCATTTGTAACGATCTAAAACATTGACGGGTGGAGCGAGGCTGGGAGCCGCCGAATGCTGGGAGGTCCTACGTAGGCCCAAATCATCAGTTTCCGGGTTGAGCTGTTCTTGAGCTCGGTGGATAAGGAGACTCTTTTTCCACTGGAAACAGAACGCTGCTGCCTTTGCCGCTTCAGAATTTGGCTCAGGTTGTTTCAAACCCTGTAAATCAGAAATAGCCATTTAAAATGGACATAAACACCAAAATCGATCATCCCAAAATAGCATAGATAGACACCACTACTTTTTACTCATTCCCTGGTGGTGTGCACCAGGCTTCGGTTTCCTTTTGCCTTTTCCGTTTCTTTGCTCCCTTTATTTGGCTTTTTCAATTCCTCTTACCCTGATGCAAGCAGTCTCTGCAGCTCGTACTCCTTGGATAACTGTCTGGAGTAGATTCTGTGCGTTCTTCACGAGGATCTCATCTGATGATTTGCACCCAGGAGTAACTGCATTAACACTGGAGAGACACCATGCACCCCTTGGGTCACATGAGATTTTTGCACGTTTAATTTATTGGTAATATTGTTGTTTGAACAAGATTGAATGTGACAGTGAGGTAGGGAAAGAAGAAAGACCTTCAATCAGATTGTTGGGAGACAAATATACAATTATCTCTCACCTAGAAATGATGGTAAGTTGGTTGGAAATTGTAAGAATCTGCTCTGCAATGACACAGAGTTCATCTGTGCAATGCTGGTCCAGACAGTGGTCCGCTATCACACGCACAAACTGGGTGATTGACTGGCCGCTTGAGATGAGATCTTTTGCAGATGTTACAAAAGCATCTTTTGTCTACAAGTGAAACAAACTTGTGTCAATATGTCATACCTTTGTACAAAACAACACTTTAAAAGATTCTGACCTGGATTGGCCCTTTCTTCTTTAAGTACTGGGCCATGTGATAGAGTTTATCTGCCATTTCTTTTGTCACCTTGACAATCTGGTTACCCTTGTCATCCCACTTTTCAGTCTCTCGTTTTAGGAAGAGAGACGTGTAAGAGAGAGTTGTATCTACTAAGGTGAAAACAGGACCTCTTGGGCTCCTTGGGGATGTTTCTTGCTGTAGTAGATAAGTGATATTTTAAATCGCTTAGTCCTTTCATCTATGATAACATGATTCATCAGCAATTTTCTTACCTTATTTGGTTCCCTATTGGCCACATCTAGGACACTGGTACTCGGTTTGCTTTTAATAGGAGCTTGAGTACTTGTGGATATAGGATGTAGTGTTGCCTTTTGTGTGAAACTAATTGGTGTCTGGGAAATGACAAATCCACTGGACTCTTTGCCTCGCAAAGCACTCTTGATCTGTTCCTTTGTGACCTCAAGAATTCCATCTACTTTACTGAGTTCTTCAACAAGGTAATGTGCTTTTGCTGACCAGCACTGTGACTGAATATCAAGAGTGAGAGTGTCTCCGAGAGTTTGCGTCTCTGCTATTAATCTGGCTCTACTCACGATGTCTGACATCTGAAATGTCAAGTGGTCATTGATGAATCTCAGATTGGACCTTTCCTTTGGATCTCTGATGAAGTTGAAACAGTCCTGGATGGACTCCGTGGCGCTTTTAACATTCTGCATAAGCAATTCTGCAGCACTTTCAAATCGCGCCAGTTTATCTTCGGTTTCCACGTCACTATCTTTTGCTTGGATTGAGCACGCCAAAGCAATCGTATTTTGAATGGCTGTCACATAATCTTGGTTAACTTTGCTCAAAAGACAAGACAGTGCTTTCATTTTAATCTGAAGCTGTCTCTGAAGCAGCTCTGACTTTGCCAGAATCAGGACACTTGAGAGGGACACCGTACTAACTCTTTCAGCAGACTGTAGGTAGGAGTCCGTTAGAGTCCTCATGTCTTCTTGTAGCTCTCCTAGAAGTTTTACTTTATAGCTGTCTCGACAGTTCAGAGAAGACAACCTTGTGGCTTCTTGTATACGAAGCGAGTTCTCGGACATTACTGCCAACCATTTCTTGGGTGTCATTTGATGTGTCATCAGATGCCCCTTACCATCAGTTGTAGCTGTTCCCAACATCTTATCCAATGAGTTCAACAGGACTTGGACAGACAAGGCCCAAAGCATGCAGAGACCATCAAGCTCATCAGTTTGAGTTGGTCTCGAACCCACTATGTCTATGAGGTTCTTGGTGTTGGTTTGGGCTTTTTGGAGCTTGCTCTGCAAAGACCCTATGCTCTCATGACACCCTCCCAGCAACTTTATATCTGCTGACGTCACAAGTTGCACGGCATCTCCACACAAACACATGACCTCAGTGAGTTCCTGCGTGATGGACTCCAGCATATTTGGTACATAGTTTTGGAACATGGAGAATACAGCATGGTACCACATCCCAGCCACTGGCAGCAGAATCTTACGGGCGTGTTTTATGAGGTCAGAAAATTGCGTACTGTGCTTATAAATGCTATCTGTACCCATGGCTGAACTCATGGCTGTTTCCTGCGCGGTCTGAACTAGCAAGGGTGTCAAGGACATGAGTTTGGAGCGCAGACTTTCCATTTCCTCATTATCAGCTGTGGTTATGACACTGGTGGCTTCTCTTGTAGCTTGGGCATAGCAGTTTGAGAGTCCTAGAACTCCAGTGCAAGCCATGTTGAGTGCCTCTACATCTTTACCTTTGGTCATGCAGACAACTTCACACAAAAGGGGCAACAACTCCAAATTATGGAGCTGTACAACCGCTTTAGATTCCACGACAGGCGCAATCCATGCTTCTTCTGTGATTGGCACATCATGGTCCATTATTGCTTGAACAGGCAGTTTCTCCAAACCATCTTCAAGCTGACTTGGAATTTCTTCACAAGTGGAACTTTGCACTGAAGACTCTGTTTTATCAGAATCTGCAGTTGATCTTTCATGTTCTGAAACGGGAGCTGCACATGGTACAGCACCGGCAGACTGGCGGGCCCCCTCCCGCAGCGGGCTGAGAAGATGTGGATGCTGCAAACCGTCAAGTCCTTCACGTAGAATTTCAAAGTGTTTCAAAGCAGTTGAGACACTAGCAGAAAGCATTGAGAAAGCCTCATTGCTAAGACTGTTATGAGAATATATATCAGAGACACAGCTAGTTACCTCAGCAGCAGATCCTTCCGCTTGCTTTATCAGAACCAGGAGTCCATTACGGTAGATTGGATTGTCACTCTTACTGACATGCCTTCTCACGAGCTGGATGACCAGGCTCATATGGCCAATGAGCAAGCTTGCCTGTTTTGTGAGAAACTGTGCATCCTCATCTTTATGTGCCTCAATGCACCCCTTGAAGCTGCTCTCCATCTCCTGCAAAGCAAGACAGACGAAGCCCTTCACGTTTATAATGCTACTGCAAGCGTGCAAGAGCTGCTCCATCTCCTCTGACCATCTCTGATGCATTTCTTTTAGGTTTCCAAGAGCTTCACTTGAACATACCTTGTCTTCCTCAAAAGTTTGTACAAGTGCTACAATTGCTTGTTTCAGTCTCATAATGCATCCCCTTGAGTTTTCCACCCCCTCAAGACTCTTCTCATCACACGCTAAAGCTGAGATGAAGCCAGCCACCTCTGATATTTTATCAGCATGAGCCCTGAAGGATTCCAATTGCGCCCAAAGTGTTTCCACATCCGACTCATCATCATCTTCTTCCTCCTGGAAACGATAGTTTACGGTGTGGACTAATTGTTCCAAGGGAGTTGAACTTGTGACAAATATGTTCATTACTTGCAACTGGGTGGCTTTCACCACAGCATCTTCAAGATTGTGTATTTGATCCAATAGGGAAGCACATGATTTTGCAAGCTGTTGATCATCACAGCATTTCATTTGTTGTGACATCTCTGACCAATGCTGAAGGACACGCTTGGAGCGTGCTGCAACCTCAAACTGAATATCCCTCCGAGATGTGTTTGCCACCGCCATGCTGTAGAACACTAGGTCACGAAGCATAACATCAAAACCACCATCTTTAACAGAGGCCGGGTCAGACAGCAGTCTTAGCATCTTGTTCTGTATTTCAGTGTAGTATCCACATGAACCAGTGGCAGTCGGTTCACAGTTGCTCTTGAGTGTAGTTATGATATAATTTACAGTTGAATCCACTTGATTTAAGATGTACTGTTTTGCACCCTGGGCCTCCTCGCTGTGTGGATGTTTGATGGTTGTGTACATGGCAGTGTGCAGCATGGAAACACATTTGGTCAGGGTTTCTAGGGAAGCCCTCAAATGCTCTTGCTGTTTGCAGTCACGCAGTTCCTCAATTCTTTCCAGCACTAAGTTGTGAAGAAGCAGCATTGCCTTTGAGTATACTTGAAATGCTTTCAATAAGGATGAGATGTTCGCTGCAGCTCCTACTTGAGAAAGACACTGCAAAAGCCAGTCAGCAGCTGCAGTGATCTTCCTTATAGTTGCATCATCTTCAACTAGAAGGATCTAAAGTCCAAAAACAAATGGAATTGGGGGCATTTAAATCACATAAGATGATCGTGTATTGATGGCAGTCCTTTTTCACAGAATAAGAACTAGCCTCTGGACACAAACATGTTCTCAACTCTGGCCCTCAAGGTTCACTTTCCTGAAGAGTTTAGTTCAATCCCTAATTGAAATAAGCTAAACAAAGGCTGTGTCCAAAATAGCTCCCTATACCCTCATTCACTACCCAGTTCACTTGAGGCTCACTTGAGGGTGTGACTGAAAACAAGTGAGTGAATTCGGACACTGAGTTCGTTGGAAGGGCTGACGCTTTTGCGTAGTTTGTGCCTGCTGCTGTTTAATAATTGTTTGAAACTTGGCAAACCGGCAGCTCCGATAGTAAGACGAAAAGATTTATCTTTATTCTCGAGCTGTTGAGCGTACATCGGTTGTACACTCGTTATTGCAGTGCATTGTGGGATTGAATGAATGCACTCAATTACTGTCCCCTCAAAATATTGCCCTATTTAAGGGTATAGGGGGGCGATTTCGGACACAGTGAAGATCTTCAGGTAGGTTTGGAGTCTGATCAAAAGGTAAACTCTGCAGTGGACAAAAAGAAAGCGAACACGGAAGGCCAGAGCTGAGAACCCCTGAAATAAGCCTACATTTGTTAAATAACACGTCCCATAACTCTGCATCTACTTATTTATCTTTACACCCCAAAAGATGCATTACCTTGACCACACCTAACAGCACATTTTGAGTGGCTTCGATGAGTTCTTCTCTGTGCTCTATGACCTCTGGTTGTATGTGGAGCTTTTGGGTGGCCAGGAGAACATGTTGTCCTGAAACAGTCAAGGATTCCACAAGTGGCTCCATCTCCATTTTCAGGATCTCATCTTCAGTATCTGCCGATAGCCTAAATGCAAGGATATGGGGTATAATGTGAATGTCAATCCTCTGTGGACCCAGTATACCATGGTATAATAAAGTAGCATGGTATTTGTTGCATGGTGCTACCCAAGTACTTTTTCCTCTAAAGGGGTCCTTGATTATGATTTCACTTTTTTAACTTTAGTTAGTGTGTAATGTTGCTGTTTGAGCAGAACCAACATCTGCAAAGTTACGACACTCAAAGTTCAAATTTCTTTTACAGAAATTGCTTTTTAAGGACTACAACAAACGGCTGGTAGGGACTACAACGAGCTTCTTCATAGGTTGGTGACATCACAAACCCTAAAGTTCAGTAGCCCCGCCCACCGATTTGAGCACGACAAGTAGTAGTAGATAAATAAAAGACGTGACGCTAACACTGGATCGAGCAACTAAGCGATAAACTTGCCTTTGAAGAGCGCAAAATGTTGTGCAGTGCCAGCATTTCTGATATGTATTGATTTAGTGTTTTTGTCTCAAAATCTTTTATTGTCAGTAAATCAAACCAGTGACTAAACATGACTAACGGACTTTGTTATTTAAACTGTGATTACATGATAAGAACGCTCCCTTTTACTGTCGCTTGAGCTGTCAATCAAACAGCGCGAGCGTTCTGGACTCTCACCAACCTTTCATGCCACGATCTGTAACTGATGCAATAGTCAATGCTTCACGATTTGTTAACCTTGAGAGCTCTAATAGTAAAACCGTGCTAAAAGAGAGTAATGCTTAGGCATTTCCATATGCAAAATTGTTAACCAATCACAGCAGTGGGCGTTTACGCTGAAGTCTCACAGCAGACACGCCCCTTAAAACAGAGCGTTCAGATCAGAGGGCTAAAATCAGGCCTTTTATCTCTTAGATTATGACAATTTTTGATGTAAAAATCATCTCTTAGTGCACCCATATTGTAAAGTACTACTATTGTCATATAATATGAACAATGATGACCTGTTGGCAGTTTTAACTGTTCAGGTGGAAGATTGCCTGAGGGAAATTTGTAGTATTTGTAATGTAAATATTTTTATGCTTCACCTTCTGCCCTGTCCGGAAGAAATACATGCAACTGACCTTGTTGCTACAGCTGCCATGTTTTTCGATGCTTTGGCCACTGCTTTAGCTGCAGCTTCCAGCCGGATGAATTCGTCCAGTTCGGTCTCGCTCCCGCACAGCAGGATGAGGTGACACAGGTGAGTGGACAGAGGGGCCACCACCTGCTCTATTGAGCTTGTTTTTATCAAGCCATCCTCCAGTATAGATGTCATTCCTCTAGCACAAGAAATAAGCACTTTTACTGAATGCATGTCAATCTATGTGAATGCATTACCTGAGGAAGAAAAAAACATTACATGTGCTGCTCCGAGATTGGGATGTCAGGTCAAACAATGTCAATGATAATGTTTGATGTAAGCAGGTGAAGTTCTTCTTTAATGGATATATTAAAATAAACATACCTGGTGCTGTAGAAGCTCCATGCAAGAGCTCCGCCTGTCACACAGTGAATGAGGTCATGAATAATGCAGCGCATTAGCTGTGGGGCAGCACCGTTTGTTTGGCTCTCAGATGTCCCATGGTAACCAAAGTAATTAGTTACAAAGTGAGATAAAGAGCTAATGTAATTGTATAGTAACCAGTGACATTAAAACAATCAATATATTAATTCAAAACATGCCTTTTTGTGCAAAAACACTGGGTTAAAAACAACCCAATGTAATGGTTTGAATCATTTTTTACGGAAGAGGATTGGGGCCAAGAAATAAAATATATAAATAAAAAACAAGTCATAATACGAGATTAAACTTGTTAAATTTCGAGAAAAGAGTTGAAATAAAATGTCGAGAATAAACTCATTAAATTTTCAGAATTCGAGAAAAAAAACTGGACTTTATTTTCAAAATTTAGTGAGTTTATTCTTGACATTTTACTTAAAAATTTAACAAGATTTTTTTTTCTCAAAACTTTATTCAGAAACTACCCAAACACTGGGTTGTTACGTCTGACCCAGGATCTGTGTAACACAAAAACTACCCAAACACTGGGTTGTTACGTCTGACCCAGGATCTGTGTAACACAAAAACTACCCAAACACTGGGTTGTTACGTCTGACCCAGGATCTGTGTAACACAAAAACTACCCAAACACTGGGTTGTTACGTCTGACCCAGGATCTGAGTAACACAAAAACTACCCAAACACTGGGTTGTTACATCTGACCCAGGATCTGGGTAAAAGAAAAACTAACCAAACACTGGGTTGTTACGTCTGACCCAGGATCTGAGTAACACAAAAACTACCCAAACACTGGGTTGTTACATCTGACCCAGGATCTGGGTAAAAGAAAAACTAACCAATCACTGGGTTGTTACGTCCGACCCAGGATCTGGGTTACACAAAAACTACCCAAACACTGGAAAAATAACCTTCAAAAAATGTCCCAAAAGGCTCAGCCCAGGACTTTGGTATAAAAAATAACCCAAGGTTTTTTAGAGTGCAGATTAATTTGTTTAAAATGTCTAACCTTTTGGACAGATGCTGGGAACAATTTGAGTACTTTCCTGGTTTTGATGCAGACATGTAATTCCATCCATCACTCTATAGCAATACTTCCAATTACAAAAATGTAAGAAAACCATAATACTGTATCCCAGAGTACAACACATTTCCATCCACTTCCAGTGTGAAAGATCCATTCTATAAACTGATTTTAACATCCTTTGATTACATTGCTAAATTCATTCTCATCAAGCATTTCACTTTTTAAAGCATCTCACTGTATGATGAATGTGGTCAAAACTGGACACTGCAGTCCAGTGTAAACTGCTTGTTTGACACTAGAGGGCGTCAGTGCTACAAGAAACCCTGAATATTTTGGGTGGCACCGAAACAAAACAGAGACGAAACATCTGTTTGTGATTTTTAATTTTAAAATGGCAGTTTCAGTAGATAAATATACAGCTTGAGCTTGTACAACAAACATATTTCTCAATACATCTATAAAACTGAAATTCAGTGACAGTAGTTTATTCCAAAATACTCAAAATAGGTGATAATGGCAACAACACTCACAGTTATGATACACACTTACAATGTCAAAGTATGTCTCTCTGAAACACACCTGTGCAAGAATGTTGGGCCGGGCATGAAACGCAGACGTGTTTTTGCCATGCCAGTGGTGATATTAAGATATATTTGGAAAATCATCCAGACATCTTCTAACATCCAATTGCAAAGCTATTGATCATTTGGCAAACATCAAAAAAAAAAAGGTTACTTTCGAATCAACCCTCTAAAATTAGAGGGAAATGAAAACATGTAAAACAAGTCCAAGTTCAATGAATAAAACGTTTTAAAATGGCGTTTATGTCGTTCTTGTAAAGGCAGAATGGATGTGACGTCTGACAGCGAACAGCTCGGAGTGAAGTCCAAAATGTTGACTTAAAACAAGCTGTTCCCATAAGCTCCGAAGTACGAGCTTGTGCCCGGTGATGAAGTCCTGCACATTCCCGTCTATTTTTAGGCCATTACACACTGCAGGTCAGTGAAGTCTGAGCATCAAAAAACTTGTCAGGGGATTACAGTATGGTGTTATACTTTATAATTTATACTTGCAGTAGAATTTCAGTCAATCAATCGCAACATTTGAGAGTGAAAAAGGATTCAATGAGGAGAATTTGGATTCGCTTGCACCCATTAATTCTTTTTTCCGGGTCACACTTGGTTCCTTCGCGGTCAAAAGTGACCGAAGCCTCGAAATGTAACTTTGTTTTTCATTAAAACCAATGTAATATATATTTTTTGACTATTATTTAAAATTGAGGGTATTTTATGATACTATATACAATTTTATTTAGCTATTTTTCCCTCATTGAAAATAATACACCATTTTTTTTTTCTAATAATATTCAATTAAAGCAGTATTCCATGTTAAAATAGAGAAAAGGCGTTTAAAATGCATTTTTTGAAGGTAGATTAGTGCCATCTGGTGGGAGTAAAAACAGAAAAATGTATGTAATGTTCATATAAAGCTCTATATAAAGTGTATATGATATATTTCTGATATTATAATATATTTCTCTAGTGGTTTTTAGACATAAAAGATTTGGATTTATACTTAAACACTCTCAAAGACGACTTACTGTCAAGGTTTAGATTTTATTAGTTTGAAATGTTGATTTGAAGTGTCAGTTTTTGCATTCATTTTACTGCAGTCAAACCTGAACACAGCGGACATTTTGTTACACATAACATCAAAATTCAATAAAAATGTGACAAAAATGAACAAATAATAAATAAATCTGGGTCTGATCGGATTTCAACCTCTAATTTGAGTCTTGAGGCTCAATTTTACCATATTTTGGTGCGTTTAATAGTGTGTGTGTGTGAGTTTTGTACTCCACTTCCTTGCTATTCGTTGTTTTACTGCTTTGTGGCAGAATTATTGATTTTATTCCACATATTTGCAAAAACTCGCTCTATTATAGTCACGGTAGTTCATATACACACGTGTGGGATGTGGATGTGTCTATTTCGCTTCTTGACATTTTAGAGATTGCATTTTGACATTTGCACTTTTTTTCTGCACAGTGGCTGAATTGACCCTTCACAAACAGTTTGATTGACAGGCGATCTGACCAATCATAACCCAGAATCCGCCATTTTGGAGTTAGTAGATTAACGTCGGTGAAGTTGAATCACGTCTTGAAACAACATTCCTTCTGATGTTCATTCATGTTTATTTGATGCTATAAATGAACTAGTATGAAGAGATGATCGGTTCACGAGGAGCTACAGCGATCTGTCACCACACATTAAACACACACTAGACGCTATTTATGGATTCAACTGCTTTAAAAAATTGTCCTCTTTGCTCCTCGATGTATTTTTCACCGCGTGAGAACATGATGTGTGGCGTGAGAGCACATAGCAACAGTAACTAAAGGGGGCGGGGCTTTGCGAAGAGTCAATTGTAGTTTGTACCACTAAAATACTCTTGAGTTTTCATTTTTCTCGTTCACGTCGGTCATTTTCCACGAAGGAACCAAGTGTGACTGTTTTTTTAACATATCCGAATCACGTCCATGATTTTTTTGTGTGTTCACACAGCGAATGCGACCAAGTGTCGTCCCATTCGGATGAATTTTTCGCTCATTTTTGACCGAAGAGGACCAGAGGGTAAAGAATTGATTCGATTATGAAACGTTTCTGAAAAAGAAAAAGAAAGTTCTGATATATTTTGGTGAAAGAATGTTTTCATGCATCGGTCAGTGGGGTCAGTATCCAGTGCAGTACAAACGAAGCTCTAAGCTGTGAATTTCACATATAATGAACAAAACGTGTTTGAGCTGAGAACGTATATGCTTTTCTCTTCCTGTTTTTTCGCACAGCCGGACTGAAAACTCGAGCAGTTGCATGTTTGGGATAACGCTTCATCTCCTCTGTCGTGACTTTTGGTAGCTCGAGAGTCCGAATGAAGGACACGAACGTTTGCTTTGTATCCTGAACACGTGAGGGGATAAAGAGATCCGATCCATCTTCAGAACTCTTTGGCGTGTGTCAGTCATCAGTGCTTTAAAACAACTCTTGAAGCTCTCTTCTATACAGTATGGAATACATTTTATAAAAAATAGATTTTTGCTTTTCAACAGCGCCCTGAGGGTTGAAATCGTCCGCTCGTATTGACACGATATCCGCATTTCAGTTCCGTCTCTTCAGACCCATTCAGGCCCGTCCCATTGGGATCTATGGAATTCCACTGCGAGTCTTTTCCGGCGCCTCGAACGTCAGCTAGATCGCCATCAATGAAAAAAAGTGTCAAACCTCCGAAAAATCTGGAGAATATTCTTTTCTTCCACATATGGAAGGCTGGAGGGTTTTAGGAGAGCCGTGATGAAGGTAGCAGCTTATTGGATTTTCTAAACCCAATCCAAGCTCTCATTGGCTCTTCTGGACCCAATCCCAGCTTTCATCGCTGTCATTCCTGTTCTTTTCCGCCTCTATGATCTCTCTGTAATGCCTCCTGAAGAATCCCATCTGCAAAACACAAAAACAGTTGCATTGTTGTCAGGATTCAGCGTGTGACGGCGGACAGATAAAATACTCGCATTTCCCAGGAAAAATCCTGATTATGCTGTTACGAAATGTTTTTGTTTTAAATAAATGAATATTTTTAATTCAGCGAGGACGCATTAAATCGATCAAAAGTGACAGTATAATGTTACAAAAGATAAATGCACTTTCTGTTCATCAAAGAATCCTGAAAAAAATCCAGTTTCCACACAAATGTGACTCTGAAGACTGGAGCAATGATGCTGAAAATTCAGATTTGATCACTGGATATAAATTACATTTTAATATATATTCACATAAAGAAAGTTATTTTAAATTGTAATAATATTTCACAATTTTACAGTATATTTGATCAAATAAATACTCTTTCAAAAACATTAAGAATATTACCGACTCCAATGATAACAGACAACTGCTTATTATAACTGGCAGATCAGAGAAACAATCCTAAATAAATATGTATTTAATCAAATCACATTTTTCGGCCTTGACCCGACTCAAGGTTTCATTATGACTGATGATTATCAGAGGAATGCTTTATCACACCATATAGGCATCCAAAAATATTTAAACATCCTATAAATTTACATCAGCACCGCTATCAGGTGTCATGATTGAATGTTTAAACCTGAATATTTTGAAATAGAGGATTTTCAAACAAATATTTCACATAAAGTGACGATAAGCTTCGGGAAGCAAAATACGGAAAACTGAAAGTCACACGGATTCTGGATGACGTGAATGATGTCATTTTTGGGTGAACCGTCCCTCGAGCCAACGGAGCGGGCGGGAGTCGGATAAACAGTGGGACGGGTGACACCGTCAGCGCTACTGTAAAGAACCGCGTCAGCGCAGGAAATGAGCCGTTCCACTTCCTGTGACTCAACAGGTTTGTCTTTGTTTGAATGCGGTTTATTGATTCAGACTCCGGCTCACTCCAGGCATTTCCTGAAGCTGGAGGAGCTGGACATGTGCAGCTCTTGTTGAGGAGGTTTATTTTGGCAGATTTGGGATTTGGAGGGGGGGGAATATCCCAACACTAACATTCCAGGATTTTCTCTCGTATTCCCACTGGAAAGTAATGGAGTGGAAAAGAAAAGAAGGGCTTGTTTGAGAAGTTCGAATCACTTTTATGTGCACGAGTAAATGATTGTGTTTTGTTCACTTTACGGTCGGTCAGAAGCTCTCTATTGACCCCTCAGGCCAACGAAAACAACAGCGGTGTGTGAATGAGGGTCTACGGGTCATGTGACCTCCCACAAGACTCCTGCACAGACTACCAAGACCATCAATGCACGAATTACAATCCAGGCTTCATTTCTTGTGGATGCACTGATGAATGATCAAACTGTCCACTTCAAACATCTGCATCTGAGCTTTTTTTGACAGAGGCTATTAAAAGCAGCTCTAATTTAACTGTAACGGGATGCTGCGCATGAGCAGGTGCTTCTACTCTTTCACGACACCGTGACCTGACGGGTCACATTCTCTGCTGACGTTTACTTCGCAAGAGCTGCTGTCGAACAGGAACCATTTCAGGCTTTTGATTTGTACCGGGTTTCATGTTTTGGACCAGTGAGGGAGGAAAGCTGATGTTCATGAACATCCTCTGATTCATGAATAATGTTTCTGTCAAAAAATCTGCTTCCTTTTCCGGGTGTTTTCACTGTTATACGGTAGGGGGCGCTGTTACGCATCTTTTGAAAGAGTACAGAATCTCCCGATCAAAACACTGGCGAAGAAGAAGCAGAATCAAGCGATAAAAGTATTGTTTATACTTAATATTTAATTTTAAATGAAACTTACGTGATGCTAGAATAAAGCAGAGGCTCTGTTCTTTCTTTTGATATATCGCACGTTTAAATATGCATACAACAAAATATTCTGGGGGCCATTAATTAATCAATTATTTTAACAACAAACGGGGACATTTTTTTTTAGAATTTTTATTAATATTTTGCAATATTACTGTATTTTTGATTAAACAAATGGCGATCGGAAGAGACTTCCTTCAAAAAAATTAGAAAACTAATGTTTGCAAACATTTGATAAATCTTTTAAAATACGATGAAATTAAAATATAATTTATAACAAATCTTTGCATTTTTATTTTAAGTATAAAAATTGCATATAAAATTATGTATAAATTAAAACATGGATAAAAAAATATCTTGGTTGTATAATAAATAGTACTACTCCTATGATTAATAATAATACAACGTAATGTTTTAATGATGATGATAAAAATAATAAACCTTAGTATTATAACTTTACTGATAGCTTGAATTGTGACAGAAATATTTTACCGTTAAATATTAAAATGTACTTTTTAAAATAATAATAACAAAATGTAATATTTTTTTTAATAATAATAATAGTAATAAAAAAATAGTATTATATCTTTACTGATAACATGATGAAATTATGATAGAAATCCTGCACTTTTAAAAGTAACAATAATAATATTAACAAAAAATAATAACAATGTAATGTTAATAATAATAATACTTTAAAAACTACATTTTAGTATACAATAGTAGAATGTGACCCTGGACCGCAAAAACAGCCACAAGGGTCCATTTCTTTCTAAATTGAGATTTAATCGAATATCAAATAAATAATCTTTCCATTAATGTCTGGTTTGTTAGAACAATATTTGAAAATCTGGAATATGAACGTGCAAAAAAATCTAAATATTGAGAAAATCACCTTTAAAGTTGTACAAATGAAGTTATTAGCATATTCATAAAAGTACATTTTTTATACATTTACAGTAGGAAATTTACAACACATCTTCAAGTAACATGATCTTTACTTAATATCTTAATGATTTTTGGCATAAAAGAAAAATCGATAATTTTGACCCTTTGACCCCACATATGATTTCATAGTAATAATGAATATCGAAAGTGACTCAAAAGTTTCATAAATAGTGATATGGATTCACCGATCGCCCAGTTCTAGTGCTTGATCTAAAGGTCAGTGTTGTACAGTATGTGGACGGCTCATGTTGTTTTTTCTGCACAGCGACCAAAATTAACACAATATGATCATTTCACAGAAAGTGTGGGTGCTGAAATATCTTAACATATTAAATGTTTGCTGCACTCCTGAATCTAATCCTAACCTACTTCTGAAATCAGAGAGAAACGCTAGGCTGATACGAATGTTGATCCAGGAACATGTGCCGTACCTTCCAGAGCAGCACGGCCAGCAGCAGGAAGATGAGGATTCCAACCAGCAGGCTGATGGCGATGATCCATCCCACCACGTAACCCCTGGGCTCCTGACTGTGAAGAGCCTCGAACACCAGCTGCACACAAAGCAGACGAGACACGACGTTCACCTCACCGAGTTCAGTGCACATATCAGAGATCGTCATGTCTCAGTGGGACCAAAGATCTGACTTTACAGACGGTGTCATTTCCTGGATGTTATAATGTCTGAGTCTACAGTATATCGGGCATCGACTCAATCAGATGAGATTTCAAGTCAACACATCTGTGAAGGTTTTCATTAATCCGGATCAGTGCAGAATGTCAGTAAGAGATCATTTGTTTACAACTCGACTTCATTTATCATTGTTTAGATGAGCTTTCCTAAATAACACTCGTTTTTTTTTGCACAATAAGTGTAATATGGAAGACGTTCACCTCATGTACTGCCACAAAAACACAGTTCCCTCAGTGGATGTGGATGTAAATGTTGCATGAAAAACTAGCAGAAAATCCCAGCCCGGATAAATCTCGCTTCAGCGTCTGGCCACAGTTTCACTCGTCGAATATGAGGACCGAAATAAAACGGCCCGCAGTCACGCAAAATCACAAATGAGATCTCTTTCATTTCTCGGTTTGTTTCCTCTATCAGTAATGAGATGCAAATGAAGACTTTTGAAGAAGTCTCCCGTCTCTTCTAGAGTTTCAGCAGAGATCATAACAACTGTGCTCAGATCTGCCAAGATACCAGAGGGTTTTTTAATAGTGTTATTTACTTACTATTATAGTATTTCATATTTTAATTAGCTTTAATTTTTGAATTATATTAATTATATATTAATTATTTTTTAATGATATATTTATAATTTATACTTAAATATTAATTATAATTTATATATATATATATATATATATATATATATATAAATTTTTATATATATAATTAGCTTTTTCAGTTTTCATTTTAATTTTTGAATTATATTAATTATATATTAATTAATTTTTAATTATATATTTATATTTTTATAATTAAATATTAATTATAATTTATATTATATATATATATACATTTTTATATATAATTAGCTTTTTCAGTTTTAATTTTAATTTTTTGTTTACATTTCAGTAAATGTATTTGCTTTTGTTATTTTATTATTACTTTTTTTTTAAACATTTCTATGTAACTTTATTTTTATTTCAGTACTAATTTCAGTATTTTTTGGATTTTAACCTAAACTTTATTTCAGTTAGTTGCCAAGGCAACATTTCTAATTTTCTTTTAAGTTATTCAATTTTAAGTTTTTCATTTAAATTTAAAATTTATTTCTGCTTTATTTCAATGAACAAAAAATTATTTTGGTTCACAATAACAACGCTGCAAGATACTAACCTCAGCAATAAAACACTGAAGATCCCAATATGAACCCTAATATTTCTCATCAAATTCTTTTAAAGGTGTGGTCGATTATGATTTCACTTTTTTAACTTTAGTTAGTGTGTAATGTTGCTGTTTGAGCAGAAACAACATCTGCAAAGTTACGACGCTCAAAGTTTAAAATTCTTTTACAGAAATTGCTTTTTAAGGACTACAACAAACGGCTGGTAGGAACTGCATCGAGCTTCTTCCTGAGTTGGTGACATCACAAACCCTCAAATTTACATAAACCCCGCCCCCGAAAACACTCAACAAAGGGGGCGGGGCCATGTTGGGCTGCTTTAGAGTTGTTGTAGTCGAGTGTCGTTCATTTTACGCCGGACCGCTTCACAAACGAGGGTCGATTCAACACAAAAGATGAACGTGACGACACATGCTAGTGATGAGTTGATCAACTCCACAGCAACTACATCAATTTATCCACTAACCGTTCAGAAACATCTAAAAGTTGGAACTTCTTCCTGAGTCTCTCCATCAGTTTGAACACTTTCCTCATTTTGTCTGCGTGAGATTCTCCAGCTTTGTTGTTGTTGAGCTGTTAAAGCTCCGCCCTCTTCTGGAGCAGCGGCTCATTTGCATTTAAAGGGACACACACAAAAACGCCGTGTTTTTGCTCACACACTAATAGGGTCAAATTTGACAAGCGATAATAAATGATCTGTGAGGGATTTTTTTTTTTGAAAGGGGGCGGGGAGCAGCAGCTCATTTCCTTTAACACACACAAAAACGGCGTGTTTTTGCTCACAGCCAAATAGAGGCAAATTTGACAAGCGATAATAAATGATCTGTGGGGGATTTTGAGCTGAAACTTCACAGACACATTGCTTAGACTTATATTACATCTTGTGAAAGGGGCATTATAAGATCAAATGAGCTTCATTTTATAGCTCTATACTCTTACTGTATGACACCAATTAGACTCATTCCTGTACAGTATATTTTTATTTCTTGCTTCTGAGGTGAAGTCCCTGGAATAAACATTACAATATTATTTCTATTCTTGACTAACAATGCAAACTGAAGGACAAGATATAAATATCGCACTAAATATATCTAAAGCATTTGTTGAGCTGACGGAGTTAAAGTGAAGATACAGCAGCATATAGAGGTTTGGCGCTCACAATCGGTCTGTCATTTCCAATTTGTCCAGGCGGCTGTGAACATGATGGAAACTGAAACGTGCTAGAAGACTGTGTGGTATTAATGCTTACACATGTACATTGGCAACGCAATTTCTAAATGAGAGTTGCACGTCCGCTGTTTGCCCGAGGGAGCGTCTTGTGCAACTTAATAACAGATTGCTCTGGGACCGATGCATTTCCTGAGTGCCAAGGGTAAAAGGGGGCGCAGACCCATTAAACAGCCCTATTAGGAATTGGCCAGGCTGAAACCAGGTCAGAAACCCAATCAGCTGAATGCAGGGCACTTCCACCGACACACCGTCCCATACTCCTCCAATCAATCGGCACGCCGAGGCCTGCAGTATTATGGGCGACTGTTCTGGAGCACAGCTGTAGAGTAAAAAAAGCCTCCGTCTCCCATATGAACGGCAAACTCGACCCAGATCTCAGCAGTCGACGAGCTCAGAATCATGCAAACGGACAATTTAATTCTCTTCTGTGTCCTGATCGGTTTCAAAGAGAATAATCATCCCGGTTTCAATCACACAATGAAAACCCCCAGTGTGGCGAATCAGAGTAAATCTGAGTGCAGTTTACAGTAACGGTACAAATATGCTTGGCAAGAAATGCCGGACTGTTGGATTGGATTTGATCACTTACAGAAATCTCCTCTGGAAGTCCGGTGGAGACCTCCACGGCCCTGCCGTCCAGCTGGACGTGACCTCGCGTCACAAACTGGATCACAGAGGAGCTGTCCTGCAAACCACACGCAAACACAAATCTCCTTTACACGTCTTGCATTGACATTACAATAACATTATCAGTCCAGCGACTCACCCTCTGCAGTATTTCAGTGTTCAGTAGTATTTGCACATCTATACTCGTGGCCTCTTCTTTAGCCTGAGAGCCCAGACTGCAGGAAATAGTTAGACAAGCTCTGCCAGGCCGGTCACAGTCCTGTTGACACAGTACGCCATCAAAGATTCAGGAGAGCGTTTTTTGGGGGCAATAAATCCACTGCACTAATGCATATGTGACGACAGAAAGGACTGCCAAACAACAATAAATATGCAGATGTGGCTCATTTCCAAGCACTAAATGCATTTGGATGCCATTTTCACGTAGTGAGCCTTTTTTAATTATTTATTTATTTTTTTAACTATTCCCAATAAGTCCATACCAGAACTTTTCTGCCGGATTTGGTGAAGAAGGCAAAAATGGTGTGGAAGATGCTCTCCTTGTCCTGTGGGATTGTGCAGGGTTTGGGGTTCCTGTGCCACGTGCAGTTCCCTCGACCGTCTGATACCTGCACACACACAGAAAACAAGATCAGATTCACCTCACACTGCTGAGTAATTTGAGTTTTTCATTTTCAGTTAAAGTTTTAGGTGTTTTTTTTGCTTTCGGATTTTTATTCGTTTTTTTTTTGTAGTTTTATTAATTTTATTTCAGATAAAATCTAAAATAGATATTTTGGTACTTTAAGTTTAACTAAAAACAAAGAAATATTGCCATGGCAACTATCTGAAATAAAATGCAGAGAACTCTGAACTGCGGGAAAAAAGTGAGAATTGCGAGAAAACAAAGTCAGAATTCAGAGAAAACAAGTCAGAATTGTGAGAAAAAAGTCAGAATTGCGAGAAAAAAGTCAGAATTGTGAGAAAAAAGTCAGAATTGCAAGAAAAAGTTAGAATTGTGAGAAAACAAAGTCAGAATTGTGAGAAAAAAGTCAGAATTGCAAGAAAAAAAGTCAGAATTGCAAGAAAAAGTTAGAATTGTGAGAAAACAAAGTCAGAATTGTGAGAAAAAAGTCAGAATTGCAAGAAAAAAAGTCAGAATTGTGAGAAAACAAAGTCAGAATTGCGAGAAAAAAGTCAGAATTGCAAGAAAGTCAGAATTGTGAGAAAACAAAGTCAGAATTGCGAGAAAACAAAGTCAGAATTGCGAGAAAAAAAGTCAGAATTGCGAGAAAAAAAGTCAGAATTGCGAGAAAAAAGTCAGAATTGCAAGAAAAAAAGTCAGAATTGCGAGAAAAAAAGTCAGAATTGCAAGAAAAAAAGTCAGAATTGCGAGAAAAAAAGTCAGAATTGCAAGAAAAAAAGTCAGAATTGCGAGAAAAAAAGTCAGAATTGCAAGAAAAAAAGTCAGAATTGCGAGAAAAAAAGTCAGAATTGCAAGAAAAAAAGTCAGAATTGCGAGAAAAAAAGTCAGAATTGCGAGAAAAAAAGTCAGGATTGCAAAATATGAACTCGTAATGCGAAGAAAAAGTAAGAATTACGAGATATAAACTCGCATTTACAAGAATATATATAGAGATATAAATCGCAACTGCGAGTGAAGTCAGAATTCCAAGAGAAAAAAAACCCCCAGAATTGCGAGATATAAAATCATAATTTTCTTTCTTTTTTTCATTCCAAGGCAGAAACAAGCTTACAGCTTACAGTTCCGTCCGAAGCTTCAACACTCTTTTACTCTACCGTACTCGTTTACTGTTGAATTCCTGCCGCCATCATCAATAGAATATGTCCATTATTTCAAAATACGATTACTGAAAGGTGATGTGCCGACATTATAATTCACCCCGTGAGCTCAGAGCATTAAGTAATTCAGATAACGAAAGGAAGTTCTTTCCCAGTGGGAGTTCGGAAGCCTTTCTCTGACAGCGCGTCCCATCTGGATTGATTTAATGTCCCGCAGCCCCTTCCACCCCTCTGGCCCCGGGGAACACTTCACCTCTTCCTTTAATTCACATCCTTTCCAGTCAGACCTCCATAGAGTAAAGCATCTAAAGACCTCACATTGTCTTCTTTACGAGCCCACTGAACAGTATCATTCATTCATGGACTGATTTCAATACACTACTGTTTTAAAACCTACTAACTGCGCTTTAAGAAATATAAAACCCACGTTCATTGGAAAAACATGGTTTCAAAACCTACTAACTTGCAACCCTAGACAGCGCTTTAAGAAATATAAAACCCATGTTCATTGGTGACATTTCTGCAAAATATTGCTTCTTGCACTTTCAAAGTAAAATGTACCCACAGCGTTAAGTGCAGTGCTGTACCTGTATCCTGTATGAACGCTCTGTTTTAAGGGGCGTGTCTGCGGGAGACTTCAGTGTAAACGCCCACTGCTGTGATTGGCTGACATCTTCGCCAATGAAATAGCTCAGTATTACTCTCTTGAAAACTTTTAGCATGTTTTTACTATCACAGCTCTCAAGGTTAACTAATCGTGAAGTGTTGATTATAGCATTACATTTAGATTGTGGAATGAAAGGTTGCAGTGATGATCATTATAGTCGTGAAAGCAGTGATCTCGTCATTGAAACTCACTAACGAATGCTTTCATCATCACTAACAGTGCAAACGCAATTAAACTCAGAGATTTGTTGAATAAAACGGGAGTTTTGGTCACTGATAAACTCGTGCTGTTTGATTGACAGCTCCAGCGATTGTAAAGAGAGCGTTCTTTGATCGCTTTCTATATATAATTTAATCACCGTTTAAATAATAGATTATTTTCATCCTACTAAGAGAAGCAATGTGAAGTTGGGCGTTTGGTCACTGGTTTGATTTACTAACACAAAGAACATCTGACTGTACATGACAATTAACAGTTACTCACATGTTGAGTCCATACAGTAAAAGTGAAATGAACTGAATACAAATAAATAAAGATCAACTGAGACATTCACATTGTTGAATATAAATAATCATATTCCATTATGATCCTGTGAAAGGTGATGTTATTTTAGTCCTGTATCGCTCGTCTCTCCTCCTCATCTCAGGAACACTCCAGTGGGCGGGGCTAACGTTCAAGTAGTTTAAATGCGGGTCAAACTGACCCGAACACAAAAGCCGTAGGTTAAATATGTTTTTGGCTTTGGAAGGCAGCTCCAGGTTTTGGAACGAACATAACCCTCTCTAATTTAAGACATCTCCTCAGCGTCGAGGGATCAGCCCAAGCTGTTGATGTAAAATGCCCCATATGTTTTCAGCCATGCGAGGAGTGGAATTCCTCCACGTGTGCATTTTTAATTAGGCCGAGTGTTTGTGTTGTCCGTGTGGGAGCCTGGGAACGTCCGCTCCTCTTTGAGTCGGGTTACCCGGCATTGCCACTGTGCTGCAGGTTACTCAGGGTGAACAGAAGCTTTTCCCCAAGTGTCCCATTCCACCCTTTCGTGCAAGCCATCTAATCCCCTCGTAAGTGATTCCATATGGGGCGTACAGGGTGGGATACAAACCTCCCCCGTCCTCCCATTCACAGTCAACAGGTCGATCCCTGGCCTGATCTAGTAATATGGCCGCTGTAAGGGTTAAACCAACACTGAATGCCAACACTACCCTCGATATGAAGCTTATTGTGAGTCACAATCCATGGCAGTCCAGTAAACCCAGTCTCTCACCTCTGAATTAACTATAAGCCTGAGGATGTTGACCTCACTAAACTCTCTCGGCCCTCTGCGTTGTATGTGAAAAGAACATAATCAACACTCTGCCCTATTTCTAAAGATATAACGTAAGCCTAACTGTATATTTAGCTGAAAAATCAAAACATGCAACAATTGTGACATTTATGAGGTTCTTTATAAGGTAAATACAGTACATGTAATCTTATACTTAAGCTTAAGTAGAAACAATGTTTTACACACAATATAAGTAAGGCATAATGGACCACTGAATTATTGAAAATTTAATGCATGTAAGACAGGCATAATACAACAATCCAGCATCATATTGTTCTATATTTCTACTATTTTCCAAGAATTTTTTGTCCCTTAAATGCTCCCTAAAAGAACACCGTCAATTAACCCTCATCAAGCCTGCGAAATCATTTAAAAAATGTAAACGATTCAGAAATAATGTGGCAAAATGATATATGTAGTGAATAATAACGCTGCTCCACATGAACTTATCTCTGCTCACACTGTGAGTTCGGGTCGCTTAACATTTTTTGGAATGCAAAGTGCCAATCATCTACCCATACTTGTAATGAGAAGTGCTAATAATAAGCATAGTTTTCTGCCAAAATCTCATTTTATACTTGCACTGTAAAATAAATATAATTATAGAAAATAAATATATTTTTTCTTAAATACATTTTTTTTTTTTACTAAACAAATAAATAGTAATATATCTTGTTTATTTTATAATAATAATAATAGTAATAATTTATTATTATTATTATATAATTTTCTTATAGTCTTATTGATATATTCACAAAATTTGCAAAAATTCACAAAAACCTGGGGAGAGAGAGAGAGAGAGAAAGAAGGATGGATGGACGGGTGGACAGATTGATTTATTGATGGATGGGTGGATGGATTGACTGACTGACTGACGGACAGGTGGGCGGATTGATTGATTGATGGATGGATTTATGGATGATTGATGGATGGATTGATTGACTGATTGATTGATGGACAGGTAGGTGGATTGATTGATAGATGGATGATGATTGATTGGTGGATGGATGGATTGACTGACTGATTGATGGACAGGTGGGCTGATTGACTGATAGATGGTTGGATGATTGATGAATGGATGGATGATGGAAGATTGATGAATGGATGGATGGATGATGGATGGATGACTGATTGATTGATGAATGGATGGACGATTGATGAATGGATGAATGAATGGATGGATGGATAGATGAATGAATGGATGGATTGATTGATTGATGAATGGATGGACGATTGATGGATGGATGGATGGATTGATTGATTGATGAATGGATGGATGATGGATGGATAGATGGATGGATTGATTGATGAATGGATGGACGACTGATGAATGGATGGATAGATGGATGGATGGATTGATTGATTGATTGATTGATTGATAAATGGATGGATGGATGGATTTAGAAGCTTAAAAAGATCATGGTAATCTGACATGGAAATGATTCAAACCCTCTGAGACTTGGTCAACCAATCAAAAATGGTGTGACAAAATATCTAGGAAGAACATCTTACAGCACATACAAATGAATAACTGAATAAACAAGAGCATCAGCGGCAGGAACTCACTTGTGTGTCAATGATATGGAACATATCTGGTCCGTTACCAGCCAGGCGGTTGGGTATCCTGATGTCCATCGTGGAGCCTGGAAGTCTGCTGGGCCCATTGTTTATCACCTACACAAACAGCACACAGGAAACGGATTTATCCTGGAGTCTAAGCTCAGCACAAACACTAACTGCTAATGACTCACAGCACACAGTACACTTAATATTCATTTAAAGCACATTATAATGCAGCTTATATAGCTTTCATATCTTTATTTAGTTATTTATTTGAGTCCACAACACCCTGCTGCTTCAGGGTCCTGATCGCTTTATATTGTGATAATGAGTGTACCGAAAACTTCATATCTGAACAACACACGAACAGACGGGATACCTGAAAGGTGAAGTTGAGCGGCTGAAAGCTGCACTCCATGTCTTCCAGCTTAAGGAAGCGTGATGGGTCCACTGAGTTTCCATACACAAAAGACGTCGGGGTGACCACACTGCAGAAACAACCACACAGTTACTATGGCAATCCTTCATTGTGATATATTCACTTAAAGAGGACCGATTATGCCTTTTTATTTTATTATCTCAGAATTATGAGATATAAACTGACAATATTGAGAAAAGTCAGAATTATGAGATATAAACTGACAATATTGAGAAAAGTCAGAATTATGAGATATAAACTCGCAATATTGAGAAAAGTCAGAATTATGAGATATAAACTCGCAATATTGAGAAAAGTCAGAATTATGAGATATAAACTGACAATATTGAGAAAAGTCAGAATTATGAGATATAAACTGACAATATTGAGAAAAGTCAGAATTATGAGATATAAACTGACAATATTGAGAAAAGTCAGAATTATGAGATATAAACTGACAATATTGAGAAAAGTCAGAATTATGAGATATAAACTGACAATATTGAGAAAAGTCAGAATTATGAGATATAAACTGACAATATTGAGAAAAGTCAGAATTATGAGATATAAACTCACAATATTGAGAAAAGTCAGAATTATGAGACATAAACTCGCAATATTGAGAAAAGTCAGAATTATGAGATATAAACTCACAAAATTGCCTTTTTATTTTTTGTTTTTGGGGTCTACCAGAATAGGTTTTCATGCATGAATGTTCAAAAACATAATTTTTCCCATATTTGCCCGTCTCTATGAAGCCCCTCCTTCTGAAAAGCACAATGTGCTCTGATTGGTCGGTTTGAGCAGTGTGTTGCGATTTGGGAAATGTCCCGCCCCTTAGCATAACCGCTAGTTTCGACACACTCAACCAGGCCCCGCCCCTTTATTCTACGTATGAATTATTTAAATGAGGAATATTGTGACGAAAACTCAAGATGGAGGCGTTTCAGAAAGTTCAGAAGCACTGATATAGAGAATATTAATACGCTTTCTCATGCTCAAACAGCAACTTTACACACAGATGAAGATGGAAAAAAGCATGTGATTTGTTTGATGGTAGCTTTAATCTATAATATAATGTAAATGTGCTGCTGTCAGAATGACTTTATTTTGGTAAAACATTGCAGTGTTTATAGTTCAAACACCTGGAAGATGCTCCAGATGTCTATATGTACTACATACAATCTTTTTATTCCTAAACTGATTACAGAAACCTTCGAATACATATGAAGTTAACTTGCTAAATGACATAAAACAGACTTTGATCTGGTTTACATCTAACTTCTGGAGTTCGTGTTTATATTGTGAAGTGTAGTCTCTGGCGCGCTCATCTAAAACATTACAGGGAGGACGTTCTCATTATCAGGCTGTACATCTTGCGGTACAACATGTTGTGTATTTAAGCCTCATTCATCTCTGTGAAACAAGCCTGTGACTCTGAAATACTCCAGCGCCGCCAAGAAACAGGAGCCAAAAAATAAACGTGCGCAAAAGAACTAAGATGGACTAAAACAATGACAAAAAATTTTTTATTTCATGCACTTTTTCTCATGTGATTTGTTTCAACGAAACACCAAAAGAGATGTTGTGAAGAAAGCTCTCTCTGGTCTGGTGCATTCAATGAAAGTGCTTATATTTTTAGAGTTATCATCCGGCTCATATAGACACATTTTAGGTACATTTTTGGAGTTAAAAGAAAGTCATACAGCTTTTGAACAACATGAGGGTGAATAAATGTTGACAGAATTTATAATTTTGGGTAAATCTTACCCTGTGATGGCGGTGTCCACCTCATGCACCAGCGGTATGGACAACTCCAGTGTGTTGTCATGAAGTGTGTTATCATGTTCTGGATTCGCACTAAGAAATAAACAACAATAATATTGAACAAAGACATCGTTCTCAATGTATCAATTCATTCATCTATTAAAATAATGAAGCTTATGATGTACAGTATATATATACACAGGGCTGGGTGGGTTACTTTTAAAATGTATTTCACTACAGATTACAAAATACATGCTTTGAAAAGTAATTTGTAATGTATTTCGTTACATTACTCAAGTTTAGTAACTTAATCTAAATACTTTAGAATACTTTGGAATACTAATAAGTGTGAAACAAACACAAAAAAGGTCATTGTGAGTTTTTATCTCACAATTCTGACTTTTTCCCTCAGAATTGTGTGATATAAAGTTGCAATTGTGAGTTATAAAGTCAGAATTATGAGATATAAACTCACAATATTGAGAAAAGTCAGAATTATGAGATATAAACTCGCAATATTGAGAAAAGTCAGAATTATGAGATATAAACTCACAATATTGAGAAAAGTCAGAATTATGAGATATAAACTCGCAATATTGAGAAAAGTCAGAATTATGAGATATAAACTCACAATATTGAGAAAAGTCAGAATTATGAGATATAAACTCACAATATTGAGAAAAGTCAGAATTATGAGATATAAACTCACAATATTGAGAAAAGTCAGAATTATGAGATATAAACTCACAATATTGAGAAAAGTCAAATAAATGCTGCTCTTATGAACTTCCTATTTATCAAGAATCCTGAAAATAAATGTATCGCGGTTCTGATTAAAGTAATCATAAATGTTTCTTAAGCAGCAAATCATCACATTAGAATGATTTCTGGAGGATCATGTGACACTGAATGCGGAAAATTTACAGGAGTACGTTACATTTTAATATCCATATTCAAACTGTTATTTTAAATTGTAAAATGTCTGTTTAACTGTATTTTTGATCAAATAAATGCAGCCTTGATGAGCAAAAGCTTCTTTCAAAAACAAAATTGTACCGTTATCAAACGTTAAACATACATACAGTGTAATTGATCCGCTGTAAGATGGCCAAATGTGCATTATGGGAGTTTTATGAGCCTCACAGAGAGCTGGTCTTTACCACTTGAGCAAAGAAAACACATCTGGCAAGCATTAGATTCATATCACGACTTCAATATCAAGCAAAACCACTTAATTTCTCCCCAAATAGGGAAAAGTTCAAATGTCTAATCTATCTAGTTGTTTCAAATATAAACTTTGTGACATTCATGATGACGTGAAGCACAGAAATAAGGGGGAAGGTTCATTAAATCAAGCTCACCTTCTAGCATGTACTAAAAACAGCAGTGTCTCATTTTCCCCGGACAGATGACTCGTGTCGAACAGCACAGAGAGATGGTACTGAAAAAAAAGAGAGGTTAAAGCTACTGCGCTATAATGAACAAGATCACTTCGCAAATCATTAAGCTGTTAAACTGACGCTCCTGTCATACTACCTTGGTTTGTGCCCTCATGAAAGGAAATCCAATGCTGCACTTGAGGAAGTCCAGCTCCACCAGCATACAGGAAATGCCCTTCTCTTCCTGGAGAGAAAACACCACATGACAGTGAGAAGAAGCAGTCAAACCCTTCAAAAGCAGACGCTCTCAAAAGCAGACGCTCTCACCAACCGCAGTGCCTGCGCTTAAAAAACATCTAAGAGAAACCAAAGAAATCAGGCAAATGTTCAGAAGGATCGTTCACCGGTGAGGAAAAATAAACTCTCGCAAGCTGGATTCAATATGCATTACAATTTTGTTTGGATCTCCGATTTGGTTGTGCAGAAAGACAGTTGGAGGACATGAAAAATGGCTTTTTTCTCTTAGTGTCGACCGGTCGGCTGGATTTCAGACGAGTTTACATTTTTGCAGCATCTGCAAATGTTTGAAGCGTTTGAGCAAAAGTTTGTCTTGGGATATACATGGCTATCGGAATACAATAAAGATAAATGGGGAAAATGTTATGCACTTAAAGAATTAATATTAGTGATTTAACGGCGCTCACAGAATCCGATGAGAACAAAATGTGAACCGAATTGAGCTTCGCAACATCAACTCTATTAAACGGAGTTCAGTAATGACTGTTGTCTTCGGTGGAGATGCCTTACAGCTGATATTTAATTTGTTTCTGATGAATTTTATAACACTAAAGAGACGGTTGACCCAAAAATGATCTTTTTTTACTATCCCATTGATTTAAGGCCTGTCCACACCAACGGACTGTGAGGGACCCAGCAGTCAAAGGAAATTAGGGGCACAGAAAAAAATAGTTTCCCAAAAAGAAAGGTTTAATTAATCAAATAAAGCACTTACAAAATTAAAGAAACTCAAAATTTCACAAAATAAATCAAACGACTTAAACTTTTAACCGAGCCCAACCGAGCCCAACCGAGCCCAACCGAGCCCAACCGACTAATGAGACAATGGAAACACATTTATACAAGCGGACTAGTCCAAATTACACACAAGAGGGGTAAACAAACAAAAAACAAAATACTAAACACAATAACCAAAATATACAAACCATTTAAATCATTGAAATAAAGATTTATATATAATCTTAGAAAATAAAACCAAATCAAAATACACTTAAAGTACAAAATTAGACAAAACGTCAACTTAAATATCTAAATCCTCCCTATAGTTCATTAGTCAAATGGTACTGGCTAGTGGAACTAAAGAGTGGTGGAAGCGGCACACCGGCCCTTCACATGAACGGACCAGTGACGGAACCCGAACCTCCGCTGGTCTCCACACACCCCACACCACGGTAACTTAGACTCAAAAGAAAGTAATATTAACAAAAAAATACCCAGCATAGTGAACTAGATTGTGTGCACTCCAACTAGTCAACCAATACGGATATTTAATAAAATATTCTAAATGGAATAAATCAAGTTTGTGTGTCTTTTTACTAAATGTTAAAGAAATTACTTCAATCTATCAAAAAACCACTTGAGAAATGAATACTGGTGTGTGTGTGTGTGTGTATACATGTTACCGCTCACCGTGTGGCCACATTGTGAGTTCACACGCTGAGGTTTCAAAGTGCGTACAACATGTTTTTGCTGTTCTTGTTGTATTTACACAGCTTTAACCAGCAGATGTCCTCAGCACGCTACGTGTCGAGTGAATAGCTAGTGTAATCGATCTAATTTAGCAGTGAATTTACCTGACGGAGTCCATATAGTGGATTAAAAACAACACGTAGTCTTCAAAGGAAGCAAGACAATTTTATCGACACTAGCACTGAGGTAATTTGATGTTTTCTATAATGATCTCATCGTTAATACGTCTCACTATTTATTCCGATTGTTTTCCATATATCCATTTACGTAAAAGTATCCTTGAAAACTGACTTGTCAAACCGTGGTGGATTTTTCTGGACCTTTGATTAAATTATCCGCAATGACGTCCGCCATTTTAAATGCGCCACGCCCTCAAATCAGATTCTGATTGGCTGTCAGTGTTTTATCGTTCAACAGCTGGAAAGAAGTCATTCTTAAAGTTTGATATCGTTTCTCTTTATCGTTATAGCTGTGGTGTGGACAGTGCTATTCTTTTATATTAAAAACGATTTTTAGAACTATATCTTTAACTTTATAGTTATTGTTCTTGGGCCGTTTCTCGCCCTCTAGTCATCCTAAGTGTTTATCTTCATTCAGACGAACACAATCGGAGATATATCTAAAAATATCCCGACTCTTCCAAGCTTTATAATGGGGGATGAGATTTTGAAGCCCAAAAAAAGTGCATCCATCCATCATACATATAATCCATACGACTTCAGTGGGTTAATAAAGACCTGGTGAAGCGAAGCAATGGGTTTTTGTAAGAAAAATATCCATATTTAAAACTTTATTAACTATAATAACTAGCAGACACAGATTTGCGACAAAATAGTAACCCCTGACCTGACTAATAATGTAATGCTGACCACGGAAGCACCGAAACAAAACACTGGCCATGAATTGGAAGTCTAAAAATAGAATTTTTGGAAAAATATTGGAAATATGTTGATATAATAGAAGAGTTTGTTTGAACCGCAAGAGGCGTCTAAGCTTATGATACACGTCACGGGTTACGATCGCCTGCCGGAAGCTAGATATTTTAACTTATAATGTTGTAAATATGTATATTTTGCTTACAAAAAACATCACTTTGCTTCAGAAGGCCTTTATATTCCCACTGAAGAATACATTTATGATGGATGGATCCATTTTTTGGGCTTCAAAATCCCATAATAAAGCAATTAGGATATTTTCAAACGTCTAGAATGGCTTGAGTGTGAGTAAATCAAGGGGTAATTTTCATTTTTGGGTGAACTATCCCTTTAATACGGCTCTCTACCTGATTATTAACATGAGGATCCTTTGAAACAACAAAGTGCAATATAAATAAATGTGACATGCACACTCTCACATGCGCTTGGAGAACAGTAACAGGGACAATCGCCAGCGAGAGCTGAGAGCTTTTCTAAACACAGCAGAGCCGCACCGGCTGCTTCGTGTAAACAGCAGAGATTCGACCCCGTGAGGAGTGAGCGTTCCTAGAGCGAGAGTTCACCGAGCTGTCATTTTACCGAGCCAAGAGCGTTCGCTGATCAACCAGACGGCTGGAACAATGCAGAGGATGAGCGCTTAACTCTGGGATCTTCAGTTCCACGTGAGCTCTGGAGTTTATATCGGAGCTATTCTTAGCCGGGTTGCAGCAATAACAAGAACTGCTGCCGGAGAAAATACATCAATAAATAGTCAGAAGTAGATGAGCGGGGGTGCCTGGGACTGTTTGCAAAACTCATTTTTCATGCACTCGGCGGCTCTCTGGGGAAGAGTTTGAGGCTTTGGCCTCACTTTTTCGCACTCGTTCGGAGCGTTTGCTCTAACACCCTGGTTTCCTCAGCTTTGAGAATCGCTAACGTACAGCAGGGCACCTCAACCGGCGGCCTGCGGATTAAATGTGGCCCGTTAATCATTTCTGAGTTCAAGAGCGCTCAGTGGTGCACAATTTGCGGTCTGTGGTCCATATCCGCACCAGATCATGCATTATTACATTTTTTGTCTGAAGTTCAGCTACTCTAGTTCCCCGAAACATAATATTAGGCACAGATATGCAAATGTGTCTGACACAACATGATGCACACTACTGTTTGGGGTCAGTATGTTTTTAATATTATCTATGTGGTGTTTTTAATATGCTTTAAGACAAACTATGCACAAATTCATAATTCAACACCATTACAGTGACGTAAAGACAGTTTCAAAAATGTGGTTTGGAATCGCTGCTGTTTCTGATGTCACAAACTACCTTGTAACCAATCACGTCGATCGCCAACAAGTGGATCTTTGAGAGAGTGGAGGCGGGGCTAATTTGCATATTCATAGATTCACATATACTTAATGAAGCAAGTTACATTCAAGGAAATGTACATTTATGTACATTACATTTTTTCAAGGAAAAAAACTCTTAATATGTCATTTTGGTGATCAAAGATAAGTTTTAAGGGATAAAGGAAAGCGACTTTAAAGAATTAATACTTTTATTCAGCGAGGAATATGCGGACGATACGGCACTTGTTGGCTGGTTGAGTAAAGCTGAAGCAGAAGGAGATACGCTGTATTATAGTTACATAAATTTGCTTCAAAACTGGTGGGTTACACTTTATTTTAAGGTGTCTGTGTTACAGTGTATTTATATATTTAAGTATTGAGTAATAATAATTAACTACATGTACTTACTATAAGGTTAGGGTTAGGATGAAGGCTTGGTTTAGGGTTAATTGCATGTAATTATGCATAATTTATAGTTATTAATACAGTAACTACATGTAACATATGTAACAATGACACTGTAAAATAAAGTGTTACCAACTGGTGTAAATTGAGTTCATTGGAGATAAATATGAATAAAACCAAGGAATTGATCATTAGATTTTATTGAAGGGCTTGAACATTTGATACTCATATTAAAGTTTTAAATATTTAGGAACATTGATTGATAGTAAATTGACATTTGCTGGAAATCTTGTCGAGAGTGTTATATGTTTTAATATGACTATGTGGTATGGACTGTTTTCAGTTAAAGAAAAGCAAAAACTGTGTCGAATACTTAAAATTGCTCGTGCATTTATAAGACAACTGAATAAAATCTATCAAACAAGAGTCAAACAAAAAGCACAGGTTATTATTGAGGATTGTTCTCATCCTTTGAATATTAAATTCCAGCTTTTACCATCTAAAAGACGTTTTAAGCAAGCAAAAATGTGTAAATTTGTGCCAACTGCTGTAAGAATTGTATTCAGGATATTAGAAGATTTCTGAAGGATCATGTGATCATGTGAGTAATGATGCTGAAAATTCAGGAATAAATTACACTTGACTATATATTCACATAGAAAGCAGTTTAAACTGTAATAATATCTCATAAAATTACTGTATTTTTGATCAAATAAAAGCAGTCTTACATAGGTGCCTGATTACATTCACGTTAACAAACATCAACTCTATTCAATTCACATGAATATATTACATTGATAATGTTTTATTCCACTTTTTATTTACATAATACGTCCCTCACGTACGATATTGTTCAACATTATTTATAAGTCGTCTCCCTCTTGCTCAGCACTTTTTCTGCAGTCTGGCCCCAGTGAGGAGACGAACCCTTTGTCTCCATCAAGTCGACTGTAAATAAGCAACTCTCTGACACAATGTCCTCTAAAGCACTAACAGGAAAATCCCAGGACGACTGGAGTTCAAGAATGACTTCTATTTCCTAAATTGCGAAGCGTCGCCAAGCAAACAGTTGATGTTTACCCATCAGTCACCTGGGCAGATCCCTGCTGACATAAAATGTCGTTTTAATTCTGTTATTTTATTTTACAAGTTTATCTCTGGTTTTATTTCGGCAGATTCTCATGCAGGGATTGTGGAAGTCTGTAAGATTTATTTATCATTTGATCAAAAATACAGCAACATAATGAAATATTATTACAATTCAGGGCTAGGCTGGTTACTTTTAAAATGTATTTCACTACAGATTACAAAATACATGCTTTACAAAGTCATTTGTAACGTATTTCGTTACATTACTCAAGTTTAGTAACTTAATCTAAATACTTTAGAATACTTTGGAATACTAATAAGTGTGAAACAAACACAAAAAAGGTCATTGCAAGTTTTTATCTCACAATTCTGACTTTTTCCCTCAGAATTGCGTGATATAAAGTTGCAATTGTGAGTTATAAAGTCAGAATTATGAGATATAAACTCGCAATATTGAGAAAAGTCAGAATTATGAGATATAAACTCACAATATTGAGAAAAGTCAGAATTATGAGATATAAACTCACAATATTGAGAAAAGTCAGAATTATGAGATATAAACTCGCAATATTGAGAAAAGTCAGAATTATGAGATATAAACTCGCAATATTGAGAAAAGTCAGAATTATGAGATATAAACTCACAATATTGAGAAAAGTCAGAATTATGAGATATAAACTCACAATATTGAGAAAAGTCAGAATTATGAGATATAAACTCGCAATATTGAGAAAAGTCAGAATTATGAGATATAAACTCGCAATATTGAGAAAAGTCAGAATTATGAGATATAAACTCGCAATATTGAGAAAAGTCAGAATTATGAGATATAAACTCACAATATTGAGAAAAGTCAGAATTATGAGATATAAACTCACAATATTGAGAAAAGTCAGAATTATGAGATATAAACTCGCAATATTGAGAAAAGTCAGAATTATGAGATATAAACTCACAATATTGAGAAAAGTCAGAATTATGAGATATAAACTCGCAATATTGAGAAAAGTCAGAATTATGAGATATAAACTCGCAATATTGAGAAAAGTCAGAATTATGAGATATAAACTCGCAATATTGAGAAAAGTCAGAATTATGAGATAAACTCATACTAAATTCACAATTGCAAGAAAAAAAGTCAGTATTGCAAGTTTAAATCTCACAATTCTGACTTTATAACTTGCAATTGTGAGTTTAAATCTCGCAATTCTGAGAAAAAGAAATCAGAATTGTGAAATTCAAACTCACAATTGTGAGGGAAAAAAACAAATAGTGAGAAAAAGTTGCAGTGACGAGTGAATTATAAAATGACTCACAAAACATGAAAACAGTCGTGGATCATCAGGTCATGACAGGACAGTTCAGTTGTTTTATAAATTCATTCATTTTGTCTTGTTCAGGACAGAACTAAATAAAAATAACAACATTTTTATGATCCTCTTAAAAGTATTAAAATGTTGATGAATCTTAACTCCTCTTTTTCAGACGGTCAGAGTCAGAGAATCACCAATCACTGTTTAAATGACATTAAAACTCAAAGTAATCACTTTGGTAATCTAAAACACTTTTCAGATGTAACTGTAATCTGATTACCACCCATTTAAAATGAAACTGTAATGAAATACAGTGACTCAAATTTTGTATTTTAAATAATTTCGTTACTCCACAACCCTGTTACAATTTAAAATAACAGGTACTATATCCTTCTTTCAAAGAATCTGTCCAGTGTTTCATCACTACTGTTTTAGCAATTTTAGCGTACAGGAAGAAAAGAGGTGTTTTTATTAACTCTCCGGTCTGTGTGTTATTAAACCGAAACACTAACAAATCTCAAATGATGTCTGTATTGGCTGCGTCTCTTCAAAATAAACCTGATATCCAGCCAGATCGTTTCACTCTCTCTCTCTCTGCCTCGTCATTCAGTGACGCTAAAATAAATCGAATTGTTTCCGAGACTCCGATTTGAAGGTCTTCGCTTCACCTGCCGTAATCTAATAAAAGGACAATCCGCAGTTCATGTAATTACAGTGAGTGTAAGAGGGGTCTGGAGCCACCTGAGCGAGGCGAGAGCTTCTGAAACCAATTCGTTGCTGCAGATGGTTTGGGTTGCAAGACAAACACACGGGCAACAGGACCTACTATAAAACAAGAGGCGAGCGCAAGTTCACACTCGGCATGACGGAAAGCTGAAGTGGCCTGAGGGAGACGTTCCGGCCTGACCTCCGCCGCACACAGACGGGTCACATCAACACAGACGGCTTCTCGTGGAGTTGGGATAATTAGAGCGGTCCTGCTGCGCGTACAGTACTAGAACAGCAAACAGAGTCCGGCCACCGCGTCTTCTCACAACACACTTCCTCCCGGACCCCCGCATGCATCCTATTCAACAGTCGTGACCGATTACTCAGAGCAAAAAATGACCAAAATGAAATTTAACACTGTGAAACAATGTTAATATTGTGTCAAAACACAAGGATATATAAAGTGAAATATGAGCACTTTAAAAACAAACTCACGTTGAAGATGACAGAATTAATTTAGGAGGATTTTGGAATGCAGAAGAAGAAAACAAAATATATCTGCAAGGGGCGAAGCACAAAGAAGGCATGAGAACAATAAGCAATTAAAGACACATTAAGATTATGAAAGGCTATGAAAATACGTCGACGTGCGTGAAGTGCGTCGACGCGTCACACTGTTTACATTGATCTGGCGTAACGGCGGCTTCTGCTCCTGGGAACGGAGAAAGTTCCATTCTATCACAAAAACCCAGACCACGATTATCAAAAGTGTGGGAATACTTTAAACAGAGGCAAATAAAACGCTCCTTTGTTCCCTTTGCAGAACCCAAATGGCGTTCCACCTGTGGAATTGGATCTCTGGCGAATTTTTGCGTATTTTGAGCGTGCAAAAGGACATTTCGCGCGTGAAGAAAATCTTCATCTCGCAAATAAGAAAATATTTCGAGCGAACGAAAATCAGTTTTGCATTTCAAAGAAGTTTATTTGGATGTGCGCGGACGTTCTCTTTCACACGAGCGAGGTTTCAGTCGCTCGCTCGCTAAGCGCCGACCGCTCGCCTGCTCAACACAAACCAGCGTTACAATGTGACAAAATTCCAGCCAATCAGAGATGAGGCTGCTAAATTCTGGCTTGACAACCAATCACAAGACTCGCTGCATCACAGACAGAACAAGAGGAAAAACACATGGTTCAGGAGACGTTTGTTCAGTGGCTTGAACACTATCAAAGTTCCTTTAAGACTGTAGAGAAAGTCTTTGACACTCTTCATGTTAAAGTTCAAATGTCTCCCACTGGACGAACACACATAATGACTTATTTTTAATCAAAATCAAATCGTATTATGACATCATGGCGTGTCCCAGTGTTTCTACACCTCAATGAACTGCTGAATTAGTTGTAACTAAAAATAAAAATAAAAATAATCGTTAGAGTAGTTGACTAATCAAAAAATTTTTTTTTTTAAAAATCGTTAGTTGCAGCTCTAATTCTAGGCAAAAATCATAAATACAGTTATTAGTAATGATTTAAAGGTTTATCACTTTTACCGACCAATAGGTGGCGCTGTGGCCAAATTGATGTGGTGTGGTCAGAATGACACACACAAAGTTTGGTGTCAATATGTCAAAGCATTGCAGAGATACAGTGTCAAGAGTCATTTAGGCGTCATGCTTCAACTACGTTTCTGCGGTATATACGAAAACGATTTTGTATATCGACACAAAATCCATAACTTGTTGTCAGCACAGTCTGAAGATGATACGATTCGATTTTGGTCAAAATCAGACAAACGGTCTAGAAGGAGTTTGAAAAGTAGGTTTTTAAAGAAAATCAAAATAGCAGACAGGAAGTTTGGCTGACTATTGGCTAAAAGTGGTATTTATGTTCTCGCATTGACCCAAGAAACCTATTAAGACCAGTTTCATTACAATTGACTAATTTAATCAAAAGTTATTAGCACTTTTGGAAATTTCATTTTAACTTTTGTCCACAAGGTGGTGCTGCTCTAAAACTTTTTGAGTATGGTTGACGCCCAAAATGGCTGATATGGGAAAGTTGAATATTACGAGACCACTTTTATGATCTTTGGGCAAGCTATTCAGAATTTACGAGCATAAATAGCCATTTTTCGTATCTCTGGACCAGTAGGTGGCGCTGCGCCGAAACCTCAGGTCATGCTTGTAATGACATGGACCAAGTTTGGTCTGAATTTGATCAGGTGTTGAGGAGATAGAGTCTTACGTTTATTTTAGCAAGCGCTGCGTAAATTCGTGCACATAAAAATGGTTAGACAAATCGACTTGAATTCCGTAATTTTTTGTCAGCACGGTCTGAAGATGATCTGGTTCAATTTTCGCTGATCAATCGAATTGTTTTGAGCCAAGAAATCAGAGGAAAACGGTTTGTTTCTAGCAGTAACGGTTCAAAAATGATTACCATAAACTTGAGTGAAAGTTTGAACAGGTGGTGGCGCTAGAGTGATTGAGATAGAGACTCCAAATTTGCTATACAGACAGTTCAGACTGTCCTCCATCTTTGTACCAAATTTCATAACTTTCCTGCAAGCGGTTCTAAGGCTTCCAGAGCAGAACGCCAACGATTACAATAACCTTCAGTGCTTTGACCCCAATGATGCTCAAAATAAAGACAGAACGTAATAGATTTGCAATTTTTCGCCTGAAAATAAAAATTATATCATCATTTCATTCACCTTTCCAAACCAGTATGACTTTTTTATCTTCTGTGGAACATAAAAAGAGATGTTTTGTAGAAGATGGATACGATCGAACCTCGAAAAGGGCAAATAAACACCAAATATCTTTTATGCTTTCGTTTTTTGGAAAAGAGCCGCAATCGTACTGGTTTGAAACGACACGAGGGTGAGAAAATAATGCCAGAATATTCATTTTTGGGTGAACTATCCTTTAAGAAGCAGCATTTCAGTTGTAGTTCGCAAGTTGTTTAAAAAAAAAAAATCAATAAATCTAGAAAAGGTCACAATTAGGAAACACATGTCCAAATATAGACATAACCCTTAAAATTAGAGAACAACCATTAAAATGTGCAACTCTGCTGCTTCATTTCCCTCTCGAGAAGGTTGAGTTCATCAAAGCGGTTCGTTTAGCAATCTCAAAGAGTCTCTCCATTAATTGTCAAACTAAAGGAGGAAATGTTCTTGCTCAAGCTCCTGATAACCACTGAAAGGAAACAGACGTTGAGGGAGCTGTCGCACAGATTTCAGTGCGAGACGTGTCGCTGACCAGCTGAAAGTGCTCTCATCAGTAACATCACTTCCTCCTGCATCCACAACTTCCTCTGCTGACTGAATGCCAACCTCTTTTTTTCCATTCTGTCCCTTTAAATCATGGATATGATGACCACATCTCCTTGAAAAGAAGATTCAAACTTGTCGCATTTTCCATATTTGTCAGTATTTGGCACCGAGTTCGTGGCACACCCATGGTGCGTATAACAAACAAGAGTGGCAAGAGCTCTGCAAACTTCTAGAACTGAGGAACTCACTGAACTAATTGCTCAATTTGGAAGTTTGCAAAGCTTTTATCAATCAATTTTTGAAAAATATTGGAGAATTTAGTTTGAAGCACCTGTTTGTCATGTTGATAATTGTGTCGCTTTACTGTTCCTGTCAGGCGGTTCTTGGCTGCAAACTGGACCAGAGTTTGGTTTGGACCATGTCAATAGTCATTCATTACTCTAATGATAATATGTCAGACTTACTCTTTGTAAGAAGTTGATGTAGTGAACCTCTCTGGAGAAGTTGAAGTAGATGTTGGTGTCATAGGCGTCATCTCCAGCATTAGAGATGGTTAAGTTTAACGACACGTTTCTCACTCCACCGAGAGCCAGATGAGAACTGACGTAACGCCTGAGAAATGAGAGAAACACAAGGATCATCTCAGGAAACCTGTGGTAAAATATCTACAAGTACTTCACCCTAAAATCAAAAGAAATGAGAAATTAAATTCTGCATTTAAGACAAAAAATATTTTTGAGCAATTAATACTGCGACAATATTTAAATATATAAATTAGTAAAATTAATACTTGTGACAATATTTCCATTACAATTTTATCTGCATCTTCTCATGGCCGTACTGTGAAAAGAATTGTTGTATTATTATTTTAAAAATTTACTGTTAATATATCACTGTAGTATGAGTTAAATGACAAAAAAAGAGAAATTAAACTTTGCATAAAGAAAAATTAGGCCTATTTTATTACAATTAATTTTTTTTTTTATTGAGACAATATTTTCTTGACAATTAATCTGCAAATTCTCATTACTGTCTTGTTAAAAGAAATATTGTATTATTATTTTAATCTGTATGTAGTATTTCTTGTGATGCCTTTGTGCTTTTTTCATGATTTAGTAATTAACATTTTTTGAATTGTGACAATATTTTCATGACAATTAACCAAATTCTAATGACTGTATTGTAAAAATAATTAGATTATTTTAATCATATATTTATATTTATACAGTTATATATATATATATGCATAACTGTATTTCTATATGTTGATGTATAACTGTATTTCTATATGTTGATGTATATGCATAACTGTATTTCTATATGTTGATGTATATGTATAACTGTATTTCTATATGTATAACTGTATTTCTATATGTTGATGTATATATATATAACTGTATTTCTATATGTTGATGTATATGTATAACTGTATTTCTATATGTATATATAACTGTATTTCTATATGTATATATAACTGTATTTCTATATGTTGATGTATATATAACTGTATTTCTATATGTTGATGTATATATATAACTGTATTTCTATATGTTGATTTATATATATAACTGTATTTCTATATGTTGATGTATATGTATAACTGCATTTCTATATGTTGATGTATATGTATAACTGTATTTCTATATGTTGATGTATATATATAACTGCATTTCTATATGTTGATGTATATGTATAACTGCATTTCTATATGTTGATGTATATGTATAACTGTATTTCTATATGTTGATGTATATGTATAACTGTATTTCTATATGTTGATGTATAACTGTATTTCTATATGTTGATGTATATGTATAACTGTATTTCTATATGTTGATGTATATGTATAACTGTATTTCTATATGTATATGTATATATATATATAACTGTATTTCTATATGTTGATTTATATATATAACTGTATTTCTATATGTTGATGTATATGTATAACTGCATTTCTATATGTTGATGTATATATATATATATATATAACTGTATTTCTATATGTTGATGTATATGTATAACTGTATTTCTATATGTATATGTATAACTGTATTTCTATATGTATATATAACTGTATTTCTATATGTTGATGTATATATAACTGTATTTCTATATGTTGATGTATATATAACTGTATTTCTATATGTCGATGTATATATATAACTGTATTTCTATATGTTGATGTATATATATAACTGTATTTCTATATGTTGATGTATATATATATATAACTGTATTTCTATATGTTGATGTATATGTATAACTGTATTTCTATATGTTGATGTATATGTATAACTGTATTTCTATATGTTGATGTATAACTGTATTTCTATATGTTGATGTATATGTATAACTGTATTTCTATATGTTGATGTATATGTATAACTGTATTTCTATATGTTGATGTATATATATAACTGTATTTCTATATGTTGATGTATATATAACTGTATTTCTATATGTTGATGAATATATATAACTGTATTTCTATATGTTGATGTATATGTATAACTGCAGTTCTATATGTTTCTAAATGTTGATGGTTTAAAAAATAACAAAACATACTTTTACTGTAATGAGAGTCAAACCAACTTGGATTCACTAATATTATGTGACTCTGTTGATTAAACGAATCTCTTACTTTTTATTACCTCAAATTTTTAGTTTCAATGAACTCACTTTTTTTAAGTTAAACCAAAAAAAAAAAATCAGTTTTTACAGTGCACTAATAATAAAAAAGCAAAACATCTGAACGTCGTATTTGAATGATGAAAATATTCTAATGGAAAATAGGTCCTAAAATAGACAGTAAGTAGTGAATCACTATCTGCTCTTTAAACAAAGAAGGTTTAACCAGGTCCAGATCATTCAGAACCAGACTGCAGGACCGTCTAATGAATGACGTCACGGGCCGGTGAGAGCCAAGCGCGCGTCCACACCCAGAGCGCCTCGACCCTAATGACGTAAACCAGCTGAAACGAGCCGCTGCGCAGAACCTCGAGAGGAGAAGACCAGGGGCTTTACCCAGAGAGCAGCAGTTTCCCATGAAGCCTCAGGTCAGCGGCACAGTCCTCTGACAGACAGTTCTTCTCAAACCACGTCTGTGAAGAGTCAGATAGAGCACAGGATGTTTACACAACTTAACTGTCAGTAAAACCCGAGAAGGAAAGCAAATACTAGAGGGTGCTGTTGTGTAAGACTTCACGACGGCATGCGAAGCTCTAGTATTCGAGTAGCGGTTTCAAGAGCAGTGCTGTGTGTTTGTGTTGGACAGATTTGGACATCAACACCTTTACTCTAGCGCTACAGACAAACTGGTGGACGCAGTTACTAATAGCCTCAGATTCCATCGTAATGGATTCCTGCCGCGCTGAAAGATGCCAGCGCCGTGTTTCCTCAAGCTCGGAGGGAAAGGCATGTCAGCTAACAGGAGGGCGGGTTATGAAGTGGGCTGTTGGCAAATAAATTCATCAATCTTTCACATTCCACTCACAAAGAGTCAACAACCATTATTGAGCGTCAAGTAAAACCACATTTATAACTAGAGAAGGGGGTGATTTCTGGCATTCGGAGCCGCTGGGTGATGCCAACGGCAAATGAGTACAAGGTGAGTAACCGAGTCTTAGAGTAATCTACTACATAAAAGCATCGTAAAGATGTTAAAACGAGCAAGGTTTTATAAGTGTCCTAACCAGGTGAGATATGTTTTATTTCTATAAACGTTCAAAATCGCGGGCAATCGGAACATATTTGATTTGACGTTGATAACTTCAACACACATTCGAGTTTTTGTTTTGATTTGTGGAGATCATGTTCAAAAAAGCAAACAGAAATTGCCTTTGCAAATTAGGACAAAAACATGGAAAATGAACATGCTAAAAGTTTCTTAGATTACTCATTTTCTTTACTTATATTAAAAACTATAGTAGTTTTTAACTTATATTTAAAAATACTATACTACTAAATAAATATAGCTGCAAGCGGCAATTAAGGGGCCAAGCACAGCAGAAGCAAAGGAAGCTATCAGCAGACCAACTGCAAAAATGAATATAATAATATATATAAATAATATATAACAAATATAATATAAATAAAGACATTAGGAGATAAAGACACTGTATGTCAATTTTAAAGTCAATCAGACCAACAGTACTGTAGATAGAGCCAATTTCATGTTTTGTTCAATTATAGCGCCACCAAGTGGCGCAGTCCCACACCTTTATTTGCGTGTCCTCAGAGCGCGCCCATACATAAGTGTGTCAAAATTGCTGAAAAAATCTAATTTAGTTTAGGAGTTATTAACATTTATATGTATGAACATATAAAATTTACCCACACTTGACTTTGAATGCATTTTATTTGCCAGTTACTATCAAAATTTTAACATTTTAACACCTTAAGCGTATAATAAACGACCTAAGTTTCCAATTTTCCTACGGCGGTTTCGTCTAGATCGGACTTATGGTTTCAAAGATATTTGCAAATGTTGTTTAAACGCCAAACATTAATAAGGCGAAATCTGGTTTGGTATCGCAGCAAGGATTCAGGAATCTGAGAAGATGACGCTCATGAAAATAAGTCAACCACATCCAAAGTTATAAGCATGTAATTTTATTTTTACCACTAGGTGGCACTGGTCCAAAACTTCTCAGACTCCTTCAGGGCATCGTGACGATAACCTATACCGAGTTTCGCAAAGATGCGTTCATGCGTTCCTAAAATACAGCAATTTTCAAAAAGGTTGACGCCCAAAATGGCCGATATGGGAAAATTGGATATCATCGACTTTTCATGATTTCCTGTATAATAATAATAATAACAAATTGAATAAAATATGAATTAATAATAATAATACATTAAATATATATTTGTGCATTATGCATAATAGTCTCATGATTAATTCCTAAAGTTTTTTTTAAGTAATATTTTTGGTCTTTTTATGCCTTAATTGGATTGGAGAGTATCAGACAGGAAAGTATAGGGAATGGGATCAACACAGGACCTCAAGCCGGGAATCGAACTCGGGTTTGCCGGAGGTGCAGTTGCGCTACTGTACATGACGATGCGCTGCCCACGAGGCTATCGGCACTGACATTAATTCCTGAAGATTATCTTCATCTTCAGTGCTATCCGGGTTTAAATGGATTCTTCATGTGTGGTGAAAGCTGAAGGATTCAAACCTCGTTCTTTGCGGCGATCTTCTCTCCTTTTTTCCAGCGTAGAACAGGAGTCAGAGAAGGAAGGTCACGGTCCTGATATCCATCCACGACGTGTTTTCCTAAACTGTATGCTGCCTCAAACACGATGGCAGCGAACACATCCTTCACTTCTTTCTGTGGAGAAGCACAAAAATGGGACAATGTGACATAAACAATAATAAAAAACCTTCAAATCTTTAAAAGCCGAAATGTCAGTAGCATTGATTTTCTATTGAAGTTTTTGTATATATACTTATAATTATCCCGCAAATTTGACTTCACATCATGCAATTCTGACTTTATAACTCACAATTCTGACTTTAAAAATCGCAATTCTGACTTTATAACTCGCAATTCTGACTTTAAAAATCGCAATTCTGACTTTATATCACACAATTCTGACTTTATAATTCACAATTCTGACTTTGTATCTCGCAATTCTGACTTTATATCTCACAATTCTGACTTTATATCTCACAATTCTGACTTTAAAAATCGCAATTCTGACTTTATATCACACAATTCTGACTTTATAATTCACAATTCTGACTTTGTATCTCGCAATTCTGACTTTATATCTCGCAATTCTGACTTTATATCTCGCAATTCTGACTTTATATCTCGCAATTCTGACTTTATATCTCACAATTCTGACTTTATATCTCGCAATTCTGACTTTATATCTCGCAATTCTGACTTTATATCTCACAATTCTGACTTTATATCTCACAATTCTGACTTTATATCTCACAATTCTGACTTTATATCTCACAATTCTGACTTTATATCTCGCAATTCTGACTTTATATCTCACAATTCTGACTTTATATCTCGCAATTCTGACTTTATATCTCACAATTCTGACTTTATATCTCGCAATTCTGACTTTATAACTCGCAATTCTGACTTGATATCTCACAATTCTGACTTTATATCTCGCAATTCTGACTTTATATCTCGCAATTCTGACTTTATATCTCGCAATTCTGACTTTATAACTCGCAATTCTGACTTTATATCTCGCAATTCTGACTTTATATCTCACAATTCTGACTTTATATCTCGCAATTCTGACTTTATATCTCGCAATTCTGACTTTATAACTCGCAATTCTGACTTTATATCTCACAATTCTGACTTTATAACTCACAATTCTGACTTTATATCTCTCAATTCTGACTTTATATCTCTCAATTCTGACTTTATATCTCACAATTCTGACTTTATAACTCACAATTCTGACTTTATATCTCTCAATTCTGACTTTATATCTCACAATTCTGACTTTATATCTCAATTCTGACTTTATATCTCACAATTCTGACTTTATATCTCTCAATTCTGACTTTATATCTCACAATTCTGACTTTATATCTCGCAATTCTGACTTTATATCTCGCAATTCTGACTTTATAACTCACAATTCTGACTTTATATCTCTCAATTCTGACTTTATATCTCACAATTCTGACTTTATATCTCGCAATTCTGACTTTATAACTCACAATTCTGACTTTATATCTCGCAATTCTGACTTTATATCTCACAATTCTGACTTTATATCTCGCAATTCTGACTTTATAACTCGCAATTCTGACTTTATAACTCGCAATTCTGACTTTATATCACACAATTCTGACTTTATAATTCACAATTCTGACTTTGTATCTCGCAATTCTGACCTTATATCATGCAATTCTGGACAAAAAAGTCAGAATTGTGAGATAAATAGTCGCAATTACCTTCTTTTTTTTTTTTATTCAGTGGTGGAAATGAGCTTAATGTCAGTGCATCACATCCACTAATATTTCAAAATAAAAGCACAGACTGACAAAAGTTTAGATGAATGGCGCATATGACAAGTATCTCACCCGATCGGTGGCCGTGTAACTGGCTTTGCACGGGCTAAAATCTTATTTGCGGTGAAAAGTTTTATAGCCGAAGCTCTTTGCAAAGCTCTTTGAAGCTCTTATTGGCTCAGTCATGTGAACTGTGCGCCATTAAAGAGCCACCAAAAGCTATCGAATGAACATTTGGAAAAAGCTGGCACTGCCCTGCACCTACACACTTCATCTTCCCTTATTTTGGCAATATGAGCCGCAGCCCGAGGAGTGTTTCCTTTGGCAAACCACTTGGAAACAGTCGAACGAAAGACTGAACAGGATCAAACTTCGACATCCTTGTTAGAGGACACTAAAGAGGGAGGGACATGGGAAAAGCAGACCTCAACTGTGCCCTCTTCACTATTAAACATCACTCCTGTGAAGAGGCTCGATCGCTTCGGCTTTCATCTGTAAACCACCAGGACAGAAGAGCAAACTTGTGCTTACTGAGCACCTCTTCACTTCTCTTTCTTTCATCCCATGAGTTTTATCACATGCTTTCTGTTTGTCCACCCGCCCATCCTCTTCCTCAGCGGCTTCGAATCAGTCCGATGTTTTAACACATCGTGATAAAATAGATAGCGCACATCCTGTCCTGGTGTCCAGCCGACCTGGACCCTCACATGCTGATAGAGTTACCGCAGGAAAGAGAGGAGTGGTGGCTGACCCGACAGGTTTTAGTTTCCACGACAGACTTATTTACACCATCAAATGAGGCGTATGTGTTTATTACAGATGACAGAATTACGATAATATTTGAATTAAGGGAATAGTTCACACATTTATGAAAATTCTGCGCCCAAAAACACTTTCTGCATGCAAACTATCATTTCAATAACATTTATGAATGTACCAATAAAACACACCAAACATGTATCGCATTATCAACGCGTCACACTGTTTACATTGATCAGGCGTAATGGCGGCTTCTGCTCCTGGGAACGGAGAAAGTTCCATTCTATCACAAAAACCCAGACCACGATTATCAAAAGTGTGGGAATACTTTAAACAGAGGCCGAATAAAACGCTCCTTTGTTCCCTTTGCAGAACCCAAATGGCGTACCACCTGTGGAATCGGATCTCTGACAAATTTTTGCGCGTGCAAGATCATATTTCACGCGTGAACTGAGTCGAGGAGAAAATCTTCGTCTCGCAAATAAGAAAATATTTAGAGCGAACGAAAATCAGTTTTGCGATTCAAAGAAGTTTATTTGGATGTGCGCGGACGTTCTCTTTCACACGTTCAAGGTTTCAGTCGCTCGCTCTCCTGCGCGCTCGCTAAGCGCCGACCGCTCGCCTGCTCAACACAAACCAGCGTTACAATGTGACAAAATTCCAGCCAATCAGAGATGAGGCTGCTAAATTCTGGCTTGACAACCAATCACAAGACTCGCTGCATCACAGACAGAACAAGAGGAAAAACACATGGTTCAGGAGACGTTTGTTCAATGGCTTGAACACGATCAAAGTTCCTTTAAGACTGTAGAGAAAGTCTTTGACACTCTTCATGTTAAAGTTCAAATGTCTCCCACTGGACGAACACACATAATGACTTATTTTTAATCAAAATCAAATCGTATTATTACATCATGGCGTGTCCCAGTGTTTCCACACCTCAATGAACTGATGAATTAGTTCTAACTTCTTATGTAAAAAAAGATCACTAGATTAATAAAAAAAATTAATAAAAATAATCGTTAGAGTAGTCGACTAATTGAAAAAAAAATAAAAAAAATAAATAATCGTTCGATTAGTCGACAGAAAAAAATCACATATTATTTCGTAGCTCAAAATTTAAATAAATAAATGCATATTTTTTCAGGCTGTTCCTTCAAAGAGAAAAAAAGAGACAAAAACATTGACATTTAAACAGTATAAAAAAAAAAATAGTGTAGAAACATTTTTTCACTCAGAAAAAAGCTACTATTTTTCAATATTAATATATAGAAATGACAAGTAACACATTGAATTAAACAACATTTTGAAGCAGAAAGACTGAAATAGTCTAACGTAAAACGTACTCCAATAAACTTCTGAATAATTTTCTTTTTACAGTGATTGATATGATATCTTCATTTGTTATCCACAAAAGAAAGGAAGTTATTACAAGGATGAGTAAATGATGACAGATCATTAAGAGTCTTTTAAGAACATTTTGGCCTTTTTTGGATACAAGCAATAATGATAATCACCACATTTTAACATTAAAGTTTGTCCGCAATAAAACAAACTATGACTAACCACGAAAAAACACAATTTAAGACCATGCCTACACAAAAACAAAGACAGAAAGGACGTGCAAAGATGTTACTAGATGCTCTGGACTTTGCTAAATGTGTTATTAAAATGAAAACTGAAAATATAAAACTAAAAGTGAATAAAAAAAGTACATATATTGACTGTTACGGACCAAAAAACCAGCTTTGAGCTTGATATTCAGGTGTATTAATCAAAGAATCTGTAGAATCAACACTAGATTAACCATTTCGTCACCGGTGACTCCACATTTATCCGCTGAGGGCCTCTCATGTGACCTTTGACCTCCAGAGAGAGAGGGTTTTGTTACAGTAATACGCTAGAGTCATAAAATGGACAACATAAAGCCCAGTGTTGTGTAAAGAGCCGCTGCTCTCCTCAGGTCTCAGCTGGGATTAAAGCAGTGTGTATCAAGTGGGCCTTGTGATCTGTCCGACCAATGACCTCCTCTCAGGGGAGCAGTAAAGATCAGGGGTCCGACGTCCAGACTTCAGGAACAATCCATGTGCCGCTTTCACTGGGACACGGAGCATGAATGACCTCTTGTTCTCCAATAAAACAAGTGTGTACCAACTTCATTTACCACAATCAATGTTCTACTGTAAAAAATAATCACCAGTCCAATAGCGGTGTCGACTGTAAGTGGAGTTTTAAGTGCTTTATTTTCAATCAGTCCAACTTATCTGGACTGATCAGAACCTCTCTGGTCTGATTTGTAAGTTTTTCAAAGTGCTTTTCGTGTAAGTCAGCCCGACAAGCCATGTTCTCTCATGCCACACATCATGTTCTCACGCAGTGAAAAATACTGAGCAAAGAGACACTGACAACGTATGAAACAGTTTCATATTTAAAATAGAAGTTGAATGAATAAATAGCATCTAGTGTGTGTTTAATGTGTGGTGACAGATCGCTGTAGCTCCTCGTGAAGCGATCATCTCTTCATACTAGTTCATTTATAGCATCAAATAAACATGAATGAACATCAGAAGGAATGTTGTTTCAAGACGTGATTCAACTTCACCAACGTTAATCTACTAACTCCCCTGACCACTTTGATGACAAAATGGCAGATTCTGGGTTATGATTGGTCAGATCGCCTGTCAATCAAACCACCGGCGAAAAAAAATGTCATTTTTTTCCTATGAAATGAATGTACTATATATAGTTTGATGTATTTTTAGGAGATTTTATGGCACTAAATTATATTTAGGCTGTAGTTATAATCCATTTATTCACTTTTTGAGCATAGACCAACTCAAACGGTCATAAACTTTGAATGCTTTAGACTTAATTTTGATCTCTTTTCAAGGATGACACTTGGCAAATTATTGCTTAAGTGAAAAAAGTGACAGAATTGTACATTTATTGTCATGAGAAATGCACAAAAATACTATTTTCAATTTTGATACAAAATATATATTTTCAAAAATATTATGATAAATAATATGTTTTACTCTAAAGCGGCAAGAAAATCATAATATCTAAACAGGTTTCAGTGAGATTGTGTTTGGCCGCAGTACCAAAAGTTTCCACTAGATGAAATTCATCTCCTGTTCATTTCCTCATTTTTAACCATTTTTTTTCAGGACCATTTAACCATGTCCGTGATTTTTTTGTGTTCACAGAGCAAGTGCCAAAGCGTTTATCGAGTTTTGCACCATTTCGATAAAGTAAAAAATTCCAAAAAAATAAAATATGCACAACAAAAGTATATCATATATTATTGTGCTTATAAGTAACTTTGCAACTACATGTCAGCAACTTCTCATAAGAGTATCATAGTCTGTAGTATGAGAGTAGAACACGGATCGGCTTCCCACTCCAGTAAAGTTGCAAACCGGAAAACCACGCAGAGGAGACACAACAGGAACGAGCACCTCCTGCACATAAGGAAGTAGTAGAGGTCAAATCTGAACCTTGGCCCAGGCTCTTACTAGCTTTTATCATCATTATTAATGTCCCCTCTTGCCTTCTGTTTCCTCCTTTCCCAGCCTCCCCAAACTCCATCCTTCGCTCCATCATGAACTGTATTTATGGAGCAGAAGAAAGCAGGTCTCATGCTTTTAATCGGGTGGGTGGTATCTGAAGGGACGCGAACAACTGTTCCTCACATGCCGCTGACACACATGGACACACACACAGGTCAGTCAGTCGCCACAGGGCTTCATTGTACACGACGAACGGCTGAAGTGTCGTCTGTTTCCTTACATTGTTTCCATTTGGCACAGTAAAGGCTTTCACGGAAAGAGACGGCACTTCCCACAAGTCTTAATAGCCGTTTTTTATGTCAGTAATAAAGCGAAACGGTCAGAAGCAATGGTCACACTTTAGCCAACAGTGTTCATGTTACTGCGCATTTATATTAGTTATCATTCAGCGCTACTGAAAACTATGGAGGACCAGGAGTGCCATATAAAAATAATTCATTTAATAATTCACACATAAAAATGGATATAGATAAATCACTTTTATATAGGCAAATAAATAGACATATTTAAAGTTGTTTATTTAATTCCTGTTTTTAAATGTAGTTTAATAGAACAATAAAAAATATATTTAAAAAAATCTTTTTTTAATGTATAAATAAATAGACATATTTAAAGTTGTTTATTTAATTCCTGTTTTTAAATGTAGTTTAATAGAACAATAAAAAATACATTTAAAAAATCTTTTTTTAATGTAAAAATAACTAGACATATTTAAAGTTGTTTATTTAATTCCTGTTTTTAAATGTAGTTTAATAGAACAATAAAAAATATATTTAAAAAAATCTTTTTTTAATGTATAAATAAATAGACATATTTAAAGTTGTTTATTTAATTCCTGTTTTTAAATGTAGTTTAATAGAACAATAAAAAAATACATTTAAAAAATCTTTTTTTAATGTAAAAATAACTAGACATATTTAAAGTTGTTTATTTAATTCCTGTTTTTAAACGCAGATTAATAGAACAATAAAAAATACATTTGTAAATCATTTTAAATGGCTTTTTAAAAAAGAATTTGGCAAATGCTTTTCTAAAATGCCATTGGACAGCACACACGTGGGAGCAACCAATCAGCTTTCGCCTCAATTTGAAGAGCCGACTCTCTCTAGAAGAGTTCGAGCGACGCGATCACGCAAAATGTCCGGCGAATCTGAGCGTGTTTTTAGAGGTATTGTAGATGAGTTGTTAGCTTTAGCTGATTTTTGCGAAAGAAATTCTCCTCTCGATTATCATTTTATATGTAAAAGAGTTTTTCAGTTGAGGGAAGACAATAATATATTGTGGTTGTACAATAAAAGGACGGATTTGGGTTCAGTTTGAGGTCATTCAGCGACTCACGCTATGGTTGAACTTCCAAGCGTTCTCGAACAACACCAGTCGTTGGATGAACTGGCAGAAGAGACGGCAGGATGTGTGGTTCGCCAAAACCATTATAACCTCTAAAAACACGTTCAGATTCGCCGGACATTTTGCGCGATCGTGTCGCTCGAACTCTTCTAGAGAGGGTCGGCTCTTCAAATTGAGGCGAAAGCTGATTGGTTGCTCCCCCGTGTGTGCTGTCCAATGGCATTTTAGCACTCGATTGACAAATGGATGAAGAAAAGCATTTGGCAAATCCTTTTTTAAAAAGCCATTTAAAATGATTTACAAATGTATTTTTTATTGTTCTATTAATCTACGTTTAAAAACAGGAATTAAATAAACAACTTTAAATAAGTCTATTTATTTGCCCATATGAAAGTGATTTATTTATATACATTTTTATGTGTGAATTATTAAATGAATTAATTGATTCTTCGTTTTATTTTTATGTGGCACTCCTGCTCCTCCATAGAAAACTAGTATGAATAATAAGCATCAGTATGTGCTGTCATCTTGCCAATGTAATAAACATCATGAGCATAAATGGGTAATTATTTAGGGAAGTCTGTCTAGTAATTAGTGGTGTTTTGATATACATTGTACCATTTCATACATACCAAGTGGCACATAAAAGACAAGCATGATGGACTCTAAGAGATTGTTTGTAGATTGTGTTACTGAATGTAATTTGATGCTGTCATTCAGCACTCTTGTAGTAAAGTATGATTAAAAAAACCTCTATACAGTGTGCAATTTATGCAGGGTTGGATGCTGTCCATTCCCAAACTCACCAGAGCAATAATGTCTCATCGAGTCTGACCTCACGCTTTTGAACATGGAGACAGTGGTGAGAAGTAGTGCTGATTGAATGATAAGAGCTTGTTTAGGGTTTCACAGAAACACAGCTTCAGAAAAAATAAACATATTGAACGTCATTAAAGTGAACAATCTTAATAAAATGCATTAGGAGTCTTGAGTTGGCTATAGGTTGTGAAAAATATTTATTTAATATTGTTTTTATCTTGTCATCTAAACACTAGAGGTGTGAGTCAAGATTAAAATGTGACGTCGAGGTGAAAAGCCGTCTCGTGATACTGCCATGAGGGTGAAATTAGGATGGAATATGCCACCGCTACGTTTACATTACGCCTCCACTATCGTTTTGGTTTTTATAAAAACAAAAGCCATTTAACGAGCTGCAGAGTCGCATGCAGTAAGAGTTCACTGATCACGTGACGAGATGACTGACGAGACAATGGCGGAGGATTCGTTGCGCAACAGAGCCTAAGCGCATGTTAAATGTTTTGCAGAATGCGCACTCAGCACAATGAACAGAAATATAGGTTGGTAACTATATGCTAATGGCCAAATGTGAAAATTTTGAAAGTGGCAAAAAAAAAATGCAATCAAAGTCATGTGTGGTTAATTTTTTACGTGTTTTCCCTCCCCATTCAAAGAATAAGCGCGAAAGTGAAAGTAAAATGCGAATTCAATACCCAACATTAAGAGTCTTTTAAGAACATTTTGGCCTTTTTTGGATACAAGCAATAATAATAATCACCACATTTTTACATTAAAGTTTGTCCGCAATAAAACAAACTATGACTAACCACGAAAAAACACAATTTAAGACCATGCCTACACAAAAACAAAGACAGAAAGGACGTGCAAAGATATTACTAGATGCTCTGGACTTTGCTAAATGTGTTATTAAAATGAAAACTGAAAATATAAAACTAAAAGTGAATAAAAAAAGTACATATATTGACTGTTACGGACCAAAAAAACCAGCTTTGAGCTTGATATTCAGGTGTATTAATCAAAGAATCTGTAGAATCAACACTAGATTAACCATTTTGTCACCGGTGACATTTATCCGCTGAGGGCCTCTCATGTGACCTTTGACCTCCAGAGAGAGAGGGTTTTGTTACAGTAATACGCTAGAGTCATAAAATGGACAACATAAAGCCCAGTGTTGTGTAAAGAGCTGCTGCTCTCCTCAGGTCTCAGCTGGGATTAAAGCAGTGTGTATCACATGGGCCTTGTGATCTGTCGCCCATTCAAAGAATACGTGCGAAAGCGAAAGTAAAATGCGAATTCAATACCCAACATGATGCATGCAGATATCTCCCGATATGAAAGCTATCTTAGGTTGAGCTGTGTAGTTGTAACCATCTCTAAGCTCTCTGCTTGAAGAATGAATATTGAGAGAGTACTTTAATTATGGTTGCACTTATTGTTTAAACTTAACAAGACTAAGAGAAAACGGTGTTATTTAATATATAAACAACAAGCCTTAAAATCTTAAGCAACTTTACTTCTAAATTTATGTATTCTTGTTGTTAAGATTCATAATTGGGAGTCTTTGTGGAATCTAAAAAGTTTCTCGATTGACATCAGGCAGTAAAACCCGTTTTTTTTCTGACAACATTTGACAAACTTCAAATCTGTGGGCAGAAACAGGGAGGCTGATATCATGCAATGCTCTTAAGAAAGTAATTTGTATTTAATGGCTTAAGTTCTTCAGTTATGTGCCAATATGAGAAGATTTGCAGAACCAGAGGCTTTGATACAGAAAACTTGTCAGTTTATCTTTAAGATAAGCAGGGCGTCTGAGCTCAACTCCGTTCTGTTCTTCAGGGAAGGCGGGGATGATGTCATCTGAGCAGCAGCGATCCTGATTGGCCGAGGGGATGTGAGCTGCTCGCACTCACGTGGCTTCCACCAGATCGTTCCAAGAGTTATTAAATACATGCACACACAGTGCACAAACCGGGGCTTTATCGAGATCAAGACCCCCGAAGCTAAACTCACAGTTCCTGCTATTAATTTATGCTCTGCTCTAGGATTCCCTTTTAAGGCCAGATGCATGCATGACGTGTATTTAGAGTTATGCTAAAAATACGAACTTCAGCAATACATGTACTTCAATTCCAAAGATGTATAAAAAAACTATTACTCATATTTAAAAAAAAAAAAACGATTAAACTTCTGCATGTGATCTGTCCCACATTATTCTTTCAACAGACAATGCAATCACACAATAATGCATTAAAAACCACTAAGAACAATTTAGCAATTCCATAATAATACATAACAGTTTTGCACAAGCACACAACTAATATTAAAAAAATGTAATATAGTATAATTTGCCAAAAAAACCTACCTTTTCGTACTCCTCAAAGGTCGACTTTTAAGTAATGCTTGCAAAAATAAAAGTACGGCTCTGTCTCAAGTCATGTCAGCACAAGAATGACCTGAAGTTATATGCTGCGTTTCGGCGTAATGCCACCTACTGGTCTGGAGATAAGAAAAATTGCTATTTTTCCTTATAATTTCTGAACGGTTTGTAAAAAAAAATCATAAAAGTGGTCTTGTTAGATTCGGGGAGTCATGCCAAATCGAATCCAATTTTTCCATATCGGCCATTTTGCATTTTGTAGTAAAATGCTGTACTTTACGAACACATCAACATATCATTACGAAACTCGGTATGGGTCATCACCATGATGCCTTGAAGGAGTCGGAGAAGTTTTAGCCACCTAGTGGTAAAATAAAATTTTCAAACACTTATAACTTCGAATGTTATTGACTTATTTTCACGGGAGTCCAACGATATCAAATCTTATGGTTAGTGGGATGTTGTTATTTAGCATTTAAACAACATTCGCGAATATCTCCTCACTTGTAAGTCGCTTTGGAAATCGGTGGGACTGCGCCACTTGGTGGCGCTATAATTGAAAACAAAACATGAAATTGGCTCTATCTACAGTACTGTTGGTCTGACTGACTTCAAAATTGACATGCAGTGTCTTTGTCTCAGTTGCTATCATAGTCCATTATGACATTATTGTTCTGCTGCTAGCTTGTTTGTTTGCTTCTGTTGTGCTTTGACCCTTGATTGCTGCTTGCAGCTATATTTATTATTATATTTTAATTATCAAAGTTGCAATCTATCCATTTAACGAGCTGCAGAGTCGCATGCAGTGCAGCAGGAGTAAGAGTTCACTGATCACGTGACGAGATGACTGACGAGACAATGGCGGAGGATTCGTTGCGCAACAGAGCCTAAGCGCATGTTAAATGTCTTGTAGAATGCGCACTCAGCACAATGTACAGAAATATAGGTTGGTGACTATATGCTAATGGCCAAATGTGAAAATTTTGAAAGTGGCAAAAAAAAAAAAAATGCAATCAAAGTCATGTGTGGTTAATTTTTACGTGTTCATGCATACAAATGTCTATAACTCCTAAACTAAATGCGATATTTTCACCAAATTTGACACACTTATGTATGGGGCATTTTGACAACACACACAAAAATCGGTGGGACTGCGCCACTTGGTGGCGCTATAATTGAAAACAAAACATGAAATTGGCTCTAACTACAGTATTGTTGGTCTTATTGACTTCAAAATTGACATGCAGTGTCTTTGTCTCAGTTGCTATCATAGTCCGTTATGACATTGTTGGTCTGCTGCTTTGCTTCTGTTGTGGTTTGACCCTTGATTGCTGCTTGCAGCTATATTTATCATTATATTTTAATTATCAAAGTTGCGATCTATGCAAAAACATTACTATGACTCAAGGTTATCATGTAACCTACATTTTCCACAGCCATTTTATTACTTGCAAATGATGAATGAGTGAAACCTGAAGTACTTCCTGTATAAAAGCCATCATATATTTCATTCATACACACAGGACCAATCTGAACATGATCCCCCCCACTGGATACTTCCAGAAGGTGAGCTATAGTACAACAAATCCTCTAGTAATATAGTCCCCGACAGACATTGTTCAAGACAATAACATCCCTTATGGAACCAATTATAAGATATGAGGAACAATTTTCAGGGCATGAAAATTAATAACTGTAGTTAACGTTGTACACAACTCATACCACCTGAAATAATCATGTTCATGTGTTTGCAAATGAGATTTACTTATTAGATTGTGACAGATTTAGACGTTTTCAACTAGGTCGCACGGTTCAGGTTAAATCACTTAGTCCGTGGAAAACTACAAATTAACCCGAAAGATTCATTAATATCGCCAGAACAAGTCCTCTGGAGCCGAGCAGGTGAATCTGCATTTGATTCCTGCATTAAAAACCAGAATGAACCGGACATGAACTGAGAAATCCTGAGCGTGAAAATATTCCTCAGATCTCCCTCCAAAGTCTACGAGCTCATCTGAAACTAATGATAAATCACAGACACTCATTCCTGAAGTGTTAGTCCATGTACAGAAATGCCTTATTTCATAAACAAATCAAACTAGCAGCTCTCCAACAGCTGCAAAATGGGCCAAAGAAAAGAGAGCCTGATGATGTTGAACAGATCATAATTGTACTGTGTGAAGAAGGACATGAAGTGTTTTAATTCAGTGTTTCTCCACTGGTGTGTCACAACAACCCATAAATGTGTCACAGGTCTGTTCTGATCCAGGCAGTAGTGAAGAACAATGCTTCTAGATATATAAACATGCATAGATGCTCACAGTGTTCAGGCCCGTTCACACAAAGAACGATAACTGTAAAGATCGGAACTACGTTAGCGTCCACACCAGCGGACGATGACATTCTGAGTTTTTTCTTCTGCCGCTTTAAATGCTCAAGCTCTTTAAAGGAAATGGATTCTGATTGGCTGTAATTGTTTATACCGTTCATCAGCTGCAAAAAAAAATCATTCTAAAAGTGTTTCTAATAATATCGTTCTTCTGTGCCGTTATCATTATAGTTCTGGTCTGGATTCTTTTATATTTAGAATGACTTTTATAACTATATATTTGGTCTGAACAGGCCTTTACAGTAGAATTATTAATATATTAGTGTGACGAGCAGGGCGGGCGAGAGCCGTGAGGGAACGGCTCGAGAGATAATGAGCGTCAGCTGCGCGCTACACCGGTCTCGTGTCTCTCACGGAGGAGCTCCGGAAGCATAAAAGAAGAGCGACGACAGTGAAGGACAAGAGAGAGGAACAGGCCTGGATTTTATGTTGTGTTTTTATTATGTTTGTGTGGGCGGCAGTCGCTGTGAGGAACTGCCACCATTTTACTTTCGTTTTATTGTTTGTTTATTTATTTGATTAAAGTTACGTTGAATGTTCGCCGGTTCCCGCCTCCTTCTTCGCGTACTTAAGAACTGTGTTACAATTAGTATTTGGAATAAGCTTTTATTTTTATATTTTCAGCTTTCCTTTGTATTTGTTTAATTTATTTAATTTTGTAATTTGAATTAATTTTTAATGCTTTATGTTTATTTAATTTTTCACTCGCTATTTTTAACTTTATCTTCAACTTATTTATTTAAATTAGTTGCCAAGGCAGCATTTTTTTTTTAAAGTTTAAGTTTTTTTTATCGAATATTTAATATTTTTATTTTTTCAGCTTCATTTCAATTGCCGAAAACTATTTTTAATAGAAAACACTTTCCCTAGTAGTAACATATGAAGGTTATATACTGCGCTTATGACAAAATGCAAAATTTCACACTGGAAATGTTGCATCTTTTCTGAGCATATGTTCATTTGCATATAAAAATCACCCATAAATGACACTTGTGACAACAAATGGTAGTGAACAAGAGTTTCGGGTCTCTTAAAAGAGAAAGCAATTGCCTAGTTTCACAAAATCTGTCTGCTTGCTGCAATTCTTGTTATTCATTTGCTTTGTTCCAAAACGTTTGCTAACTAGCATCCTAACTGAGTATATAAAATGCATACACACACAACATTTTGGTTTGTTGTTGCAATGCATTCTGGGATTCGAAGGCTAAGAAAGCACCATAATTGGAACAAACTTGGGAGTGTGGCTTCATATGCTGTCTAGTTAGGCAGCTCACTACGTTTTCAGAGCCTTTCTCTTGAAATGTTTTTTGTTTGGATACAATTTAGGCTTGTTTCCCCAAACTGCAGGAGTTATCACAGGGACAAATAGTTTCCGAGCGTCTCCATTAACCCCCCTGAGAACTGCTGAAATTTTCCCATGAGAATGATGATGGTAACACACACTGGAGTGAGAGCATATGGGACGCCCATCACTTCAGCTGGCTGGAAACTTATTCCATCTGTGGTTAGTATGCAGAACCCCTCCACACTAACTGCTTTTCCCTTACTGTACGCTATACAGCACAGGCAACACCCACGATGCACTTCAAGCTAATTGTTAACACGCAATATATACTGCAACACATACAGAGTATGCACTCTCAAACATTTGCATGCTATATAATTGTCACATGACCTTGCATACCCCATGCATACAACGCACAAACTGCAGACAAAAGAAGCACATATACAGAACGAAAGAAATAAAATAATCCACAATGTATTGTAAAAAAAAATCAACTTTTATGGGCTGGTGTACGTATAATGTAAAAGGTATTTAGCATGTGACCCTCGGTTGAAAACACAGCTGGGATTTATAAAGCTGGAATGGAGGTGCCATGCTCCCATGGCGTAAACGGGCACATGGAAAACATTTTCTCTCTGAACAATGAAAAAAAAAAATCATTGTTCATCCAGCAATAAATTAAGGGGTTAACCTCACGAAACCTGTCAGGACTATTTTACCTCAAAATTAAAAACAAGGGGGGAAAAATAAATTACATTTTGCATATAAATTTTAAATAATTGTAAAAACAAAGCCTTCCTCAAGCTCAAAAAACACCAATGCCATGGGTTCGACTCGCAGGGAAATCAAGAACTGATCAAATCTGAACCTTCAATGCAATGCAAGTCACTTTGGATAAAAGCCTCTGACAAATGCACACATTTTTAGGGATGTCATCATGATTTCCAATGATTAAACATGCTAAATAAAATGGCCAAATAATTAATAATTAATCCCTTAACCCATTTCAGACTGACAAACTCTATTGTAAAATAAAATTCTTGTGATTGGCCAGTTATTGGCTTATGTTCAATAATTTGAAAATAAAACAAACAACATATAGTGACATCTAAAAACACGTTTGGTCTAAAAGTAATGTCTTTGAATGATCTTCTTTTGGGCGATTTTCTCAATACTTTACGTTATAAAGTTTTAAATATGTATATTTTTCATACAAAAAATCCATCGCTTCTCTTCAGAAGGCCTTTATTAACCCCTTTGGAATCGTATGGATTATATTTATGATGGATGGATGCACTTTTTTCGGGCTTCAAAATTTCATCCCCCATTATAAAGCTTGGAAGAGTCAGGATATTTTTAAATATATCTCAGATTGTGTTCGTCTGAAAGAAGACAGTCATATACGCCTAGGATGACTTGAGGGTGAGGAAATCATGGGATAATTTTCATTTTTGGGTGAACTATCCCTTGATTATATGACAATATTTTAATCAGTTGCAGTTCATGTAGTTTATTTGACAAACTATTAATCGTATGAAAGCCTGAGTCAGTTTTTTGTATTATTTGTTTTCATGACAGTTAAGCACATTCTCTTCAAATTTTCAATACTGTAGTAAATAAATGAATAAAGTTGCATTATATTTCTTAGTCAATTTAAATAAAAAGGGTAAAAGCCATGCGCTCTCATGCCACACATCATGTTCTCATGAAGTGAAAAATACATTGTAATTTTTTAAAGAAGTTGAATCAATAAATAGCGTCTAGTGTGTGTTTAATGTGTGGTGACAGATCGCTGTAGCTCCTCGTGAACCGATCATCTCTTCATACTAGTTCATTTATAGCATCAAATAAACATGAATGAACATCAGAAGGAATGTTATGATTGGTCAGATCGCCTGTCAATCAAACTGCCAGCGATGGGTCAGTTGCCAGGAAAACAAATGTCACAATAAAAACACTTTTTTTAATCTGAAAAACATGCTTTATTCTATTTATGCATAATATAATATTTCAATTTTTTCTCTTGATTTTGTGCTGAAGTGACCTGCACATGCTCTTGACAGGTTTTGTGCAAAGAACAAAAAAGACTTGTTATTAGAGTAAGAACAAAGCATTCATCAAATGCTTAAAGAGAAATCAGGCCAAGATACACACACCCTTCTTAACACTTCACCAAAAATTAAACTGCCTGGAAATCTTTCCACTGTGCAAAAATACACATGGTATTTAGCAGGACATCCAGCAGTGTCTTTTCATTTGGAAGAGCAACAGAACTCAATCCCTTTGGCCTTGACATGTACAGTGATATTTCCATCGCTTTATACGTCCTCTCTGCTGTTATCTGTCGACATAAATGCCTGGAATAACTGATATGCCCTTAAGTTGTACTCACTTAGTGAGCAGGTGGGTCATGTCAAGGGTAAGTGTAGGGAGAGCCAACAAAATCCTTTACTCCTGCTACTCATTCCCAGAATTCCAAGCCATTCCGCCTTCAATCATCCGGCCCACTCTCTGCTCCGGCTCACAGCAGTCACCTTATCTGGCAGAAAACGCAGCACTCCTGTGAAGGTCCTGCCAGCACTATACGCACCCGGGAAGCACAAGTCGTGAAGAGAGGATTGGGATTAGTTCCTTTTATGGAGTTGTAAGGATGCTGGCTGGAAAATATGGCTTCCATCACAAAGCTATTCCCTCAAAACCAGATCAAGAACACTATAAGAATATATATAAATTCACTATAGCTAGTGCTAGTGAAGCTATACTTTTATTTACAGTTGTTGCACTGGTGCACATTTACTTAAATGGGGCATATCATAAAAATGGGACTTTTCCCGTATTTAAGAGCTAAAATCGGGTGCATCTACCAACCCAGAAAATGTGAAAAAGGACAACTCAGTAACTTTGTTTTGGCAAATCTTTCTCTGCAAGCATGTGAAAAAATGAGCCACTCAGATTTCGCTCCCCTAGTGACGTAGGAAGAGGGTATTATTATAATATTACCGCCCCTTAATCTGCACGTTTCTACCCATGTCGGCGCCATTTTGTTTTTGCAAGTGACAACTGTGTACAGCTTTGTTGTTGTTGAGCTGTTAAAGTTCCGCCCTTTTCTGGAAAGGGGGCGGGGAGCAGCAGCTCATTTCCTTTAACACGCACAAAAACGGTGTGTTTTTACTCACACCCAAATAGAGGCAAATTTGACAAGCGATAATAAATTATCTGTGGGGGATTTTTTTTTTTTGGAAAGGGGGCGGGGAGCAGCAGCTCAATTCCTTTAACGCGCACAAAAAACGGTGTGTTTTTGCTCACACCCAAATAGAGGCAATTTTGACAAGTTATAATAAATGATCTGTGGGGGATTTTTTTGGAAAGGGGGCGGGGAGCAGCAGCTCAATTCCTTTAACGCGCACAAAAAACTGTGTGTTTTTGCTCACACCCAAATAGAGGCAAATTTGACAAGTTATAATAAATGATCTGTGGGGGATTTTGAGCTCAAACTTCACAGACACATTCTGGAGATCTTATATTAATAATAGGTACCCTTTAATAAATAATTCACTACATTTGTGTCTGTTTGTTATTTTGTTTTACAAAGTTAGGTCAAGCCTGATGCCTTACACAAAAGAATGATTTCAGTCTCTTCCACACAGTGACTTATACAGTTCATTAGGCAATTCAGCAATTTAGTATCAGATCGGTACACTGTGTCAGCCAATAGTACTGAATCTCAGGTATCGGAGGCGAAAAAGGCAGATTGGAGCATCCCTAATCTAAACATTCTTAAATCAAGATACATTTACTTCAGATGCAAAATTACTTAAGATATTAACTCTAAAATAATGCGTAGTTTAAAACATGAAAACATATCTGACAGTGGGGTCAGAAAAATACATTTCATTTAAAGGGAAAACAAGTTTATTTTTCTGACCCCACTAGCAGATTTTCTGTTTTTTTGTTTTAAGCGTAAAGTCACCTAATTCTGATACATTTTTCAGAAAAAAAACAACACTTTTTGCTTCTCCGGTAAGTGTATGTTGATTTAAGGATGCTCAGATATTTGTACTGAAAAACAAGACAAAAATGTTAAAGAAAATAACCTTTTTTTTGCAGTGTGAAGCAATAGATCATATCAATATGACTTAATGGCAATGGTTATCTGCAATGCATTAATCAAAACCGACAGGAGCCTAAAATAATTTATGTTTCCGCTTTTGCCAGAGATTTGATGTTTGCTCTCAGTTCTACTAAGAAAAACACAGGAATAACAACAACAAACGAGGTTACAAGACTTGATTTTGGGGAGGGATGGAGCTCCAATTGTCATTTCTGTTCCATTTATAATAAAACCCTACATCTTAACTTCACGTTATGCGACTACAAAAATTAAAAAGCATGTAGCATCTACTGATCATCTAGGAAATAAGAAAGTTGTTTTGCATTTTTAATTTTAAAAATTAACTGTTGACTCTCCAATCAATGCAACTTCAGATGTCCAGTGAATTTTCAAAGATTAAACTGCATGTTTTCTGTTCAACACCAGAGATTCTATTAGTTTTATCTCTCTTTACGAACCCGCTGAATCAGCTTTGTGAACGTCAGCTCCATCCTGAACGGTCAGGACGACAGATGCTTCCTCCGTCTGATGAGATCAGGGCTCATAAAACTGGTCCTCTTTTACCGTGCGGTTATTCTGGGTCTATTGTTCTAATCGGTGGAGCCTGGATACAATCTCTAAATCTTCTGCGCGTGGGCCGAGAGACGCTTCAGCTCTTGTAAAATAAACGGCTATACGTGTATGTTTGAGCCCCACCGCGCTCCAATAAGAAAACAGGTACAATTCCAACAACAACCAGGGTGTGGATGAGGTTGAGCGAGTCACTGGTGTGACTGTTGTTTAAAATTCACTAGAGAGAAGTCAGGTGTTAAACACCGCACACATAACAGCATGTCATCAGGCCATATAAATAAAATGCTCTGAAGTCCTGCTTTAGGGAACAGAAAAACAAATGTAAAATCTCACAAGATTAAAATGTGACGTCGAGGTGAAAAGCCGTCTCGTGATATTACCATGAGGGTGAAATTAGGATAGAATATTCCACCACAACATTTACATTACGCCTCCACTGTCGTTTTGCTTTTTATAGAAACAAAAACCATTTAATGACCTGCAGAGTCGCATGCAGTGCAGCAGGAGTAAGAGTTCACTGATCACGTGACGAGATGACTGACGAGACAATGGCGGAGGATCCTAAGCGTATGTTAAATGTCTTATCTTGTAGAATGCGCACTCAGCATCGCCGCTCCCTATACACAGAAGCTGTGTCCGAAACCGCTCCCTATCCACTATATAGTGCACTATATCGGGTGTCGGCCATTTTGTAGGGCTGTCCAAATTCTGAGTGAACGACTGCATTCCCTACATTCGTTCACTACTTTTACCCACAATCCTCTCTGATTTTGAGTGTACATTCGACGTACACTCGTTAAAACGCCGTTACCCAAAATCCAACGCGTTCGAGCGCGACAGAAAAATAAATATGGCGGACGGCAATACGGGAAGCGGCAACTTCTACAAATGTAAGTGTAATTTTTTATTAATTAGAACATCTTTGTAAAGATATTTTGAAGCGAAATGATACAGGTTTATATCATAATATATATACTTATTATCATATGATAATTTGGTGGATTTTTGTCATATGTTAGTGAACTGTTGTACAGTGTATTTATATTGTATTTATTTACTATTATTTTTTTTATTAACAAATGTGACAGTGTAGTGTTTTTGTTCTGTTATTTTTAAATATAAATTTACTAAATAGCATGACACACGTGTTTTTATTCTCTCTTTATTCTCAATAAACATGACAAATAAACAGTAATATACAATTCATGAAGCTAAACAGGACATATTACAGATGGGTGTAGGAAATGTTAATGACGAAATTGTCTGGCGCATGCTATTAACGTCAGCGTCAGAATTCGCTTACTCATTTTCGTTCACTCTTTGCTGATATAGTGCGCTCAACTGCCGTGCACTATATAGTGGTTAGTGAACGAGTGAACGAGAGTGGGCGGTTTCGGACACAGCTAGAGTATGCGCAATCGCGAAATCGAAAGCGAAAGTAAAACGCGAGCGCGCATTCAAACGCAATTTCAATACCCTGTATTTTAGAAGTGGCTTCCTGATGCATGCAGATATCTCCCAATAGTAGTTGTAACCATCTCTAAGCTCTCTATCATGCTTGAAATTTGGTCTCTATTAGAATACTGAGAGAGTACTTTAATTATGGTTGCACTTATTGTTTGCACTTAATAAGAGGAAACTATTATTCATTTTTATTCCTATGATCAATTTGTGGATAGTTCAGTTAGAAGGTCAAAAGTTGTAGAAGCTCATAATTCATGTACAGTAAGGTCTGAAGAGACTCATTACAAGATGATTAGTTAAAACATTTCAAATGCACCTGCAGAATATTTGTGTAGTCATGTATTTCGACATTGAGGATTTCTTGAAAATACTGTGTAAAAATCTTGTCTTGTTCTCGTGAGCTAATTGACTCGTCACACCCCTGATTCGTGTATATTTCCTTATAGCAAGTCTATATAATTTATGACATAGCGACATAATAAATGTACATATCAAATATAATCTGGGGTTTTCCCAACAAAAACATCAACATGTGCAGTAGGTCAACAGAGTACAGGAAGATCACTGGCCTGTTTAAACAATCATTCAGCCGTCTACTTTCCCTGAATTCAGCAAACAACTAGACGCTTGGCTACTTCATATGAAGTTTTCTCCCATTTCGACCGTTTCAGAGTTCTTTCCATGACATTTATTGCCGGTATTGTGGGTTTCTTGCATTTTAATATTTTTCCATCACCATGTTTTATAAATAGGTGCTGGAGTCATGAGCGTGTTAAGTGGGAGACAGCTGGATATGATTACCTTCCTGCCGTGCGGATTCATTGTATCAGCTTTCTTGGCCGGGTGTAAATGAAGCCCGTGGAATGGCATTGGAAGAATTGCGGCGTTATGCGGGACTGTTATATGTGGCAACACAAAGCCAGCAGTGTGGCAAACGGCCGAGTCCTCTCACTGGGTCAGTACTATGAATACCATCAAATCAGCGCTGCAGGATCTGACACAGTACGTGTGTTTGAGAAATAGTATCAGTGTTGTGTGACACCAATTCACACCGCGCCGACAAACGGCAACAAACACCGTTAGGCGTTGGATTTAGAATTCTATGAGGAAAAAACGGTCATGTTCACACTGCCCCAACAAACACCGACACACGAGTCACGTCTGACTGGCAGAAATTGAGATCGACAACTACATACGTGTAATCATGTTAACAATATTTTCAGGTTTATTAGATTAATAATATAGTATCTTATATATTTTCATTGTATTAAAGTATTGAGGTAAACATAAAAATATTAACCTGAAATCCGAAGCGCTAGCCATCGATCTGATCCCTTGCGTTGGGGTTGGTATGGGCTACACCGATTTTTTAACTTTTTTTTAGCGCGACCCATCAAAAGCAACCATTTGTAGCTAAACAAGCCAAAACGAATTAATTAATTTCGCGGCCAGGTCAGATTACGTCAGAGTTTGTTGTCGTTTGTTTGAAAATGATACCAGACTGCTCAGACAATCCACGACCCAACAAACGTTGAATAAACACGTTCAGTCAGGTAAAAACAGACTCCAACAAACTCCAACAGACGTGTTTGTCGGTGTGGTGTGAACTGGCCTTTTGCTACAATGACTGAGAGAGAACTGCAACCGAAGAAAACACTTGCAAATAGAAAAAAACACCAGTAAATTAAGAAAACGATCCGTTTGACAACACAGGTGCTGCAAATACTCACAACGCAACCAAATACAGAAACAACTGCAAATACTACCAGCACAACCAAATACAGAAACACACTGCAAATACTACCAACACAACCAAATACAGAAACAACTGCAAATACTACCAACACAACCAAATACAGAAATGCACAGCAAATACTCACAATGCAACCAAATATAGAAATGCACAGCAAATACTCACAACACAACCAAATACAGAAACACACTGCAAATACTCACAACACAACCAAACACAGAAACACACTGCAAATACTACCAACGCAACCAAATACAGAAACACACTGCAAATACTACCAACGCAACCAAATACAGAAACACACTGCAAATACTCACAAAACAATCAAATACAGAAACACACTGCAAATACTCACAACGCAACCAAATACAGAAACACACTGTAAATACTACCAACACAACCAAACACAGAAACACACTGCAAATACTACCAACACAACCAAATACAGAAACACACTGCAAATACTACCAACACAACCAAATACAGAAACAAACTGCAAATACTACCAACATAACCAAATACAGAAACAACTGCAAATACTACCAACATAACCAAATACAGAAACAACTGCAAATACTCACAACACAACCAAATACAGAAACACACTGTAAATACTCACAACACAACCAAACACAGAAACACACTGCAAATACTCACAACACAACCAAATACAGAAACACACTGCAAATACTACCAACGCAACCAAATACAGAAACACACTGCAAATACTCACAACACAACCAAATACAGAAACACACTGCAAATACTACCAACACAACCAAATACAGAAACACACTGCAAATACTACCAACATAACCAAATACAGAAACAACTGCAAATACTCACAACACAACCAAATACAGAAACACACTGTAAATACTCACAACACAACCAAACACAGAAACACACTGCAAATACTCACAACGCAACCAAATACAGAAACACACTGCAAATACTCACAACGCAACCAAATACAGAAACACACTGCAAATACTCACAACACAACCAAATACAGAAACACACTGCAAATACTACCAACACAACCAAATACAGAAACACACTGCAAATACTCACAACGCAACCAAATACAGAAACACACTGCAAATACTCACAACACAACCAAATACAGAAACACACTCCAAATACTACCAGCACAACCAAATACAGAAACACACTGCAAATACTCACAACGCAACCAAATACAGAAACACACTGCAAATACTCACAACACAACCAAACACAGAAACACACTGCAAATACTACCAACACAACCAAATACAGAAACACACTGCAAATACTCACAACGCAACCAAATACAGAAACACACTGCAAATACTCACAACACAACCAAATACAGAAACACACTCCAAATACTACCAGCACAACCAAATACAGAAACACACTGCAAATACTCACAACGCAACCAAATACAGAAACACACTGCAAATACTCACAACACAACCAAACACAGAAACACACTGCAAATACTCACAACGCAACCAAATACAGAAACACACTGCAAATACTCACAACACAACCAAATACAGAAACACACTGTAAATACTACCAACACAACCAAATACAGAAACACACTGCAAATACTACCAACGCAACCAAATACAGAAACATGCTATCACTGTCTTTACTGTATTTTTGATCAAATAAATGCAGACTTGGTGAGCAGAAGAATCATAATGACACCAAACTTTTGAACGGTAGTGTATATTTCATTTAACACTGAAAGATATTAATAAAACAGATAATTTAATTCAAATATATGCGAGAGTGTGTGTTATGTTTATTTTGTGCTTAAACTATCACATAATTATCATAGCAACATGCTTATTTCAAACACTATTAGAATCAATAATCAGTCACATTTGAGGTTCAATTTGAATTAGCATTATTACAAGACAGAGGCCTGAGCTTATGCCACAACTTCACAAGCAGTATCTGCAACTTAACTCCAAGTTTCTCCATCAGTACAGTATAAACTGGCGAGTGTCGAGAGCTTGTATACTGAACACATTACATTGCCACATACATCAGCAAAGCCTGTGCAGGATTTGATGTACTCATGTAAACACGGTAAAGACAACTATGAGAGACATGCCTCACAACAAGCAGACAGCCAATGGAATCTGACAGCTTTTAGCTTCTCTATAAGGCGTGTGCCACAAATCCCAATCCCATGCGGGACCGTGACTAATGGGATTGCCATCGCCGAACGAGTGAAATCTACGGCACAAGCTTATGGAATGTAACCGCATATGTGATAAATGATGCTAAGTTATGCGGAAAAAACAATCAATATGAGGTAACAATATATACCGAGGAATTTAGCTCGATTTATTCCACTGGGATCCACATCTAGCCATTTCCCTTCTACTAGAGAAAACAGTGTGTGTGGCCAACACAATAACACAGGAAATAGATCTGTCCCTCGCATCTGGTTCTGCTCATTTGAGTGTTGATTCCTCTAATGCCTCATCCTTCAGCATGGACATTTAAACCTGCCCCGATTCACGGATGCAATACGGAAAATCCACCCAAGCAGTTTTTCGACCCATTGTGCACGGCGTGCCAAGAAACCCATTGGATTGTGAAAATGACATGAGATGATGAAGTGAACGGTTAGCACGAGGGTGGCAATGGTAAGACAAGAAACCAGCTGAATCTTCCACTCAACTCCAAAAGCTCATCCACAAACCCCATATGATCTATAATATTCAAAATATGTTGAAAAAAAAAAAGCTTGCTCTCAGGTGCTAGTGCAGCACATACGCAGTTTATCTAGCTAAAAATAACCAAGCAAAGAACATCTGGCAGTCTGGTATGATATTCCATAAACTGTGCCAATAGAAACATGTTTAAAAAGATCAACATGAGTCCGTTACGTAATGGCAGTGGAGGGAAATTATAACTAGACTATTTACTAGAATTTTGAGAAGCCCTTGTAGATGCTTGTTTCCTTTGGCTGCATGCAGGGGTTTTACAAAGTTTTGCTAACCTCAGTGTGCACAGGAATTCTCGTGTCAAACCAACCACTGAAACCTTTGGAAAGGCAGAATATGTTCAATTAAAAGTACATCCTGCAGTTCAAATTTCACCTAATTAAATCACATCTAATTCTGGATTGTGCTGCGATGCACATCACCAAACAGGAAATGGTGTAGGCAGTGTTTGGGGAAATAATAGAATAAAGATAAACATAATTCTGTTATTACAGCTCAACATAGGCCGGTCTTATACATAATATAAATATTATAATATATAACAACACATATCAGGATAATTATGAAATTTCTTGTTAATTATGAAATCATTTTGAGAGCAAAAATAATTATATTGTAAAAAAGATTGCATATTACAAAAATAAAGTAATAATAACAAACTCTTTGCGGAAAGAGAAGGTCACAAACAACGACAGCAAATTTATGTGTGCGAGATGAAAACTGCACAAAAATTTACTTGCACTGCAAAGAGTTTTGGTATCAATTACTTTATTTTTGCAATTAAAAACTCTTTATATCTATTAAGCCTAGTATGAGCAATAAGTCCTCTGAAAATAATTCAACCACATCCAAAGTTATAAGCATGTATAGAGAGTTTCGTAACGACACGTTCACGCGTTCCTAAAATACAGCGTTTTACTACAAAATTAAAAATGGCAGATGACTGAGACCATAGACATAATAAAATACATAGACGCCCCATTGGATCGTACGTCATCGCCGCCAACATATTGTGCGGGGCAACGTTCCCGTGGAATTGATTGAAATTGAATAATTGGGAATAAAAATCCTCTAAAAATCTAATGTGAAAATTTAAATTATCTCATTATGGGCGTCTTCACAATTCCTATCCAAGAATAAAGCAGCCAAATACAGGACAAGTCTGAGCTTTGACTATTACTTATTAACATAAATTATTTTTACAGTCTACTATCGAGGTTTTAAGTAACTAAAGATGTACACCACTGAAATCGGTTGATAAATGTAAATGTTATTTTCGTTTTTATCCAGAAAGCTCGCCAGTTTACTTGCATTTGTTTACAGTGGAGTCTTTCGCTCAGGAATACGGCGGACGTGTTGACGTATCGCAGCGACGTTCCTGTAATGACGAGTCAACGGGATGAGATCCAAGTGCGAGCTTTAATGACAAAACGTGGTCAAACAGGCAATGGTCAATAAACAGCAAACAGTAGTGGCAGGGAACAGGCAGACTCGTAGTAATAATCCAGGCAAAAGGTCAGAGGGCAGGCAAATAAACGACAAAAACAGAGAAACAGGCAGGATCAGGAAACTAAAGTTTCGTCACAGAGTCGAGATCCCGAGGCGTAGATGTTTCGAAACACTGCTCCGAACTGTGATTCAAAACATGTCACGTGACTACGGCTAAACGAAGCTTCTGCGCGTTTCGACAGGAGGCGTGCTCGCCGTGTCTGCGTTTGATTGACAGGCGCGGGAACAAATCACACAATCGCACATCCGTCTCAACTCCCACAGAGTTTAAAAGAGGAGTTAATGCACCTTCACCTCGTGGGTTTTTGTGAGAGGAGAAAGCAATTAATATTTTTCAATAAAAATCTGTAAAAAAAAACAAAAATGAGACCATTGTGGATTGATTTGTTTTATTAATTTCCATTTTTCTTGACCAAAATAACCTAGTTATGATTATTATGTATTATAGTTATATATAGTGAGGATGTTAAAAACTCACCACATTAACAAAAACTCAACATTTTTATTTTTTTTAAAATGTTTTGTTGTCAAATTTGTTTCAGATAACATGTGCAATTGACCACTAGGTGTCACCGTGGAGACGGTGTCGGTATAGTTTCGAAGCCTCGACACAATACGGCACATTTGCTTCAACTATTTCAGTGTTTTCATGAAGCCTCCACTACAGGAAACAGGCAAACAAGACAGGGATATAATGCTCGGAATTGTAATACTAGGATTAACAAGACTTCGCAGTGAGTGTAAGCGAGAGTGGTGCTTATATAGTGAAGGGAAGTGAGTGTAATGTGTTACAGCTGGCAGGGTGATTAGTGACTGGGTGAGGGGCTTATGGGAAATGTAGTCCGTGTGACAGGGTCCATAGAGTGAGAGGGCGACATCTGAACGGCAGAGCGGATTCGTTACAGTTCCAAAGCGGTCAAATGTCTATGACTGAGACCACTTTTATGATTTTTTTTGTAAAAACCAACAAAACGGACTGTGATTGGACAGTTTATATCTCTGTCAGAGGTATTCACGCAACTGAATCCTAATGGCCCGGTCATGTGGCGACACATAAGAGTTCAATAAAGATTTAATAGTCTATCAAATACCAAAACCAATTTCAAGGTCTATTTCACGAAGCTTGCGAGAACAAGAAACAAAACAAGATCACCCGATGCAGAAATCACAATCATTGGGCTCAACTAAACGAAATCAGCAGGTATTTACACTCTTAAATCAACATGAAGATTTCGTCCAAATGTTCTCCCGCAATATATGGTGAAGTGAGTCTGAATGCGTTCGTGTGCTGAATCCAGCTCAATTTCAACTCTGAGCTCCCCGGACCGTGACGTCACGTTACTCACCATAGAAGGCCGCAGTGTTTTCACCGTGTGAGAGCTAGTGAAGGCTCCCTCCAGAGAACCCGGCGGAGAGCCAGCTGCTTTCCATTAGCATACCTCAGCTAGTGAGTGGGGGTCCTGGCTTCACGCGGGGAGACACTAACACCCGGATAAATGAGAGGAGAGCCGTGCGGACCTGGCCCTCGGGACAGCAGCCAAATCACGCTTGATGACGGGGGATTTGTGCTGCTTTAAACTCGCCGACTGAACAAACACACTCATGTTTTGGAACATATTCGAGCGTTGCTTGACAAACCGAAGCTTATTATTATGGGAATTCATTACTGAGTGAATCTGCATTATTTTGGATTGAATATTTATAGTATTTATAGTTAAAGAAATTACTCATTTTCACCATTCAGCAACAAAGTGACATTAAAAAGACATTTATAATGTTACAAAAGATTTCTATTACAAATAAATGCTGTTCTTTTGAACTTTCCATTCATCAGAGACAGAATCCTGCAAAAATGCATCACCGTCTCAACAAAAATATGAAGCAGCACATCTGTTTTCAACTTAAAATTTTAAAATTGTACTGTATTTTAATCAAATAAATGCTGCCTTGGTAAGCAAAAGAGACTGTTTTCAAAAACTGCTGCTAGGAACTGAGACAAAGACACTGCAAGTCAATTTTGCAGTCAATCAGACCTGTAGTTAGAGCCAAATTCATGTTTTGTTCAATCCAAGTGGTGAAGTTCCAGCACTTTTTTGTGTGTATCTTCAGAGAGCTTTTATAAATAAGTGTGTCAAATTTGGTGAAAATATCTAATTTCATTTAGGAGTTATAGACATTTATATGTATGAAATTACCCAATCTGACTTTGATTGCATTTTTTTTGCCACTTACTAAATCTTGACATTTGGCCATTAATGTGTAGTTTCCGATTTTTCTACGGTGGTTTCGTCTCAATCTAAGATATTCGCGAATGTTGCTTAAACGCTAAATCACGATGTTGCACTAACTATAAAGCATGTTTGGTATCGGCAAAGATTCAGGATGACTCCCGTGAAAATAAGTCAACCACATCTAAGCATGTAAAAAAAAATCATCACTAGGTGGCGCTGGTCAGAAACGTCTCAGACTCCTTCAGGGCATTGTGCCGATGACCTATACCGAGTTTCGTAATGACATGTTCCTGCGTTCGTAAAATACAGCATTTTACTAAAAAATTCAACTTCATTCGATTTGGCTTGACGCTCCGAATCTAACGAGACCACTTTTATGATGTTTGAACAAACCAAAAAAAAAAAAAGATCGTTTTTCGTATCTCCGGACGCAGCATGTCTCCTCAGGTCATGCTTGTGAAGACATGGACCTAGATTGGTCTGAATACGATAAAGCGTTGAGGAGACTAAGCCATACGTCTATTTTCAAAATGCATACATGCTACATAACATTCGTTTGCATGTTTTTCGAAAACGGTTTGACAAATCAAACCATCGGCATGGTCTGAAGATGATCTGGTTCCATTTCTGTGAACATCTGAGCAACGGCCAAGAAGGAGATCTAAAAAAAAATTAGGTTTTTCGGAAAATTGAAAAATGGCGGGAAAATGTTCTTGTTGGAAAACAGGGTGCAATCGAATCACCTTGAGCTAAGGAACCAGATGATAAATGTTTTGTTTCTATTTTGTTATTAGAGAAAAAGAATTTTGTTTCCAGCCTTCAGGGTTCAAAAGTTATTAGCGTAAATATAAGTGCAAGTTTGGACAGTTGGTGGCGCTAGAGGGATTGAGTTAGAGACTCCTAATTTGCTATGGTGACAGTTCAGACTGGCCTCTACCAATGTGCCAAATTTCGTAACTTTCCCGCAAGCGTTTCTGCCATAGACTTCCAGAGCGGAATAAGAAGATACAATGGCCGCCTTCGGTGCTCGACCCCTACAAATCTTACAGAACTTTTGAACCGTGTAGGTGCAACTCCTTTGAGCTACTATCCCACCCAGTGCATATAAAAACAGCCTGACAATATCTATAATATAACTCCACTCAAGCCATGCCTGGCATGATCAGTTTAAACAATCTTAAGACACGTCACAGGCACAGATACTTTTCTTACACAAACTTTAAACAGAGCAGCCCCGCTAATGCAAACACGTCTCGCAAACGCACGAAGAATACGGTGCAATAAAAGTATATCTCACTTCCATATGGCTGACAGGTTAATTCAAAGCTGCGGTAACAAGGTCAATTTACTCTAGACTCAGTTGAAAGTGTTTGCTATGATTATGATCTTGCTATATACTTTGGAATATAATACAAATTCATCTTGTAATTAGTATGGAAATTCAATATCGGATTATATTTACATGTTCTGATGATGCCAAAGTGCCGTGGGCCGAGAAGTTTCACATGAGCAGGAGAAAGCACCACCAAAGACCAGAAAATGACGGAGAAGATACGAGTTTTCTCCACATGTAAACTTGTAAACCCTTCTTTGTGGGACATTCAGACTGCAATTAAAGTGAGATACAGAAGCTTCTCCGCTGACAGACAGGATTCACGTCAAATCTACCGAGACAAGTGTGGCCTTCAAGACAAATCAGTCTCTTTACATTAGATGAAGGCTGTTTATGCTGCTTGATCCATTAGGGATCACCCAGTGAGATGGCATGGCGATCTTCCCGCCCACCCAGAACACAAGGACGAGTTCTGACGTCATTACGCTACCATTCTCACAGCAGATGTACGGCTATCTGTGATTAAAACAGTTTCTTCAAAACATAAAATCTCATTAGACCCTCAGTGAGAAATCTGCAATAAACAAGCAGCTCTGTATGGCTGTTTTGGGCCTTGAGGAGAGACTCGACGGTGTTTAATTGAAAGTACACACACAATGACAGATGCAGCAACAAATCTGCAGTGTCTACAAACAAGATGAAATATTAAGACGCGTTACGTCTCTCCTTCACTCCAGCACAGCTACTTTCATGTGTATTTGTTAGCAGCTACTTTAAAGAGAGTTGTATGAAAAAGATGCCCATTTAAAAAAAAGCTCATGCTTCTTAGAGAATGTAAAACTGTTATTTATTTGATTGTGATTTCACTGTTTAGCTTTAGTTAGTGTGTAATGTTGCTGTTTGAGCGGAAACAACATCTGCAAAGTTACGACGCTCAAAGTTCAATGCAAAGAGAGATTTTATTTGACAGAAATCGCCTTTTAAGGACTACAACAAACAACAACGAGCTTCTTCCTGGGTTGGTGACATCACAAACCCCAACATTTACATAAACCCCGCCCCCGAGAATGTGCAACAAAGGGGGCGGGGCCATGTTGGGCTGCTTTAGAGTTGTTGTAGTCGAGTGTTGTTCATTTTACGCCGGACTGCTTCACAAACGAGGGTCGATTCAACACAAAAGATGAACGTGACGACACATGCTAGTGATGAGTTGATCAACTCCACAGCAACTACATCAATTTATCCACTAACCGTTCAGAAACGTCTAAAAGTTGGAACTTCTTCCTGAGTCTCTCCATCAGTTTGAACACTTTCCTCATTTTGTCTGCGTGAGATTCTCCAGCTTTGTTGTTGTTGAGCTGTTAAAGCTCCGCCCTCTTCTGGAGCAGCAGCTCATTTGCATTTAAAGGGACACGCACAAAAACGGTGTGTTTTTGCTCAAACCCAAATAGAGGCGAATTTGACAAGCAATAATAAATGATCTGTGAGGGATTTTTTTTGGAAAGGGGGCGGGGAGCAGCAGCTCATTTCCTTTAACACGCACAAAAACGGCGTGTTTTTGCTCACACCCAAATAGAGGCAAATTTGACAAGCGATAATAAATGATCTGTGAGGGATTTTTTTTGGAAAGGGGGCGGGGAGCAGCAGCTCATTTGCATTTAAAGGGACACACACACAAACGGCGTGTTTTTGCTCACACCCAAATAGAGGAAATTTGACAAGCGATAATAAATGATCTGTGAGGGATTTTTTTTTGGAAAGGGGGCGGGGAGCAGCAGCTCATTTCCTTTAACGCACACAAAAACGGCGTGTTTTTGCTCACACCCAAATAGAGGCGAATTTGACAAGCGATAATAAATGATCTGTGGGGGATTTTGAGCTGAAACTTCACACACACACATTCTGGGAATCTTATAATACATCTTGTGAAAAGGGGCATGATAGATCCCATTTAAGACTAGGTCAGCAAACTCTATTGTCACAGGCTTGATGTTGTTGCTTAAAGCATTTTTGTATCATGCGCTGTTTCTTCTAAAGCAGAAGCAGGAGCGTGGTAAGGGGAAAACCCTTCCTGTAAGAAGCTCCCCCGCGGAGAAGTGGCCTGCAGTGACTCATAAAGCAGCGCCAGTGAAATTTACAGGCTCTGTGTGGGCCTCCTAGTTAGGGCTTCATCCCCACGGCCACGACGCCCTGAGGATACCGACGCCGTGTGTAGCGAATGAACGCTGTGATAGCAGCCTATTACCAGCAGACAGACAACAAGAGGCTAACTGTGCGGTCACAATGACGACTGTCTCTCGGCCGACTCGCAAAACAAGGTCTCTCATTAAGTACGCTGCGTTTCAAAGGTAGCTGTTTGTCACCTGATGGTGGGCATTTCACTTTGATAATGAGACTTTATTATAGGTCACTTAGTGAAATTCTCCTTTGAATAAAACCACATGATTTAATCAGAGCTTTAGCCCCGGCACCAAAGACGTGGATATGTCTGAAGTCCTTTGAAGGCAAGATTGCAGTATTTGGTCGTTTCCTTGCACAAATCTATCGTATAGCTTCAGAATACAGCACACAAGTGTGTACTTTCAGGTTTTTAAGAGCTTGACACTCATCAATACAAACAACATCACATGGACCGGCATGAATTCTGCTACATCCGGAAGACTCATGGCATTCTCCATCCATTTAGCTTTCTTAATGTCATGTTTTTCCCCGATGAAACCCCATTCTACGGGAAAGAAAGCAGGCTGGGACTTGATTTTATCCATTAGGAATGGATCCTTACATATCATAATTTACTACATGAACATGAATCGCCATTAAAAAATCCTCTAACTATTGGTGAGATTCCAGAAAGGCTGCATAACGTAATCCTGTAAAGCCTGACATATGAAATAAAAGTCAGAAAAATATTTTTTTAATTTCTTTGAAATGGAAGTTTATTGAACTTTTGAGAGAAAATATATATAAAAATTAGTGCTGTCAAACGATTAATTGCATCCAAAATAAAAGTTTGCGTTTGCATAATATGTGCATATTTATTATGTATAAATGCACACACATGCATGTATATATTTAACAAAAATATATTATATTTATATATAAATTATATAATATGCAAACAAACTTTTAATCGTTTGACAGCACTATTAAAAATGCACAGTTTTCTCTCTATATTTACCAATAATGTTTATCAAGATTATATTTAAAAGCTTAGTGTTATGATCAAAGCTCTATAGTTTTAAAACATAATCCAATACAATGACGATTGAGAGATGAACAAATAAACCTTCTGTAAAAGCCTTTTTGAAAGTCATATTTGAACATGATTTTTCTAAAAATATGATGTATGGATAATCAAGTAAGCTGCTTCAGTCCAATAAATGTTCACCTCGAAATATTACTAACAAGATACGAGTTATTCTTACGTTTACTTGATGAAAATCAGTAAAGATTTCACAGCAAAAAGACGAGCTGAAGGACTTTTATTTGCTATAATAGTATAACTATCAATCAGAGGGCAGAAGGCATGTAGAATGCATATCAATTTTAATAAAATAAATGAAATAAAATAAAAATATATAGCTTTACCGGGTTAAAACCGCAGCGTAAAACAGCTATTTGACTATTGTTTGCTGAAAGATTTCAAAGACAAATTTCATTTGTTGGGATAACATGGATGAATAATGCACAATAAGACTATTACGGAAGTAAAATGGGTAAATATTGATCTCGTATTGACTACAGGACAAATCCCCACAGTCTGAACCAGTGGAACATGAGGAATGCTGGGATACCTTTGAGGAAAACTCACCCTTACGAAGGACGTGTACTGATGGCACTGCTGTTGGTCGATCTCCAGGCTGAAACGCTGACTCACAGCACCTGTCTGCTCAACGCCGTTTCCAAAATTCACCCGGGCCGGCAGACCTTTGTGTCTCTTATCTGCATCTGCTGTTAGATTGTACAGCAACTCTGAGGAGACAAACAAGTGAGACAACAGTGTAAACATCTCTCAAACACGGTCTGTGTTTAAACACTTGCTATCAGAAGAATTCCTCTAGATTTAAAAACTAAGTCAAGTAAGACGTCAAGTTCCCACTTGTCTAAGTTAGGGAAATGAGAAATAACAGAACATGGACATTTCTGGGGCCACATCCAAGAGTTAAATGTTTTTGATTAATTTCTGGAAGTCTTGAGAAAAGGACATGAAGAAAAAACATGGTTCGAAAATTGATGAATCTCATGAAGAAAGGTTTGGGTCATAATAAATAAAAAAAAAAATTAAAAAAAAAAATTTAAATTAAAAATCAAATAAATAATAAAAATAAATATAAAATAAAATAATAATAATAATAATAATAATAATTAAAAAAAACGTAATTAAAATAAAATAAAAAAAACATCAAGGACATGAAGAAAAAACATGGTTCGAAAATTGTACTAATGAATCTCATGAAGAAAGGTTTGGGTCATAATAAATAAAATAAAAAATTTAAAAAAAAATTAAAATTAAAAATCAAATAAATAATAAAAATAAATATAAAATAAAATAATAATAATAATAATAAAAAAAAAACGTAATTAAAATAAAATAAAAAAAACATCAAGGACATGAAGAAAAAACATGGTTCGAAAACTGTACTGATGAATCTCATGAAGAAAGGTTTGGGTCATAATAAATAAAATAAAAAATAAATATGAAAAATAAAAATAAAAAATAAAATAAATATGAAAAATAAATAAAATAAAAAAACATCAAGGACATGAAGAAAAAACATGATTCAAATTGTAATAATGAATCTCAGAAAGAAAAGTTTGGTTCATAATAAATAAAATAAAATAAAATAAAAATGTAAATTAAATAAATAAAATAAAAATGTAAATTAAATAAATAAATAGTAATTTATAGTAATTTACAGAAATGAGAATTGAGGGAAATGTGCTTATTTGTCACAATTACTGTTCATTACTGCAAAAAAATCTCATTCTCAGTGCTGTTATATAGTGATCTTTTTAATTAACACATTTAATTTATCACAACAAATACATTATGATTCTATATATATATATATATATATATATATATATTACAATAATGAGTTGTTTTTATTTTGTTTTTAAATGTGCTGAACTGTCATCAATACAATATCAGAAAACATGAACTTGGACTTTAATGACTAAATGCTCTTACACTAAATTTCAGGTGCAAAATCATATTACTTTTTCCTTTTCTTTTTGTTTTAGGCTGAAATACGATGCAGACATCTCTTGGTGAGATTCATCCATCTACACCTACAGGCTTTTCCAAAACCCAGAAATTGATCATAAACACAGAAACCCTTGGACACGACCCCAGAAATAGTTGCTTTCTTTCCACGGCCGTGAGTGTGACTGTCGGAGCCTGATGAATTTCCTGACAGTTTTTGTGCTGAGGTCAAATGTGTAATTGCAGGACCCTCGCTCCAGTCCTGACGTCGAGTAAGAGCTATTATTTCTCTGTTAGTCTCACAGGGTGTTACTCTAATGGAAGCAGGAAGGGGCTCCTGGACCAATGCAGGGGACTGTTCTTTGAATACATCCAGCTGTGAGCGCGCCATGAGCTCAGAACCAGGGCGTTACCCACACACAAGGTGCACTTTCCAATGCCAGCGCCATGTGGAGCGAACACTAGTGCTCTGTACTTCCCAGAAACCTCCCATTATGTAACACCACTTTACTCCATCTCCCACAAGGCCACACCCACTCAGCAAGCAGAGGCCACACCCACTCAGCAAGCACAGGCCACACCCACTCAGCAAGCAGAGGCCACACCCACTCAGCAAGCACAGGCCACACCCACTCAGCAAGCAGAGGCCACACCCAAAGGTTGAGCAAGAGGTCATTCTCATCGAATCCCAAAAATAATAAATAATAATAATAAATAATAATAATAATAAATAATAATCCAAAAATAGAGTTCAGAAACAAAACAACTAGATTCAATGAAAAAGAATCCTTTTTAAAACTGTATTTGGTAACATTACGTTCCAAAAGTGATTCATAGTGAATCTCTGTATTTGAATCATTTTGTATCTAACGCTTGATGATATTTCATAAGTCTGTCTGCGTGTTGACAGAGTGAAATAAAGTTCAGCACAGCAGGCAATGACCTCCAGTTCAGCACGGGTCATGAGAGAGAGAAGACATCAGGTCAGTTATCAAGAGGATCTAGTGTGTAAAATAAAATAAAATAAAGTTCCAAAAACTCTGAACCAAAAACACTCCCAAAAACTAATATGTAGTGACTCACACATGTGGCCAGGTGCATTTTCCTTACATTTTCCGTTTTCCTCGAAAGGTCATGCAGACGGTGACATTAAAGAGGTCGAGAAAATAATAATAATAAAAAAATACTATAAAATAAAATACAATAATATAAAATAAAACAAGTCAACAATAAATTATAAAATAATAAAATAAACTAAATAAAACAAAAACAAGTAAAATAAAATAAAATAAAGTTCCAAAAACTAATATTTAGTGACTCAATTATGTGGTCAGGCACGTTTTCCTCGAAAGCTCATGCAGATGGTGACATTAAAGCAGTTGAGAAGATAATAATGAAATAAAATTCTATAAAAACAAAATAAATCAAGTAAATTGAAATGCTATAAAATAAAAGTTCCAAAAAAACACTCCCAAAACCTAATACAGGTTTATTATGTAAACGTTTTCTTTTAAAGCTCATGCAGACGGTGACATTAAAGAGGTTGAGAAAATAATAATAATAAAAAAATGCTATAAAATAAAATACAATAATATAAAATAAAACAAATCAAAAAAGCTATAAAATAAACTAAATAAAACAAAAACAAGTAAAATAAAGCAAATAAAGTTCCAAAAACTAATATTTAGTGACTCAATTATGTGGTCAGGCACGTTTTCCTCAAAAGCTCATGCAGACGGTGACATTAAAGCAGTTGAGAAGATAATAATAATAAAATAAAATGCTATAAAAACAAAATAAATCAAGTAAAATGAAATGCTATAAAATAAAAGTTCCAAAAAAACACTCAAAAAACTGATCCACAGGTTTATTATGTAAACGTTTTCTTTTAAAGCTCATGCAGACGGTGACATTAAAGCAGATGAGAAAATAATTTAAAAAAATGCTTTAAAATAAAATAAAATAAAATCAAGTTCCAAAAACACTCCCAAAAACTAATATTTAGTGACTCAATTATGTGGTCAGGCACGTTTTCCTCTAAAGCTCATGCAGACGGTGACATTAAAGCAGTTGAGAAGATAATAATAATGAAATAAAATGCTATAAAAACAAAATAAATCAAGTAAAATGAAATGCTATAAAATAAAAGTTCCAAAAAAACACTCAAACAAAAACACTCAAAAAAAAACTGATACACAGGTTTATTATGTAAAGGTTTTCTTTTAAAGCTCATGCAGACGGTGACATTATAGCAGTTGAGAAAATAATTTTAAAAAATGCTTTAAAATAAAATAAAACAGGTAAAATAACATAAAAAAATAAAATAAAAGTTCACTGAACCAAAAACGAATCCGTAGTGACTCACCTATGTGGCCAGGCACATGTTTTCCTCGGAAGCTCATGCAGACGGTGACATTGAAGCAGTTGAGATGCTGAGGGCCCTCGTGACACTGCGGCACTGTGATGTTTATCGAGACGGGCAGAAAGATGGAGACGTCCACAGAGATCACCGGCCTGGATCTGTCACATGAACAGCAGAAAAGCCACACCGGAATGATGGGATGAATATCAGGGAACAATAACTACGAATTGATGTAATGAAAAGCTTTTGGTGGATCAGAAGTGCACGACGTACCTTAACAAAACCACACTGTCAGCCATGAACGCCCCGATCGTCACATCTGATACGAAACAAACAAATGTTTTTCTGGATGGTCAGGAATGATTTTGTGTTTAAAAAAAAAAGCTATAGAAACCTCAAGATGCTACAATCTTTAATAGACACACTTTATGGGCTGATGAGGTACAAAGATGAGGTTCTGACCGGATCGTAAGATGCTGTACAATTCAGTGCTGCTCTGGTTGACTAAAATTAAACTATTAAAAATCATAATCGCTGAGATAATGCGAAATATAAAGTTGTAACTAAACAAAAACGGGAGAAATTATAGCAATTTAGAAAATAATAATAATAAAAATGACAGAACATTCTTAAAACTTAAGCTAAAATTGAAATGACAATTGAAAATATGGGTTATAGGTTTCAGCAAATCTAATTGAATGCTTTTTAATGCCTTCTTAATGCCAATTTATATATATATATATATATATATATATATATTTTCTATAATAATATATAATAGATATATATATTTATATTCATTAAAAAGGTAAAATATTGCTTCTCTTTGTGCTCACATAATGTATTTTAATGCAGCCAAATTCCCAATAAAAAATCAATATTCTTTCATTCCAAATATTCTTTATTCTAAATATTCTTTTGAAATATTGCAGCTTTGACATATTTAAATCTGCATATTTGTGATTTTTTTTCCCCACGATTCTTTTTTACTTTTATAAAAAAAAATTACAACTGCTTTAAAGATTGTTTTAAATATTTTTTGAAAATACAAACAAGAAATATCCTAAATTACACTACTCTCATACAAGTGACCGTCTTAAGTGAATCGTTGAGTCATTCATTCAAATGATTCGTTCAAGAATGAGGCAGCCGTTTATGAATGGGTCATTGAATCATTGACTCAACCGATTCGTTCAAAATGCCGAATCATTCAGTGATGGTGTGAGATGCTCTGTGGTTCTGCCGTGAAGTTTATTTGGAACAATGTATGAAACTTGTATTGTGAGCACTTCCTGTGTCTATTTGCCAATTCATGAAGAATCGCTTGTTTGTATTCCTCACTTGTAAGTCGCTTTGGATAAAAGCGTCTGCTAAATGACTAAATGTAAATTTTTTTCGCTGCTGAAACGGAACAAAAACAGTCAATTTTCCCTCTAAAATTAAGTAACTTAATATTAACTACTTTATGTAACTTTTGTATGAAATCAGTGTACAATCGTTATGATATTCAGGAAGACGGCGCTCTTGGTCGTGTGATCATGTGTTATAATTATAAAATTTTTTTACCGCAGTATATTTAGTTTGTGTGCTGCGCTCATCTGTTTCGATTTCCCCTGTTGCCGTCAGAACATTATACATTATATAACCTACTATTATCCACTATCGATCGCCACATGCACTAAATGTAATAAATGATCAGCGCAGACGCAGAACGAGGTGCGCCTGCGGCAGGAAAGCAAGATCTCGTGCTTGTCCCGGGAAACTTTGCACCGGCCAGAAGCGATTCCCAAACTGCGTATTACACTAATGTTCATATTTTGCGACAGCAAATCAAAGTTATCAAGAAGGCCGCATTCAAACTTAACTATCTAAAAAAAAATTGAATGCCTAAAGGAATACAATTGAATGCCATTCAAAGCCTTAATTTTTCCCAAAATCCATTTAATGACTTTTAAAGCTTTAATGCCCCTGTGGAAACCCTGAATCAGTAGGGGTGTGATCTCACGAGACTAAAACGTGACGAGATTTCTCGTCGAGGTGACAAGTTGTCTCGTCAGTGTGAGAGTGAAATTATTATTGAAGATGCTCCCGCCACTTTCAAATCGTTCGTGTGGAAACATTTCGGTTTTCCAGTAAAAATAATAAACGGCGAAAGAATAACACACAAGACACAAACAACATGTAAACATTGTAAGAAAACTATGCCGTACACCTCGGCCAAGGTTGTACAGACTCACATATCGCGCGCATTTTCATCCGCGCAAAATGGAAGCGACGCGGTCGTTTTTTCCTGGCGCGCCTGTGCCGCGGCGAGATGAGAACATGAAAACGGCAGGTCATGTGACAAGAACCAACCGATCATCTTCGACCTTTCCGTAACAAAACATGGAAGTCTCAGCCGAACAGTTGATCATAGCTGTACAGGGTTGTTATATCTCATCTCCATAAATATTTATCTAATAGTAAAGCTAAAGCAAGGGCTAAAAATCAATTTATCCCTTGATGAAACTTCCTCATAGTCGTGGAGAGCACAGTTCATGGTTGCATAGTAGGGCTGTGCAATATGGACAAAATAATCACATTGTGATTTTTTTAATGAATATTGCAATTGCGATTTATTTTGCAATTTTGGTAATTGTTTTAGCTTTTTCAAACATTCTGAATGTATTCAGTGCACAAGAAATACATAACAAAATGTTTCACAATGAAGCAACTGTATTAACAGCTTCATAAACTGTAATTAACTGTCTTTAAAACAGACAACATGAAATAAATTACGATTATTTCACCTGCTTAAACTCGTATTCAACGTCCGCCTTACATTTCTCATACAGCAACTTGTGTGAAATAAATGCGAGTTGGCAGCTGGTATCTTTTGTGTATCCAAAATTCTCTCAAACGACTGATGTTGAATTTCTCTTTGGTACCAAATCATTTTTATTCTGAACTGCATCCGTATTTTTTCTTCTTTCCTCCCGTTTGCCTATTCTGTCCTCCCGCTTTGCTTTGTTCTCATTTGTGCTGAGTGAACTCTGATTGGTTAACATCTTAAATATGCGCACAATAACGTTGCAGTATTCTGAATTACATTTACATTTAGTCATTTAGCAGACGCTTTTATCCAAAGCGACTTACAAGTGAGGAAAACAAACAAGCGATTCTTCAAGAATTGGCAAATAACACAGGAAGTGCTCAAAATACATTGCTCAGTACCAAAAGCTAGAGTAGGAAGGGAAAAGGGAAGGATAGGTTTTTTTTTTTTTTTTTTATTAAAATATAAATAAATTAACAAATAAAATTGCAGACTTGTGCGATTTAGAAATTGCATGCGCTCAAATCGCGATTGTTTTGCGATTGCGATTAATTGCACAGCCCTATTACATAGCAACGACAGACGCTACAGAAGCGCGAGCTCCCGAACGCTTGCAAAAGAAGGAGGAAGCGACGCGGCCGCGCTTTACACGCTTTTTTAGGCGCGATATGTGAACGACCCCTAAAGAGGCAGAAAGCGTCACTATCACTGCTGACGGTTGGACTTCTCGGTGTACGCAGAGCTATATCACAGTTACAGCCACACAATCAATAGTGACTTTGTACTGCAGTAAAAGTGACACTTAAAGTGTTATTTGAATTTTTTATTTATATGTTTATTTTATTTATACTGTTTAATTTATGTTCAATCTGTAGAAAGAAGTTCAGTGAGATTTCTCATGTGAAATTATACAGGGCAGAAAACAATTGGTTGAAACATTTAGCAGTGTTTGCATGTTGTTTCACTGCAAATAATTCATTAAAATAGAAGTAAAATGACATCAAGTTGATTTCAAAATGCACCAACATTTTTGCATTTTATGATTTTCAGTTGAATAAAAGTCTATTTTCCCTTCATACGTTTCATTATTGAGGATTTCTTAAAAATACTATAAAAATCTCGTCTCGTGAACCCAATCTCGTGTCTCGTCTCGTGGGATAGGGCTCTCGTCACACCCCTGTGAATTAGTAAACTCAAATGTAAAACAGCATTTTCTCTTTTGATAAAAGATGAAGCCTTCTTTGTTGATTTCTCTTTCGTTTGTGTTTAATCAGAGCGTCCGCTGTGGAATGCTGTAAACAAAATACTTGCCGGCCACAGCGGCACGAGCAGACAGAACGTGTTAAAAAACGGTTAAGAAAATTAAGCAAACACTTAATCTACATTCCTGGGATTAGCACGGCATGGAACGCTCTCCGTCATATAAATAATCCTGTCTTACACCAGATTCCTCTGTGGATGAGAAAAAAGACGCGTAGCATCTTTTTACAGCAGGTAAAGCCCGATCACTCATGTTACACATCGAGTTTTAATACTTAGAGGTTTCCAGAATGGAATAAACTCACCGAAGGTCGGTGAAAATGATACACGCTTCTCATCTTTACGCAGAGATCGCAGTAAAGCCGGTGTAAGCGGTCTGGCACCCGTCGTGGTTTCTCACTGAATGCGGTCGGTTTTGATCTGGTTCATTCGGAACATTCTCAATGCTCGTTCGAGCAGAACTAGCCAAGTGTCTAAAGTGAAGCCAAACCTGGATATCCGTTTCCATCCATATCCACATTGCCGGAAATCGACTGGCCGAACATTTGGAGGGTGGGGTTGATGCTTCGCCCCGACAACCTCTGCAGACGATCAAGGTGAGAGAGAAAATCACATCAACCAATCAGAGACGTGTTTGTATTAACATGCACACAGGAAAAAACATTAAAGGAGTCATGACTGTACGTTTCAAAACTTGTTAGTCCAATATAAGCATTTTTCGACTATAGAGAGATGAAGCTCCGCCTCCACAGAAAAAATCGACGCCTAATTCATCAAGCCCCGACGTTATGAAACAATAAAACAGTTCATGACCCCTTTGATCAAATATCCAGAGTTTTCAAAATGCCACGTAGTACATTCCCTTTCCCTTGTGTGTTCAGTTATTAAATATTTTGGCTAATTTGATTTATTCTTTCAGCTATCAGTGTCCGTGTAACACTCTCAGCTCCATCTAAGGCATTTTCCCTTCAAATCAGCCAGTAGATTTCATCTAATAACCCATCAGTCACACTCTTAAACTACACGAGCTATTCGGTTTCTCAATAAAACAAGCGACGAACTGCCAGCTGAATCAATCTATTTTAAAATAGTCACCAATCAAGCTCACTAAAAAAAAAAAAAAACTAAACTAATACTGGAGAAAGCTGAGAAAATAGAATAATAATAGAATACAAAATCAACAAAAAAATACAGATTTTTAATAAGTAATACAAACAATTGGCCAAATCACTTGAGCAGAAAGTGGTTGATTACCATTGAGTATTTGTCAACTATTCCTGTGGCATCGCCATGATAGATGTAAACAGCTCCTCCATAGTCATCCTCTTTAGGGGCTCCAATCGCAACATCTACAGCACAAAACACAAGAGAGGAAGTCAATGAGAAAGATGGGAATGAGGATAAAGCCGGGTGCGCACTGCGTTCACATTTGTAGTCGGTTCGTTTGGTTCGGACCAAAAAACAAGAACAAATCATATAGTCCTGGTCCTCTTAGCGTTCACACTGGCATTTTTAACAGCGAACCTGAAGTTACCGAACCGAAGGCGTAGGGATACGCTCACGACCTGATTGGTCGGCTTTTATGACGTATATTTCGCGGCGGAGCTCGCTTACCGAACATTCAAAACAACGCTGTGTTCTGGATTAAACGCCATCATTTTATGTGTGTACAAATGCTTTATTTTTACCAGCTGAGAATCACGAAGAGCTCATAAAATGTTCAAAACATTCAAAACTGCTCGTCGGAGCAAATATTGATGAGGCACCGTTGCTCCACGTTTGTCCTCGATTCATTTTGGATACACCGATCTTCCCGCGTCGTCGAATCAGCTGACTCGTAGCGTCGCGGACCGAGACCCATCTTTTTAGCGCTTGTTTGGTCCGCACCAGAGTTCGTTTGGAAGTGGACCGAGACCCATCTTTTTAGCGCTTGTTTGGTCCGCACCAGAGTTCGTTTGGAAGTGGACCGAGACCCATCTTTTTAGCGCTTGTTTGGTGCGTACCAGGGTTCGGATGGCAGCGAACCGAGACCCATCTTTTTAGCGGTCCCGGTCCACACCAGAGTTCGTTTGGAAGCGGACCGAGACCCATCTTTTTAGCGCTTGTTTGGTCCGCACCAGGGTTCTGATGGCAGCGTTCACATGTGTTCAAACGAACCGCACTAACTGAGCGATAGCACCAGGGTTCGTTTTAATCGAACCAAACATGACAAGTGTGAACGCAGCCTAAAAAACATTTGTAGGGCAAACTTTAACATTTGAGCTTCAAATGGTCAATGGTCAATCTGACATAATATACAGTTGTCGTAGAGTCCGCCTTGGCTTTTGCTCAACATCTTATTGGGGTCATTCTGCAGTCTGACAAGCAACGATCGTAAATGTTGAAAAAAAAACAACAGAATAGTGAGCGGCTTAAGAGAGACTGGCAGAGACCTACGACTGGAACAGAAATGCTAGGAGTGGATTTGTGTGTGTCAGGACCCCAATAAATGACTGTTTGCTTTAAGCCCATCTCTGTTAGAGAGACATTCTGCTAAGTCACTTAATGGACACTTACGTGTTTTTGAGAGCCTGTAAAGGTCTGTGAAACTTCAGGGGGGGTCAAACTGTGTCATAAAAAGCCCTTGTGCAGGAACAACAGCAGAGCACATTTCACTACCACATATCTGAAATGTGCTGAGCTGCAAAAAAAATGATTCTCCAAACACTAAACCTGAAGCACCAGCCATTAATATCTATATTTATAGCCTGAGATGTTTTTGCCACATGAGACTGAGACAATTTACATGCAAAACCTTTATATTATTAGTTTTTTTTATAAAGAAGTCTCTTCTGCTCACCAAGGTTGCGTTTATTTGATCAAATGTACAATAAAATTGTGAAATATTATTACAATTCAAAATGATTGTATTCAATGTGAATGTATTTTAAAATGTACTTTATATCCAGTGATAAATCCAGTCACATGATCCTTCAGAAATCATTCTGATATGATGATTTGATGCTCAAGAAACATTCATGATTATTATCAGTGTTGAAAACAGTTGCGGAAAGCGTGAAGGATTATTTAACGAATAGAAAGTTCAAAAGAGCAGCATTTATTTGCAATCTGTTTTTCACATGCTGATGTCCATTTATACCCAATAATACGCAGCTCAAACTGAGACAGGTTAACCTCTTTATGGTTACAGCCTCCTAAAGGGCATTTACTGCCACACTGACCCCAGAACAGTTAATCGGTGAATCACACATGTGTGCAGTTTTTTGATTGTTTACATTAGATTTTTTGTTTCAAAGTGCTGCCAACCCCCTCGCTGTCCCACACCGGAAAGATTCACTTCCTGTTTAATCTCACACATCTGTCTCTACTTCTCAGATGTTCCTCCTCAGGCCATTTGAATGACCTTCATCAGCTCTAATTTCTTACCATCTCATTTCCACATGAATGGATGTGTTTTTGGACTTTACTATTAGAAGCTCAAACACTGCTCTGATGTTGTAATCATTTCGAGCTCAAGCAGACTTTGGACACTGACCTTGGTAGCCATCGTCATCAATGTCCCCGAGAGACGTGATGCACTCTCCAAAATGAGCGTTGTACGCATTGTCGCCGCTCAATACCGCAACTTCCTCCATTACTCCCTGAACAAACAGATGGAAAAAAAAAACATTGTTTACGTTCAAAACATTTGTTAAGTTGCATGGTCACTTCAAGCACAACTTTAAAGGTCACCTATTATGCCCCTTTTCACAAGATGTAATATAAGATCCCCTTATTTGAAGTTTCAGCTCAAAATCCCCCACAGATCATTTATTATCGCTTGTCAAATTTGCCTCTATTTGGGTGTGAGCAAAAACACGCCGTTTTTGTGTGTGTTAAAGGAAATGAGCTGCTGCTCCCCGCCCCCTTTCCAAAAAAAAAATCCCCCACAGATCATTTATTATCGCTTGTCAAATTTGCCTCTATTTGGGTGTGAGCAAAAACACGCCGTTTTTGTGTGTGTTAAAGGAAATGAGCTGCTGCTCCCCGCCCCCTTTCCAAAAAAAAAATCCCCCACAGATCATTTATTATCGCTTGTCAAATATGCCTCTATTAGTGTGTGAGCAAAAACACGCCGTTTTTGTGTGTGTCCCTTTAAATGCAAATGAGCTGCTGCTCCAGAAGAGGGCGGAGCTTTAACAGCTCAACAACAACAAAGCTGGAGAATCTCACGCAGACAAAATGAGGAAAGTGTTCAAACTGATGGAGAGACTCAGGAAGAAGTTCAACTTTTAGACGTTTCTGAACGGTTAGTGGATAAATTGATGTAGTTGCTGTGGAGTTGATCAACTCATCACTAGCATGTGTCGTCATTTGAGTAAATCCGGTATGGACGCCCATTAAGGGGCGGAAATATTATAATAAGATCCCCTTCATACGTCACTAGGGGAGCGAAATCTGAGCGGCTCATTTTTTCACACACTTGCCAAAACAAAGTTGGTAGATGCACCTGATTATAGCACTTAAACATGGAAAAAGTAGCAACTTTAAAGGCATCAAGTATGACAAATATTGGCATTATTATTAAGCAACACATGGCGAACTCACATTACCACTGCTGAGGTAAACAGAAACCTGGCCTTCATCCCGAATCTCGCTGTGCATGGGTGCTCCCACCAGCAAGTCCGACAGTCCGTCCGCGTTTAGGTCAACTGCACACAATGAGGAGCCAAAGTAAGAGCCCATCTGAAACCAAGCCGAGCCAAGAGCAAACGGGTCAGGTTCACAAAGCCATGCACAGGGCACATCAGATGCATTTCCTCTTTTAGCTACGCTCATTTGATCATACTATACATGAAGACACTTGAGATCTGTTGGTTTTCAACTAACAACTTCAATTTTTGTCCTTTTTCTTACATAAAACTTCATATTCACATTTAGATACAATATATAAAAAGAGTTTGCATATGTGTATCACATTTGATTCATCAGGCTTTTATGACTAATATAGCAAAGCTCATACTTGAGCAAAAATATGCAATTTGGTGCATATTTTCATGGACAAAAAGTACAGTGATTCTGAAAGCGGAGATATTTATAACAGTATAGAAGAGTACTTACATAAATTGGATATAAATCGCTCTATATATCCCAATAATTTGTCTTAGTAAGATAATATTTACATGTAAAGTTTCATTATTAAAGTTCTGTAGTTTTTATTATGGTGGGAAAAACATATAATGCAATGATATTCATATTTTAACATGATTTTCTTGTTTGATTTAACAAACAAGGCCAATAATGAACTTTACTATTACACTAAAAGACCAGTATAATTTTGTTCATATTGATAATTTAGAGGCATAAGGAATTTGCATGATACCGTACGCTTTAAAGAGTTTTTATGATGCTTTTTGCCATTTTAGGATCTCGACAGCCCCTGATCAACACATGCATTTGAAACATTTCAAGAACTAATCCTTTAAGTAGCTACGAATGATTAAAAAACATGAACATTATACCCACCATTTTCCCTGAGGCTTCAAAGCTCTTCACAAGAGACGTTCCCTCAATTCTGAAGATGTAAACCTAAAACATGGATGACAGCGTGGGTTTATAACGTCAAAGTTGGTGTGATGTAAACAGAACCAATTTCTGAACACTGCAAAACCACCCACTTTTCCACCACCGCTGTCTTGAGGAGCACCAGCTGCCACATCTATGGTATTTGGAGAGGAAAAGTGACCAGCGGTCACAGCATACCCTAAAAAACACAAATCTGTGATGGACTGTGATCGCCAGCACGCGATATTGAATCAGTTATGAACATCCCAGCAGTCATTACCGAGGTAACTGTATCTTCGAGGGCTCAGGTCGTCTTGGTTGAGGTTGTAGTGAGTGTTGGATGTCATGTTAAACACTTTGACGGTTCCGGTCCAGTAGTAAGAACCAGGAGCACCCATGACAACCAGCTCCTGGAAAACAATAGAAAAAGCAATGGAGATCCAATCAAAAAGACTTCAGCGCATTTTCTTACAGCTGAAAAAAGTTCAAATTATAGGAGCTGTTGGTGAGGCTTTGGTCAAAGCCACAAACCATGTTGTGTTATCTGTTGGTAACCCAACCGTGAGCTGAGAGGGCCGCTGTCGTTCTTCTCTTTGATCACTCAACGGACTTTAAGCTCAAGCCTTTGAACTGTTTTAATTGCTCCACATTGTCGAACTCCAAATAAGATGGAGAAGCAATGGAGAAGCAAACATCTCATTCCGTTTCTCCATTGACAAATGTAGTTTTTGGGATCGTGTATAAATGTTTCAGGACAGATCTGAAACATTGACATATACTTGGTAATAAAAAAACCAAAACGTTTAATTCCCGGAAATCAATACAAAAATCCTCAAAAGAAATCCAACAATTAGAAAATTCAGTGTTTTTGTAATTTAATTATTAATCTAAATATTTTTATTTATTTATTGCATATACTTAATTTTTTATTTATAATATAATATAATATAATATAATGATGCTGAAAATTCAGCTTTGCATCACAGGAATAAATTACATTTTACAATATATTCACAGAAAAAACAGTTATTTTAATATTAATAATATAATATTAATATTATAATATATATATATATATATATTATTAATATTAATAATATAATAATAATAATATAATAACATATAATATCATAATAATAATATAATAACATATAATAATAATAATAATATAATAACATATAATATAATAATAATAATAATAATATAATAATATATCATATAATAATAATAATAATTATAATAATATTAATAATATTTCACAATATTTCTGTGTTTCTAATCAAATACCTGCAGCCTCGGTGGACATTAGAGAAATCTTCCAAAACACAAATAAATCTTACAGACCCCCATTTTTGAACAGTACAATAATAATTTTTGAATGGAATGGAAAAACACTAGCCAGTGAAACAGCTCTAATCGACACATGCATTTCAAAAAACGCATAAACGTTTAAGCTCTGAATCTTTGGTGGAAAAACATTTCCCCTTTTTCCGACACCCATTATCTCCGAGGATACAAATATAAAAGCCTGGGCACATGGAATATCCCTCGAGTGACAGAAGAAATGGGGTTTTTACGTAGTTGTTTTGAGTTCCATCAAGCCACAAATGGACGTTCTTCACTGCTTTTTCCATTTCACAACGCCTGAGTGCTAAAAAACACACAAAAGCTTGGTCAGTCCTGCCAAACATGTAAAAACACCACCTCCAGCTGAGCCGACAGCATTCAATCAAGGACTTTTTAGACATCTGTTTTAGCCACTTAAGGTCACTTTAGACATTCTTCCCACCCAAACTACAAAGCAGCCGATACAGATGCCATTCTTCTACGGGTCAAGCCTCTCTGTGAATGTCCAGCGCTGATCTGGTCAGCTTTAGAGTGTCAAGACAACAAGAGCTCTGTTCCCAAATCAACCATTTCTCAGCCATCTCTTAAAAAATACACAGTCTGATAAATGAATAACACCTCAGAACCTCTATGGAGTTCAGTTTCCAGTCATATTTCGTTCTCGCTTAAGAAAAACAAAGTGAAAGGGGTTAGAGAGTGAGTGATGGTATTGATGAACTGTTGGGCATCACATCTGTGTTCTCAGATCTGTTCCAAAGCCTGGACTGCATGTTAACAGGTTGGCTGGACTTCATACAAAACACTGAAACGGTCAATGTGCAAAACGAGGAGCTGGTGGACAAACAACTCATGCAAACGTGTGTGTCGCACACAAACTGTTTGGATTCGGTTCAAATTCTTGCAGGGATCTGTTAAACAGAGGCTAACGGGCCGGTCGGGCCAAGGGCTGGAATTAATGCGAGCTTCCTCTTAAAGGGATAGATCACACAATTCTATCATCATTTACTTACTAATTTCTTTCTGTTAAAGGATTAGTTCACTTCAGTGGTTATTCACTTTCTCATCTATGATGCTTGCCTTGCCTAAGATATTGAGGTTTTTGAGGAAAACATTCCAGGATTTTTCTCCATATAGTGGACTTCAATGGGGTTCAACGGGTCCAAATGTCAGTTTCAGTGCAGCTTCAAAGACTCTACATCAGTGTTTCTCAAACTTTTTCAGCCCACTTTATCTTCCAATTTTTTTCTGAGGACCACCTGACAGAATCCCACTCTAACACGCCGCCCAAAAACAACAAAATAGGAAGGATAAACTAAATTTAAGTTTAATATGCAACTGTTTCAAGTCAAAAACTAATTCTTCAAACACAAATGCAATGATATGATCCATTTTTTCGTTATTAAAACACACTGACGCCCGCGATCCGGTGCGGGTTAAGAGCTTGCCTAGTTTAGGTCATCTTTTCGCCGACCACTAGGGGGCGATGGCGCACTTTAAGAATTACTGCTCTACATGATCCCAGATGAGGAATAAGAGTCTGATCTAGAGAAACCATCGGACATTTTATTAACAAAAGTAAAAATTATACACTTTTTAACCGTCTTGCACTGCTCTGTGATGCGCCACACATCACGTAATCATGTTGGAAAGGTCACGTGACGTAAGAGGAAGTACCGATCCAGTGTTTACAAAGCGAACGTGTGAAGACTAACTCAAACAGCCTTTACGAAAAAAGTAAAACAACATTGGACAATTTTGAAGATGGAGGAGAAAATGAGATGTTCACCCCACCGCGGTACTTTGCAACATGATTACATAATGCGTGGAGCATCAGAGCAGTGCAAGACGAGCATTTGTGGTTCAAAAGTATATAATGTTTATTTTTTTTAATAAAATGTCTGATGGTTTCTCTGGATCAGACTCTTATTCCTCGTCTGGGATCATGTAGAGTCTTTGAAGCTGCACTGAAACTGACATTTGGACCCGTTGAACCCCATTGAAGTCCACTATATGGAGAACAATCTCCTCAAAAACCTTAATTTCTTTTCCACTGAAGAAAGAAAGACACACACGTGATCTTTCCAACGGGATGACGTAATGCGTGGAGCATCAGAGCAGTGCAAGACGAGCATTTGTGGTTAAAAAGTAAATAAATTTTATTTTTTTAATAAAATGTGCGATGGTTTCTCTAGATCAGACTCTTATTCCTCGTCTGGATCATGTAGAGTCTTTGAAGCTGCACTGAAACTGACATTTGGACCCGTTGAACCCCATTGAACTCCACTCTATGGAGATTTCTTAAAGGATTCATTTCTTTTCAGCTGAGGAAAGAGAGACATAAACATCATGGATGACATGGGGATGAGTGAATTATCAGGAATGGATGAAACCAAGAACAGAGGCTATCAAAAAAAATGACCATAATTGCAAAATAAAGTACTTCTGAAGTCATAATGGCTATAGTTAACCCTGATTCCCATCCTACACAACTCTCCTTCTCAAATGCGCATTGAAAATATTTAGCTGTAAATCAAGTTGTGTGGACTACTTTTATTGATCTTGATAGCCACAGATTGGAAAGTCTGCTCACATCTTCATTTACGTTCCAAGGACATGTTTAGAACGAAATCTGTGGGTGAACTATCCCTTTAAAACCCTGGAGAGTGAATATATCAGCCGCACTCTGTTATATGTATCCGTGTGCACACGTGTAATTAAAGCACATGTGAAAACACATAACAAGCTCGTACTTATACTGACCTCCGTGAAAACGCCTGCGATCCCAGCTTGGCACGAGCCATGCTCTTCCCCATAGGTCTTCTTATGGTCTGTGAGAGTGAGTAGGGGAAGAGAGAGAGAGAGAGAGAGAGGAAGGAAAAAAACAACAGACCACAAATGATTTCGCTGTGAGCCTGAGCCAGCATTTACTGGAGTTCTTCCGACATTCCATATGGAGTTAGTCAAAGTCCCGACTCCATCCAAGAGGAATCTGGGGGCCGAGAGACAGACTGAGAACGACCTAACAGCACCGCATTCAACAAAAGCTCACACTCGAGAGGGCTTTGGGAAAGGGGGGGGATTGCTGTGCTCTCCGGTTACAGAAAATATTAGGCTTGGATCTCCCCATAATGCACTGCACACACATTGAAGGCAATACCAACTCATTGGAGTCAGGAAAAGATATGGAAGGAAATAAATAACTCAGGAGCTGAACACGGAAACAAATTCAGACCAAGAATCCGTGCACCCTCCCTCGCTTTTTCCGCAGCAAATCAAAACATCTTGTAAAATACGAGGAATCCTACCGGGATGCTGAAATTCAACGCTGAATTTAATATACTGCAATAACATCTGTCAAATGAATGATACGTGATGGCGGGAGCGATAAACAGCGAGTGCGAGCCAGGTCTGATATTGACAGCTGATGATTGGCACCCTGAAAGATATGCAACAGGTTCAATAGAAGTTCATTTTTGAACTTGAAAAATAATGTAAAAACAAGGAAAGTTGGTGTTCGCAGTCATGCACCTGAAAGTCTGTGGCGTAAAGCACTGGGATGAAAATTAAAATAGATGCTATTTTGAAAGACTTTAAAATAATGCATGTTAATGTGAGGCTAGATTGAGAAATCTGTGCATATTTATATTCAATGTTATTCTGATCATGAGCATGTAAAGACTGAACACTTCTGGATACTGACATGAAGCAAAGGTGCTTTAATGAAAAAAACTGATTTTTTTTTTTAAATAAATAAAATAAAATAAAATTAAAATTTTTTTTGTGGCAATAGCTTGGTTTCACGTGAGGTCACGCTGCTACATCACGAGAGCGCGAAATTCAGATGGAGGGCAGCTGAGGATCTGCCGTCTGAAAAAACGCCAGTGTTTTGTGTAGTTTACGGCTGCTCCAATCGTTCAAATGGAGAAAAAGGAAAGGGTTTTTATAGAGTAACGAAGATTGTCACTCATAAAGGTGAGAAATATCAAAAGCTCACGAGACGCGCCGTAAAAAGTGGATTTCCAACGAACGTCTGCGGAGCAGAGTCTGTTAATGCCCGTGTCTGCAGCGAACACTTCGTCGGAGGAATGTTTAGCAACTTAATCTAAATACTTTAGAATACTTTAGAACACTAATAACTGTGGAACAAACACAAAAAAGGTCATTGCAAGTTTTAATGACTTTTCCCCTCAGAATTGTGTGATATAAAGTTGCAATTGCGAATTATAAAGTCAGAATTATGAGATATAAACTCACAATATTGAGAAAAGTCAGAATTATGAGATATAAACTCACAATATTGAGAAAAGTCAGAATTATGAGATATAAACTCATAATATTGAGAAAAGTCAGAATTATGAGATATAAACTCACAATATTGAGAAAAGTCAGAATTATGAGATATAAACTCGCAATATTGAGAAAAGTCAGAATTATGAGATATAAACTCGCAATATTGAGAAAAGTCAGAATTATGAGATATAAACTCACAATATTGAGAAAAGTCAGAATTATGAGATATAAACTCGCAATATTGAGAAAAGTCAGAATTATGAGATATAAACTCGCAATATTGAGAAAAGTCAGAATTATGAGATATAAACTCACAATATTGAGAAAAGTCATAATTATGAGATATAAACTCACACTTAATTCACAACTGAAAGAAAAAAAGTCAGTATTGCAAGTTTAAATCTCGCAATTCTGAGAAAAAGAAGTCAGAATTGTGAAATACAAACTCACAATTGTGAGGGAAAAAAACAAATTGTGAGAAAAAGTTGCAGTGAGTGAATTATAAAATGACTCACAAAACATGAAAACAGTCGTGGATCATCAGGTCATGACAGGACAGTTCAGTTGTTTTATAAATTCAGTCATTTTGTCTTGTTCAGGACAGTATTAAATAAAAATAACAATTTTTATGATCCTCTTAAAAGTATTAAAATGTTGATGAATCTTAACTCCTCTTTTTCAGACGGTCAGAGTCAGAGAATCACCAATCGCTGTTTAAATGACATTAAAACTCAAAATAATCACTTTGGTAATCTAAAACACTTTTCAGATGTAACTGTAATCTGATTACCACCCATTTAAAATGAAACTGTAATGAAATACAGTGACTCAAATTTTGTATTTTAAATGCGTCACTAAGTTACTTGTATTTCGTTACTCCGCAACCCTGAGGGTCACATATGATTAAAATACCTTTATGATTAAAGCGTCCAGCGCCACCTTCTGTAGATGTTAGCGGCACCGGCGCCACTGTTAATCTGGAGCCCTGATAATATTATGCCACAAATTCAGGTAAATCTGAAGCATGTATCTCTCATGGGTATATAACAGCGTTCACTAACGAAAAAAAGAATCAAATTATTTCGTTTTTTGGATTTGGTACCATGGCAACATCATGGTTTTTTTGGACATGCATCGTATTTGCTGAGTAAAGTCTAAACCGTCCCTGAGCTTGATGTGTAAAAAGTCAAATATTTAATCTGTGTTCTCCAAATTCCCAGGTGCTGCGCCCTGCCTGACAGGTCATATTTCTCTCCACCAGAGTCTGGAAGTGTGCTTCTCCTTCATGATGGAGGTGCCAGCGCTCTGATGCCAGACAACATCACTCTGAGGTTCTGGAGGAAGTTCAAGGAGCCGTAACTCATTGTGAAGCCCGTTGAGGACGCATGCCACAATAAACAGTGTCATCTTTCCAACTTGTTCTGAGGGTTCAAGGCTCGGACTTGGCCATCACTGCCGTAGCCTGCTTTAGTTGGGTGTTTGCTGGACTTCCAGTATGATGAAGACCAGAACTTCTCCTACATTCACGATACATGTACACTGACACACACAGCCGAGATTCAATATGCATTGCAACATCACAACTGAACCACAATTTCAGCTGGCATGTGGAGTAAATAAGCAAGATCGGTTTCTCACGCGGTTCACTAAAGTCCATAATGGCGCCTCGTGGAGGCGGCTCTGACCACACCGAGACACAGCGCTTTCAGCTCATTTAGATGACCTGCTTTTACATTAATTGAACGTGGTGCAATTACGGTAACACTTGAGGCTAGAGGTTTGCTCCAATGACTAACTTGATCATTCATAAAATGATCAAAAACGATCATTCATAGAATGACTAAATATCATTCATAATAGTAATAGCGATATTAGCAATTATAGAGAGTTGTGAGTATAACGGCGGGAAAATACCCATCGATGATCTTGATAAGCACTTTAGATCAACTGCGCTTGTGTGAAATTTGATACTACGGATACACTGAAAGTGAGTTTGAAATCGCTGAGACAAGTGTTAAAGGCACGTTATGTAAACTTTCACCACTAGAGGTCGCTTAAACGAAGGCGTAGCTTGATGACGCCTTGATTTCGCAGAATCACGCGATGTGCTGTCTTCATGTCTAAAGCTGGACGGGACTCCTGTCACCCTCCAGAAAAACACGTTTTTTTTTTGTGATCATTGCGGGCAAAATTCCTTGATTATGCGGCACGTTTTCTTAAAAAATGCATGCGATGGAATATGCGGGATATTTTTGCAATTTTATGCGATGAAATTCGTGTGAGTCTGTTCTCACTAGACTCTGCCTTCATATCAAGAGTCATTTCTGATACTTCAAGCTACTAAATCACTGAATATTTCAGGTCTCGTTCTGTTTTATTTCAGACCTTCATGAACTCAAACTTACAAAACATCGAGTCAAACAAGTTCTGTCGCTTCACAAAAGGAATATTCAACAACTTCTGTAAAAATGAGTAAATAAAAAATAAAATGTTTTTCAGAGGTAGCGATACAAAACACACATCTTGTGTTAAATGAAGTGCTTCTCTTACTGCAACGTGAATTATTTTACACGCTACTAATATACAGCGTCGTCTGCGGTCCGACACGCAGTCGCACGGACGCAAAATAATTTTGGAAACTGCTTTGCGCTTATTTTTGTTGGCAAATGCGAATGATCTGCGTTCTTCATCACGGTTTCACCGCGGGGTTTGCAGACGATGTTCACGTCGTGTCATTACGTCGCTTCATGAGGTTCCCATGGCAATAGAGGGAAAATAATGGCGCTTTACTTGTGTGATTTTTCAACTTTCTGCTGAGATATACGTGATTTTTTTGCAACGAAAATACAGGGATTATGAAACCATGCTAGCCCCGCATTTTTCGCTCGCTAAAATCGCAATTTATGCGGCGAAAGTGCGGCGTATTTGAAAAAAAGCGACCCCCGCATTAATATGCGGACTTGCATGAATTATGCATGAATTATGCATGAAATCAAGCGATCACGTTTTTCTGGAGGGACTGGTTCATTATTAACATTACTGTAGTATGAAGCAGAGCAGGAGCGATTGCTAATGAGAGACGAGCGCGACACACGCCTCGAGAGTAGCGGGACTTTTATTATGCCACAGTCGCCGCTTCCTCTTCTTCCGGGTAAGCGTGTGTGGAGTAACTGTTTATCATATTAGATACATTTGTGTGTTGAGAGTTGTTGTAGTGCTACTCTGCTATGAGACGCTTGTTGCACACGGCAGCTGGATGGATATTAGTCATGCTAAAACATGGTAAATCAAGAAAATGAGATATAAACAATGTTGAGCTACATAACATGATTAGTTTTCTGTCCATGAATGAACAGTTGTTCCCTCGTCTCATAAAACACATCATATATTAAAGCGTTTCTCGTGTTTCCGTGGTTTCTACAAAATAAAACGCGGGTATGATGTCATTGATAGGCGACGTGTCCTGGATAACATTTGGGATAATGCAAGTAAATATGTAACATATTTTAATCCAAAAAATCTTACATATAGTGCCTTTAACTAAAGCTATAACAAATATTTGTGTTCATTGAAATAAAGCTGCAATAAAATTAAAAAAAAAAAAAAATAATAAAAAATGTCCAAGAAAATTTGCATTTGTAAGTTTAAGTTGAACTACTAAATCTAAAATAGAAATAAAAAAAAAATTAAAGCTAAACGGAAATATTAAAAAACGAATAAAACTCACACAAGAAAATAAATTATATAAGTAATAAAACGTGAATGTGAAACTGAAATGAAAACTGTCGATATAAAAGTAAAATCGAATTCAAAATATAATTAAAATACTATGGAAATAATTCTTCAAGAACGACTAATCGAGGAGAGCGAGTCGTACCTTCATAACACGGTATGAGAGGCTGGGATTTGCCCTGCAGGGTGGCTGGGATGACGGAGCAGTAGCCGTGGGGAAGAATATACTCCGATTTATAGTAGACATTCTTCCAGCGGTGAGCGCAGGCCTGCAGACAATAAAAGAGCAAGATGAGGGACGACAGATGATGTCAGGGTGGACAGCATATTTAATTTGACATGAAAGACGGGCAACCCCTTGACCAGACTCTATCCCTTACCGTTTCATTTACATCTAATTAAATATGCTGTCTACCATGACTAAGGTGTGTATATATAGCACACACATTAGATCTGAAATTGCATCATCAGCATCATAGTTGCACCAAGAAACAAACAGGACAAAGCTTCGTGTTTGTCTTCCTTCCAGTGCCAAATTAACTTCTGAGACAAAAGCAGAGCTCAGAGCCGAGCCTGGCCGCGGCGGTGGATCTAATATGTGCGCTGAGAGGGGGTTGTTGGTTTTAGAAAGCTGAGCATCTTCATTCAAACATCTCTGATCTCTGGAACAACAGAAGCGCTCGAGGCTGTGAAGCCAGCCAGAGAGAGAGAGAGAGAGAGAGAGAGAGAGAGAGAGAGAGAGAGAGAGAGAGAGAGAGACAGAGAGAGAGACACAGAGAGAGAGAGAGAGAGAGAGAGAGAGAGAGAGAGAGAGACAGAGAGAGAGACAGAGAGAGAGACAGAGAGAGAGAGAGAGAGAGAGAGAGAGAGAGAGAGAGAGAGAGAGAGAGAGACAGAGAGAGAGAGAGAGACAGAGAGAGAGAGAGAGAGAGAGACAGAGAGAGAGAGAGAGAGAGAGAGAGAAGGCAAAAAGGTCATAGACAGAGGACAGTCACTTAAGTAGTTGCATTTCCTGGAGGAAATGCCTGCAGGAAGTTGTTGCAAGGCAGAATTGTGATCTCATGGGAAAAAAAACCCTCTAGTTTCAGCTCAAAATCCCTCACAGATCATTTATTATCGCTCGTCAAATTTGCCTCGATTTGGGTGTGACGCCGTTTTTGTGCGTGTCCCTTTAAATGCAAATGAGCTGCGGCTCATAAATTCTATGGTTTGTGATGTCACCAACTCAGGAAGAAGCCGTTTGTTGTAGCAATTTCTGTAAAAGAAAATATCTCACTTTGCAGATGTCAAACCTTTATTTGACCGGGAAAAGCACATTGAGAATAAAAATCTCTTTTATGAGAGAGTCCCTTCATGCTCAAACAGCAACATTACACACCAACTAAAGTTCATAAATCATAATCCAACAGGCTTTAACACACATGCTCTTACACTGAATCCTAACCAGACGTGATCAAGTCAATCAAAAATCACAGCCAATCAGAAGAGCGTGTGGGCGGGCTCTCTCTCTGCAAGCTCCCGCCACTCACAACGAAATGGATAAATACATTCTCAAATTCATGAACATTCAGTCCCTCCAGAAAAATGCGGATTTTTTTTTATTATGCGGCACGTTTTCTTAAAAAATGCGGGATATTTTTGCAATTTTATGCGATGAAATTCGTCTGTTCTCTCTAGACTCTGCCTTCGTGTCAAGAGTCATTTCTGATACTTCAAGCTACTAAATCACAGAATATTGAAGTTCTCGTTCTGTTTTATTTCAGACCTTCATGAACACACGGCTCAAACTTACAAAACATCGAGTCAAAAGGAGTCGCTTCACAAAAGGAATATTCAACAACTTCTGTAAAAATGAGTAAATAAAATATAAAAAAATAAAATGTTTTACAGAGGTAGCGATACAAAACACACATCTTGTGTTAAATGAAGTGCTTCTCTTACTGCAACGTGAATTATTTTACACGCTACTAATATACAGCGTCGTCTGCGGTCCGACACGCAGTCGCACGGACGCAAAATAATTTTGGAAACTGCTTCGCGCTTATTTTTGTTGGCAAATGAGAATGATTTGCGTTCTTCATCACGGTTTCACCGCGGGGTTTACAGACGATGTTCACGTCGTGTCATTACGTCACTTCATGAGGTTCCCATGGCAATAGAGGGAAAATAACGGCGCTTTACTTGTGTGAAGTAAACGCAACATTTCTCAACTTTAAGATATACGTGACTTTTTGCAACGAATGCAATAATGCAATTTTTTGCAATTATGAAATCATGCATATTTTGCTTGCTGAAATCGGCAATTTATGCGGCGAAAGTGCGGCGTATTCGAAAAAACGCGACCCCCGCATGTATATTCGGACTTTGGCTGATTTGCATGAAATCAAGTGAATCGCGTTTTTCCGGAGGGATTGAATATTACACCAATTCATACATATAGAGTTACTGAAACAATCTTTATCATAGATGAATGAGTTTGAACCGTTTGAACGTTCTTGTTTCCTTTTATTTAGGTAAATTGTCCGTTTTTGCTTTCAGAGAGACACACAAAATTATATTCAAACTCACATTAGATGCTTTTAACATTAAATAAAGCACATCAACGGTAGCTGAGATTAATTATCATTCTTCGTGTTGTTCGCAGAAAAACAACCGTTTCTGCAATCATTAACATGGAACAGATACTGGTGTTTGTATGAGGAATAGACTTTTGTCTTAGCAAACAACACTAACAAAAACTAATGAAATTTGCAGAGTTATGCTTGTAAAGAATTATTATAAATCAACAACATGGAAATGATCGTGCAAACCCCCGCCATCAACAATCTCTGTTTTGCTCATTAATACAGTCCCATAACCGTATGCCACAAACTTTCCTTTCCCTGTTTTATTCAGAGTTAAATCCCTATTCGAAAAGCTCAGGATTGTGGACTGGAGAAACCAAATTCCCTCCAAAACACAGTCCAGCTTCCTGTTTCTCCAGCTCTCACACAAGAGATAAACAACCGCGTTAAAGATATTATAGTCACACAGATCCATACCAATGCTGTCAGATGACTATCTGGCATAGTTTGTTGTGTTGAGAAACACTGTTAGTCTGTTTGACTGCATCACAGCCTGAAGCGGTTTCCTCTACTGTTCTGGCAGCGCGTCCGCTATCATTTAAACTTAAAAACGATAACCATCTAAGCTGAACGTCAATAAAACAGCCTCAGCCTTACAAGTGACAACCTAAAGGAACAAACTCCAACTCATTCCCTGGCAGCCGGCGTGGGGAAACACGCAGGACAGACGTAACGAAACTACATCAGGAACGAGTCTGAGTTTGCTCTGAGTCACCGTGGATCACGGGCTAATCGTGTTTTGCTGAGAGCTGATTGGCTGAGTGAGGGACGCCACGTCTGCCCAACAGCTCTCTTACACGCCTTACATAGGGGTGGCCTAATGGTGAGGGAGTCGTGCTTGTAACCTGAAGGTTGCTGGTTCGATTCCCATACCGGCAGGAATTGAAAGTGGGGATTGATTGTGAATGAACAGCCTTCGATACCATGACTAAAGTGCCCTTGAGCAAGACACCTAACGCCTAATAGCTGGGTTTCAGTCACGTGATTATGATGACGCGCGAAGGCTGGGCGATTTCAGATGGAGGGCGGGAAGTAAAAAATGTCGAATACGTCTATGGAGGAAACCGGTTCTTCAACCCGAGGCGTCCGGTAAAAAAACATTCTGAGCTCATAAGTTTGCACTGTTTATTATTGTCCGAGCTGATGAACGGTCTGCGCTCCGCAGCTCAAACGAGTAGCGCGGTTTTTGTTCCGCTTTCGTCGTTTCTCATGTGCATTTTGTGCAACAGAAATGTTGTGGCGGTCGCATCAGTGCGACTTCGAACAAAATTTTGTCGCGCCATCTGGAGCCCTGATTATGTACCACAGAAAATTATTTCAAATTTCCCTATTTTATTTATTTATTTAAAAAGAAATAATTTTATGAGCTTTACCTGAATTTATGCCAATAGCTGGGTTTCAGTCACGTGATTATGATGACGTTATTCCGTTTCAGATGGAGGGCGGGAAGTAAAAACGGCGAATACGTCTATGGAGGAAACCGTTGCGGAGAGTCCGTTTTGTACGAATTTGGAACCAGTTTCAAGAAATAGACACAAAGAATCAGTGAACAGATATGTTGGACCCGTGTTCGCACTGATCCGCTCTGATCGAGGGTTGTTGTCAGCTGGAGCTTTCGGCTGTCTGCGTCAGATCTGGGCTCTCATCTGTCTGTTGGAGATCCAACATAGCCTCATTCCAACCGTCTCTGTTGGTCTTCCTTGAGCTTCATCCTCTGCTCTCGTTTAAGAGACGCCTCTGATTTGGGCTTCGTTTTTTAACCTAGGTTGATCGTCGGAGCGCAATCGACCGACTCAACGTCAGCCTAAAAATCCCCAATGAAGTCCACATTAGACGACCGCTAACTTAATAATCATTACGAAGTAAATGAGCATTTAACGACAACCTAATGCTATATAAACACAGACATAAAAAACAACAAAACTCCAGTTATAATTTTGCACATTCTTGTGATTCTTTAAAGCACATGTGATTCATACGAGAGCGGATTGGTTCGCTTCAAGGCTTGAAAATGTTTATTGGAGAATATTTTAAAGTGTCTTTGGAGAAAATGAACGTGAAAGAGGTTTTATTACAGAATAACTGAATCTTGGGGAGTCAAACACGCCTGTGAATGGAACATTTCTGCAACGCGTGATGTGATGCTTCATCCGCAAACGTCACAAAAAAAGGACATAAAAGTTTGTTTGTTTGTGTCTTTAAAAAACTGTTTGTTTGTATTAATAGTCCATCTAATCTAAAATGACAGTGAATGAATTAAAGACTTAAAGGTTTTTTTAAAAAAACACGTTGGCTAGCTACGTTAACATTCCTCCGACGAAGTGGTCGCTGCAGACGTACGTTGGAAATCCACTTTTTACGGCACGTCTCGTGAGCTTTTGAAATTTCTCTCCTTTATGAGTGACAATCTTCGGTACTCTATAAAAACCCTTTCCTTTTTCTCCATTTGAACGATTGGAGCAGCCGTAAACGACACAAAACATTGTCATTTTTTCAGACGGCAGATCCTCAGCTACTCACTTCCTGCCCTCCATCTGAATTTCGCGCTCTCGTGATGTAGCAGCGTGACCTCACGTGAAACCAAGCTATTGCCTCATTTGTAAGTCGCTTTGGATAAAAGCGTCTGCTAAATGACTAAATGTAAATGTAGATGTAAACGTGACGCAGCTATTCGTTGACGCTGTAAACACATGCATCTATAAAGAACCCGTCGAAATGCTTTCAGGTTATGAATAAAATTTGACTAATCAAACTAGAGTTCAAATGTTTGGGGTTGGTGAGACTTAATTATTACAAACACAGTAAAAACAGCACTATTATTAGAACTTAACATAACTATTTTATTCTTCCTGTAATGCAAAGCTGAATTTTCAGCCGAGTTTCCATCCTGTTTTGTTATCGACAAAGCAAATATGCGGAAAAATATTTGCGATGTTTCCATCCAGTTGGCCTTTTACCGATAAAACGGTGTATGTGATAATGTCATCCCTAAAACAATGCATTGTCGCTTATGTTTTGCTATATCGCTAACAACGATCTGCACGGTCCATAATTTTGCGTATATATCGCAAATTTGTATCTTTTCCGTCCCAAATATTTGTAAAATGTAGGCCTAAAGAGATTAAATTTGCATTATTTTCACTTATAATGTTCTTAAATGTGAAATATAAGAAGACGCTGGTGAAGTGGAGCAGCTCGTCTGCCTTTAGTTCAGGTTTGGACACAGAGAGGCTCTTTTGTTCAGGATGAAAAAACTTTAGGGTCCGTAAAAAGACCGGTTCAGTGAAACATTCAGTTTTTGCATATTGCAGAAATCTTTAACGGCTTGAACATGCAGTCGAGCCAGTTTGACGCGGCCGGAAACGCATTCGAAGAAAAACATCATTCAGAGCAAAGAGTTCAGAGTTCATCAAACCCATCAAAAACAGCCAATCGCTGTCGAGACATTTGCTGAACTGAGGCTCGCTCTCACATCACATTTCTATCATTCTATTACAGCTTTTTGGACTCAACATTATTTTCCTAATTTATTTAAGATAAAATCCAATATTCATAAATTGCACTTGATTTCATTTTCGAGCGTCATGTTTGTTTTTTCATTTGTCATGTCGCCCAGAACCGTTTCTGATCATGAAATCAAATCATGATTTCATGACATTACTTTTACATATTCAGTTACAGAAGTGACATTTCTGTCTTTTACTTGACCTTTCTTTGTTCCTTAATTCAGACACGCCGCTTATTGTTGTCGAGTTGCAGAGATTTTCCTCATCCTTGTGATGAACCTTTGAACTGACGGAGAAACGGTGCTTTAACGGGAGCAACACCAGGAATACGGACATGTGTCGGCTAAATCGGTCACGTGACATCATATTTATTTGCGTTAAAGCCCTTTTTCTCAGCAAAAAGTTTCCAAACCAACATTTTTTTGCGACTTTTGAATTATCGACCTAGAATTAATGCGCTAAAGATAAACGGAAAAAGATTGTGTCGACATTTAAGATCAGATATATCGCTGAACATTTTGAAGCGCTAAACCATTTTTCGCAAAGAGACCTGGCTATTGTCTCATGAAGAAACTTTTCTTATTATCATCAATGTTGAAAACAGTTGTGCCGCTTCATATTTTTGTGGAAGCTCCGCCCTCTTCTGGAGCAGCAGCTCATTTGCATTTAAAGGGACACGCACAAAAACGGCGTGTTTTTGCTCACACCCAAATAGAGGAGAATTTGATATCTTGTAAAAGGGAAGGTCCCCTTTAAGTCAATGTTTTTTTTTTCTTGATAAATGTCTGAATGTAATTGTATTTAGGCTTCAAAATTCATAAAACCTTTTTTTTTTTGGATTCTTTGATAAATAAAAAGTTCAAAAGAACAGCATTTATTTAAAATATAAATCTTTTGTAACATTAAAAAAACGACTTTTGATTGGTTTAAAGTGCTGAATAGGAGCATCATTATTATTTTTAGCAGAATGCATATCGAGTTCACGCCTGCATCTCACCTCTGCGGTAAAAAAACACTACATATAACAGAGTTTCAGCTCTGAAATCTGATTGGTTGTTGTCTTGATTGTGTCGGTGTCTCTCCTGCACATGGTTCTCCTGGACACGAGCCTGAATGCCCATGTGTTTAATCCGGTCCTGACTTGTAAATACTAATCTACCGACCAAATTACCATCATTACAGCGACCGCTCTAACATGTCATCTCTCCCTCAGCCTCTTTGATTTGAACATATCAGCGCTGTAAGAGTCCTCGCCTCCGTCAGACCACCCTGATCCCGTCTTCCTGTAAAACGCCCATCAAAACCCAGAGAACCCCACGACGGGGTGCCGCAGTTAAGACGAAACGAGGAGTTTGACCTCGAATCGGACCACCACGACACAATCCATGCCTGAGGAAACCCAGAAACCCAGTTGCAGCTGACGTCCGGTATTCTCCAGCTCCAGTTTGTCATCGTGATAAAATGGCCTTCGTTTCAAACGCTTTCCCTTGATGTACGGAACAGCTGGAGTTTAACAATGTGGCCGTCGTGAAAGATATTTGTAACAATGATGGCTTCGGTTCCTGCCCGTGTTTTACAAGTCGATGTGGTTTGCATTAAACAACTGCTGAGAAGGTTGAAAATTGTCGTTAAAAAGGACAAGAAAAAAAAAAAGCGGAACAACGGATAAAATAACTCATGTTTGAGATTATTATTACTAAATAAAAGTCTATTGCACTCAAAAAAAAAAAAACCCTGTTAGCGAAACGCATCAATTTCCTACTCAAGCACGGCATCACTCGTGTTAAATCTGTTTAAGTGTTTCATCCTCATGTTTCATTAAACTTTGAACAGGCTTCCTTTCTAATCTCCTTCCTCAAAGTAAAAGTTCCCTATATGTTCTGTAAAATATTCAGGCAATAGTGCTGCAAGAATGAGTCCTAAAACCCAGATACTAGTTAATATTAATGAGTAATTGATTCTGATTTTAGTTACATTAGCTTTAGTTAGTGTGTGATGTTGCTGTTTGAACAGAAACAACATCTGCGAAGTTATGACGCTCAAAGACATTTTCTTTTACAGAAATCGACTACAACAAACGGCTGGTAGGGACTACAACCAGCTTCTTCCTGCGTTGGTGACATCACAAACCCCAACATTTGCATAAACCCCGCCCCCGAGAACACGCATCAAAGGGGGCGGGGCCATGTTGGGCTGCTTTAGAGTTGTTGTAGTCGAGTGTTGTTCGTTTTACGCCGGACCGCTTCACAAACGAGGGTCGATTCAACGCAAAAGATGAACGTGACGACACATGCTAGTGATGAGTTGATCAACTCCACAGCAACTACATCAATTTATCCACTAACCGTTCAGAAACGTCTAAAAGTTGGAACTTCTTCCTGAGTCTCTCCATCGGTTTGAACACTTTCCTCATTTTGTCTGCGTGAGATTCTCCAGCTTTGTTGTTGTTGAGCTGTTAAAGCTCCGCCCTCTTCTGGAGCAGCAGCTCATTTGCATTTAAAGGGACACGCACAAAAATGGCGTGTTTTTGCTCACACCCAAATAGAGGCGAATTTGACAAGCGATAATAAATGATCTGTGAGGGATTTTTTTTGGAAAGGGGGCGGGGAGCAGCAGCTCATTTCCTTTAACACACACAAAAACGGCGTGTTTTTACTCACACCCAAATAGAGGCAAATTTGACAAGCGATAATAAATGATCTGTGGAGGATTTTATTTTGGAAAGGGGGCGGGGAGCAGCAGCTCATTTCCTTTAACACACACAAAAACGGCGTGTTTTTGCTCACACCCAAATCGAGGCAAATTTGACAAGCGATAATAAATGATCTGTGAGGGATTTTTTTTTTGGAAAGGGGGCGGGGAGCAGCAGCTCATTTCCTTTAACACACACAAAAACGGCGTATTTTTGCTCACACCCAAATAGAGGCAAATTTGTAAAAGGGTAGGGTTTTTTTTCTTGATAAATGTCTGAATGTGATTGTATTTAGTCTTCTAAATTCATAAAAGTTGTGTTCATTTGTGAAGACGATATTGTTGAATAAAAGGTCTACACAACCACATCATCCCTGCATTGCTTCAAACACAACTCATGCGGTCAGAATTTAGAGTCACAAAACATTGGTTGTTTTCTGTGTTTAAACGCAACATACCAGAATTTTGCCGTTGGTTTTGTCCTGTCGAGCCAGACTGACCCCCATCCACTCGTTGTTCCTGTCGCCTTCACACGTCTTCCCGCAGGACTCCCTCTGCTTATTTCCTAGAGCAAAAAAATGAGAACGTTACTGTAGCCAACAGAGAAACAAACATCTCTGTCAGCAAAGAGAAACACAATAAAGCCACGCTGAGAGCAGACAGCCTGGAACAAAAGTCAGAGAGACAGCACTGCTCCAGACGGAACAAAAGAGTTTGTGTTAGTAGAACACAAAATATTTGAAATGTGATACTCATGTGTATCAAATAAGAATATGTAAAGTGTATGAACTCATTCCAGCGCTCACAATGCCGGTGGGAAACTCGAAGCTCTACATGGGAATCGTAAAGTCTAGACATTACACTTCAGGAAAACGTAAGCAAACACATCATCTCTATTGACTAAAGTAAGGTCTACTCCCACAACACAGTGGAACGGTGCAGGTAACATCCGAAACACGTCGGTTTCTGTAAATGATCATCAATACCATGCAAAACATATATAGACTACTATTGCAGGATGTTGTGCATACTTCACTACAAAAAAGTACCATTGTCATTTTAATATAATAGTGCATGAATTTGGTCATAATAACTCGCAATTCTGACTGTATATCTCGCAATTCTGACTTTATATCTCGCAATTCTGACTTTATAACTCAATTCTGACTTTATATCTCGCAATTCTGACTTTATATCTCGCAATTCTGACTTTATATCTCGCAATTCTGACTTTATAACTCAATTCTGACTTTATATCTCAATTCTGACTTTATATCTCGCAATTCTGACTTTATATCTCGCAATTCTGACTTTATATCTCGCAATTCTGACTTTATACCTCAATTCTGACTTTATAACTAAATTCTGACTTTATATCTCGCAATTCTGACTTTATAACTCAATTCTGACTTTATATCTCACAATTCTGACTTTATAACTCAATTCTGACTTTATAACTAAATTCTGACTTTATATCTCGCAATTCTGACTTTATAACTCAATTCTGACTTTATAACTCAATTCTGACTTTATATCTCAATTCTGACTTCATATCTCACAATTTTGTCTTGATATCTCAATTCTGACTTTATATCTCACAATTTTGTCTTTATATCTCAATTCTGACTTTATATCTCGCAATTCTGACTTTATATCTCGCAATTCTGACTTTATAACTCAATTCTGACTTTATAACTCAATTCTGACTTTATAACTCAATTTTGACTTTATAACTCAATTCTGACTTTATATCCCACAATTCTGACTTTATATCTCGCAATTCTGACTTTATATCTCGCAATTCTGACTTTATATCTCGCAATTCTGACTTTATATCTCGCAATTCTGACTTTATAACTCAATTCTGACTTTATAACTCAATTCTGACTTTATAACTCAATTTTGACTTTATAACTCAATTCTGACTTTATATCCCACAATTCTGACTTTATATCTCGCAATTCTGACTTTGTATCTCGCAATTCTGACTTTATATCTCGCAATTCTGACTTTATATCTCGCAATTCTCACTTTATATCTCGCAATTCTGACTTTATAACTCAATTCTGACTTTATAACTCAATTCTGACTTTATAACTCAATTCCGACTTTATATCTCGCAATTCTGACTTTATATCTCACAATTCTGACTTTACATCTCACAATTCTGACTTTATAACTCACAATTGCGAAAAAAAATTCAGAATTGTAAGATAAATTGTCGCAATTACAATTCTTCATTTTTTTATTCAGTGGCGGAAACAAGCTTCCATAGAAAATGAACTGCAGTCTGTTCACTAAAATATTAGGCTTAAAAAAAAACAGCATGATAACAGTTAATTTACCTCAAAATATTAGAATTAAAAATGACAAAACTAATGCGGGTGACTTCGAAAAAAATATGAACCATGAGACATCATGTTCTATTTCGGAGGAATTCTATTGTCTATTTTGGGTTTTGTTAGTGCACTAAAAATGGAGGATTTATGAGCACAGGGGTGTTATTCCTGCAGGGAGTTTATCTAAGCATAAGGGTTGATTTTAATGTTTATCTGTGAGCGTTGAGCTACAGCGGCCCTCTGAGGGGCAAACTGTGATTGTCCACAGGAGAAAGAGTGATCGCTCCCGGGACCGCGGCTGTTTTCTTTGGCTCTGGATATTTTCTCTTCCTTCTCAGCAGACTGACAGCATCGGCTCAGAGACTTGCAGACTTAGACAGCGAAATGCCCAATTGAACTCGGATGTCTGTTCAACTCCCACCCAGTTTCGGTAAGAATAAATGAAGCAATGCATAACCAAAAAACACCAGCCCAAAACCTATTGAGTAGTTTAGCCGTCTACTACTGACACGGAAAGAAAAGAAACAAATAAAAAATCTGTCTTGCAGATGTGGAACGACATGAGGGTGAATAATTAAAGGATTAGTTCACAAGCTTTACTCACCCTCAAGCCATCTTAGGTGTTTATGACTTTCCTCTTTCAGATGAACACAATCTGAGTTATATTAATAAATATCCTGACGCATCCGAGCTTTACAATGGGAGTGAACAGGGACCAACGAGTTTGAAGATCAAGAAAGTGCTTCTATCCATCATAAATGTACTCCACACGGATCCAGGGTTTCTGAAGCAAAGCGATGCGTTTGTGAAAGAAAAATATCCAAATTTAACATGTTATCAAGTAAAATATCAGGCTTTCGCCAGACCGCCTTCCATAATCAACGCGTAACTGAGATCACATCCCTTCAGTTGAGGCGTAGGACGTAGTGTAAGCGTTTTCAACTGCAAGAGTTTTACACTTTTTTAGTAACTTGAATGCAGAAGGCGGTCTGGCGGACGCTAGATATTTTATTACATAACTTGATGCACAAATGCATCGCTTCGCTTCAGAAACCCTGGATCCGTGTGGAGTACATTTATGATGGATAGAAGCACTTTCATGAGCTTCAAACTCGTTGGCCCCTGTTCAAAAATTTCATTTTTGGGTGAATTAACATGTTTTTACAGCAGCATTTTTACAGTCTTTACCAATTAAAATCAGAATCATTCTTTACAATGTACAAAGACAACTTCAAAAGTGAACTGTCATGTGTCAATCCAATAGTCCTCCTAAACCCTTCTGTGCTGTTCGGGATGTTTTCATCCACTATGGGGAATTTTTGAGTCTTAATTTGGCCGTAACTTTCTCCGTGTTTCAGCAAATGGAATGATTTTTGGTGACAAATCTTATTTTGACACATATTTTGGGAAAATGCTTTGATTATTTTCAAAAACTCAACAGTACTCTGTGGGCAAATTCACGACCCTTTCGTTATGATTTTAACTGCTTTAAAAATGTATCAGATAAATATTTTTTTCAAATTTTTTTGCTTAAATCTATTAATCAACCTCAGTCCTGATCAAAACTACTAAATTTAAAAAAAAAAAAATCAGGATTTTAACTCTTTAATTGCCAAATTCATAAATGATGTCACTGATTTGGGAAAAACGTGTCAAAGATTAGAAACAACATTGGCTTTGATGCGTTGTTAGTTTTTGTGCAGCATCAGATTTTAACGTTTTAAAGAGTTAAAATCCTGAATTTTTCTTTTAAATTTAGTAGTTTTGATCAGGACTGAGGTTGATTAATAGATTTAAGCAAAAAAAAATTGAAAAAATATTTATCTGATACATTTTTAAAGCAGTTAAAATCATAACGAAAGGGTCGTGAATTTGAACAATGCACAAGAGTTAAGTTAGTCGACTCACAACTGATTGCAATAGAGTTTGACGGGGACAAAGCTTTAATAAGCAAAAAAAAATATGTTTATTAGATTACATTATTTTTTATCAATAGTTCAAAAGTTTTCATTGTTTTGTCTCTTAAGTTCACCAAGGCTGCATTCATTTGATTAAAATAGTTTTCTATGTGAATTAAAACAGTTGTGCTGCTTCATATTTTTGTCGAAACCATATTGCATTTTTTCAGGATTCTCTGATGAATAGAAAGTTCAAAAGAACAGCATTTATTTGAAACAGAACTGTTTTGCAACGTTATTAACCACTATAATGAATCCTTGCTGAATAAAACAAACATTCTGAGCGGTAACAGTTTTTGTCTGGAAGGTGGAAGTTCATAAGCTGGTCTTTTTAGCAGCTATTGTGTCAGGAAACAACCTTTTACCTCCTAAACAGCAGCTTGTCAAAGGTGGGACAAATGGTTGTAATCACATCTTGTTTGAAGTTAATGCTTTTGCCCCTAAAGCTGCGAAGCGTCCAAAGCACACAAAGACCAGCGCCAGATCTCAAGTTAGGAGGAAAACTGTCAAGAACCAAGATGAAGTTTGCTCGGGATATGGACGAAACATTATTTTCAGCAATTAGCCATCCAAAAAACACTACTCATCCAACACGGATTTATTTCCCAGGGTCGAGGCTGCAGGGAAACCGCGAGAAGAATTCCCTTCTAAGAAACCTTGGCCGTCGCTTCAAATGAGGCGCGAGGAATGTTCCTCAGACTGTAAACATCTCATCAGATCACCGACCCCGGTGCCCCCGGTTCCCCCGGCCGGCGTGTTTGTTTTCTCATCTGCGTGGGTCCTTCTTCTGGTTGTGAACCGTTCAGGGATGGCCTTCTCCCGGGATGAGATCTGGAAGCGCGCAGTGACAGGTCGGAGCGTGCTGGTCGGTTAAATGATAACTGAAAGAAAACAAACGCGAACGCTATCTCTACTTTGATCGTCATGAGAGTTGGAGAATGAGCCGGTGAGGATCTTTTTAACAAAATTACTGCCAATAATAGCTCAAGTCCAAATGTTGGCATGAGCATGTGGCTAAACTACTGAAATCAATACTAAGCGTTTGGAAGCGGACCGAGACCCATCTTTTTAGCGGTCCCGGTCCCGGTCCGCACCAGAGTTCGTTTGGAAGCGGACCCAGACCCATCTTTTTAGTGGTCCCGGTCCCGGTCCGCACCAGAGTTCGTTTGGAAGCGGACCCAGACCCATCTTTTTAGTGGTCCCGGTCCCGGTCCGCACCAGAGTTCGTTTGGAAGCGGACCCAGACCCATCTTTTTAGTGGTCCCGGTCCCGGTCCGCACCAGAGTTCGTTTGGAAGCGGACCCAGACCCATCTTTTTAGCGGTCCCGGTCCACACCAGAGTTTGTTTGGAAGCGGACCGAGACCCATCTTTTTAGTGGTCCCGGTCCGCACCAGAGTTCGTTTGGAAGCGGACCGAGACCCATCTTTTTAGCGGTCCCGGTCCACACCAGAGTTCGTTTGGAAGCGGACTCAGACCCATCTTTTTAGCGGTCCCGGTCCACACCAGAGTTCGTTTGGAAGCGGACCGAGACCCATCTTTTTAGCGGTCCCGGTCCGCACCAGAGTTCGTTTGGAAGCGGACCGAGACCCATCTTTTTAGCGGTCCCGGTCCGCACCAGAGTTCGTTTGGAAGCGGACTCAGACCCATCTTTTTAGCGGTCCCGGTCCGCACCAGAGTTCGTTTGGAAGCGGACCCAGACCCATCTTTTTAGCGGTCCCGGTCCGCACTAGAGTTCGTTTGGAAGCGGACCGAGACCCATCTTTTTAGTGGTCCCGGTCCACACCAGAGTTCGTTTGGAAGTGGACCGAGACCCATCTTTTTAGCGGTCCCGGTCCGCACCAGAGTTCGTTTGGAAGCGGACCCAGACCCATCTTTTTAGCGGTCCCGGTCCACACCAGAGTTCGTTTGGAAGCGGACCGAGACCCATCTTTTTAGTGGTCCCGGTCCGCACCAGAGTTCGTTTGGAAGCGGACCGAGACCCATCTTTTTAGCGGTCCCGGTCCACACCAGAGTTCGTTTGGAAGCGGACTCAGACCCATCTTTTTAGCGGTCCCGGTCCACACCAGAGTTCGTTTGGAAGCGGACCGAGACCCATCTTTTTAGCGGTCCCGGTCCGCACCAGAGTTCGTTTGGAAGCGGACCGAGACCCATCTTTTTAGCGGTCCCGGTCCGCACCAGAGTTCGTTTGGAAGCGGACTCAGACCCATCTTTTTAGCGGTCCCGGTCCGCACCAGAGTTCGTTTGGAAGCGGACCCAGACCCATCTTTTTAGCGGTCCCGGTCCGCACTAGAGTTCGTTTGGAAGCGGACCGAGACCCATCTTTTTAGTGGTCCCGGTCCCGGTCCGCACCAGAGTTCGTTTGGAAGCGGACCCAGACCCATCTTTTTAGTGGTCCCGGTCCACACCAGAGTTCGTTTGGAAGCGGACCGAGACCCATCTTTTTAGTGGTCCCGGTCCGCACCAGAGTTCGTTTGGAAGCGGACCGAGACCCATCTTTTTAGCGGTCCCGGTCCACACCAGAGTTCGTTTGGAAGCGGACTCAGACCCATCTTTTTAGCGGTCCCGGTCCACACCAGAGTTCGTTTGGAAGCGGACCGAGACCCATCTTTTTAGCGGTCCCGGTCCGCACCAGAGTTCGTTTGGAAGCGGACCCAGACCCATCTTTTTAGCGGTCCCGGTCCGCACCAGAGTTCGTTTGGAAGCGGACTCAGACCCATCTTTTTAGCGGTCCCGGTCCGCACCAGAGTTCGTTTGGAAGCGGACCCAGACCCATCTTTTTAGCGGTCCCGGTCCGCACTAGAGTTCGTTTGGAAGCGGACCGAGACCCATCTTTTTAGCGCTTGTTTGGTCCGCACCAGCGTTCACATGTGTTCAAACGAACCGCACTAACTGAGCGATCGCACCAGGGTTCGCTTTAATCGAACCAAACATGACAAGTGTGAACGCACCCTAAAAAACAATTGATCCTTCGCAAACAGTTTGATTGACAGGTGATCTGACCAATCATAATCCTGAATCCGCCATTTTGTCCGTCAAAGCGGTCAGGGGAGTTAGTAGATTAACGTTGGTGAACTTGAGATATTGTGTGTCCTCACGTCTTTCCGCGCTTGAAACAACATTCCTTCTGACGCTATAAGGCCGATTCACATTCACACCGACAGATGGTTGGATCGGTGTGAATTGGAGTTGGTCGGAGTCTGTTTTCACCCGACTGTAAGTTTAGTGTCTGATTTAGGATTTGATTTTCAAACATTACACATTGACATTTTTAGTGCCGAACTGCTGCAATACAAACAAGTATTATTATTATAAACGTTGCCTGATACATGTTCATCTGTTTCAGATACAATTGAACTAGATTTCAGCGCTGCTCACGGCACATCTCACGATGAAAATGTGTCAAAAATGGCAAGAAACAACGTAATTTTAATCCTGTTAATACTTTCCTCTTAAAAACATAGTACCGCATGTGTAGTCATGTGACTCGGCATGGAAGAAACACAGAGGCGAACTCAAACAGCGAGTCGACACACACACACACACACACACACGCACACACGCGCGCGCGCGCAGAAACTCCTGTGATTTATCACTAAAGTAGCTTAGAAACTCAAAAGTTTTAGCATATATTTTTCTACTTACGACCCACAGCTTCAAAATTAATACAGAGACGGACTAAATCGCTCTCTTATTAATGTATTCAAATTAGTGCTGCAACGACGCGTCCATTCCATCACAAAAACCCAGACCACGATTATCAAAAGTGTGGGAATACTTTAAACAGAGGCCGAATAAAACGCTCCTTTGTTCCCTTTGCAGAACCCAAATGGCGTTCCACCTGTGGAATTGGATCTTTGCCAATTTTTTGCGCGCGCAAGATCATATTTTGAGCGTGAACTGAGTTGAGGAGAAAATCTTCGTCTCGCAAATAAGAAAATATTTCAAGCGAACGAAAATCAGTTTTGCATTTCAAAGAAGTTTATTTGGATGTTCGCAGACGTTCTCTTTCACACGTGCAAGGTTTCAGTCGCTCGCTCTCCTGCGCGCTCGCTAAGCGCCGACCGCTCGCCTGCTCAACACAAACCAGCGTTACAATGTGACAAAATTCCAGCCAATCAGAGATGAGGCTGCTAAATTCTGGCTTGACAACCAATCACAAGACTCGCTGCATCACAGACAGAACAAGAGGAAAAACACATGGTTCAGGAGACGTTTGTTCAATGGCTTGAACACTATCAAAGTTCCTTTAAGACTGTAGAGAAAGTCTTTGACACTCTTCATGTTAAAGTTCAAATGTCTCCCACTGGACGAACACACATAATGACTTATTTTTAATCAAAATCAAATCGTATTATTACATCATGGCGTGTCCCAGTGTTTCTACACCTCAATGAACTGCTGAATTAGTTCTAACTTCTTACGTAAAAAAAGATCACTAGATTAATAAAAAAAAAATTAATAAAAATAATCGTTAGCGTAGTCGACAGAAAAAATGATCATTAGTTGCAGCTCTAATTCAAATAAATGTACTGGTACTGTGCAAATTTATCTGATCTACAACGAGCAGAAATCTGTAATAAATGTAACGAACCACAATTAAAACAGCTGCTGAAAGTCAAGCATTAAAAAAAGTCGTTCATTAATCATAAATGAAGGTAAAATGTTCAACTAAATGAGATTTTGATTTTAGGTCACATCATCTCCGGTGTGTTTTCCAGTGAGAGCGGCTTGAATGCAATGTTGTTGAATCTCTCATCTCTCATCTGAACTCATTGCCTTTTCTCATGATGCCTACACATGGTGTCCAGGAAGTCATCTCATTAGCTTTAGGAACTATTCTTATAGTACACAATACAATCCCTCATTCAGTGCCATAAACCCTCATCACACTGACAATTAACTGACTCTATTCCTCTAAATAAAGGCTGTAATTCCTCTTCCTGAATGGGCTCAGTGTTACTTAGAAGGAAAAATCATATTTACTGTATTTGATGAAGCTAATGGACATACGATGAAGTGGAGAATTACCTCCCATAACAACTGAGGACAGTAGATCCACTTACCAGACATGAACTTCAGTAAGATCTTCGGCTCAAGAATTGCACAAAATATGCTTGCGATTATCAAGATCAAGACCGTTTCGTAACCAACAAATAGTTTTGTGTCCGGGCAGATGAGTAAATGTCTAGTCATGGCACTGTCTGACCAAGAGTCACAGACATTCATGAACGTTTAAAGAAATAGTCCACTAAAACATCTGCTCACCCTCATCTCACTTCCTTCTTCCGTGGAACATAAAAATGATGTTTTTATTCGCCGTTTTTTATACAGCGCTTTACACGATACAGATTTTTACCGGTAATAACCTTTTTTCCTTCTGATATTGGCGAACATGGCTTTACGGTGAGGGTTACATCGCCACCTGTTGACAACGTTTCATAGCGTGTTTTTGCGTTTTCATGCAATTTTTGTTTTAAAATGAAGGACGAGGTCAAAGTCACTTAAGCCAAGAATCATTTTTTTTTAGGCAACTATTCCTTTAAAGAGCATCTATGATGCTTTTTTACATCTTCATCCGTCTTTAGTGTGTAAAGTTGCTGTTTGAGCATGAAAAAGCGTATTAATATTCTCTATATCAGTGTTTCTGAACTCCCTGAAACGCCTCCAGCTTGAGTTTTCGTCACAATATTCCTCATTTAAATAATTCATACGTAGAATAAAGGGGCGGGGCCTGGATGAGTGTGTCAAAACTGAGAGGCGGGACATTTCCAAAACACACCGCTCCAGCCGACCAATCAGAGCACAGTGTGCTTTTCAGAAGGAGGGGCTTCACAGAGACAGAGCGTTACTGACAGACTGAGAAAAGAGGGGCTGCAACAATGGAGAAAACCTGTTCTAGTAGCCCAAAAACTCTTTAAAATCACTTTCGAGATACTGACGCTAGTCATGTCAGTTGTGATATTTCTCGTCTTCCACCGCATGATTCGTGTGAACTCAAAGCTGAGGCCTCGGGCCCGTGGCTCGCCTCTTCTGCTCGTGTGCGTTCCGTCGGTGAGACTCAGCGTAAGCAGGAGTGTGAGCATTAAAGCCGCATAAACCGCTCTCATCTCTCCACCACAAGAAAAGAACTCATCGAGCTTCAAGAGATTTCTACGCATCGGATCCTTGGCACGGCCGCTCGGAAAATATTAGCCGAACCATTCATCACTTCTATCAAAATACTTCAGGAGCCAGACTACAGACCCATTTCACACAATGTTCAAAAGGAGAACGCTTTTGAGAAACTGCTGTAAACAAGCTGAAATCAGAGTCGGTAGTGTGAAAACAACAGCCCTGCTTTTCATTAGAACTGAGAAAAGTGATGGAAACACATTCGTCCAGGCAGGTTTTCAAATATCGACCGGTCCAAATTCCATGTTTAACTTCATGAGTGATTTCAGCGGTTCAGCGGTTTTGGTTAAACTAACCCGTGTTGTTCAGTGATTTGACTACACAGATGTCAAACACTCTTTCACTTCCCTTTCTACAAGCACCAAAACAATATCTCACATTTATTTGCATCATGCTTTTTTAATGATACACATAGTCACAGAAAAGCATGACGTTAATAATGCCTTAGAGTCACATATATATACGGTACACAATAATATAATTTACATTGTGACAAGCATGTGGTCTATATCAGGACGTGCTTTTTACATTTTTACATAGTTACATTTTGTGATACAGTTTGCTATATATGTGAATACAGTTATATACAGTTAAAATAATATATATCCCACTTATATATATATATATATAGCTGTGTGATAATAGACTTCAGATGCTATATTTTATATTGCTTGATGTAAGTATACTGTATGTATGCAGATAAAGTGGGATATACTTTCCAACTTTTAATATTTCGCTAATATAGTTTACAGTCGATGATGTAATAATCAAGCAGTTGATAATTTGCTATATAGTATATTTGACTTGTACTGTATGTATCCGTATAGTAGTAGTTTGTCATTAATTATTCATTTGTTATGTGGTGAAAATAATGTTATCAGTTATTTCTAGGGGTGTGACGATACAGACGAGAAACAATTGATTTAGGAAACACTATTATTTTAAGTGTGGAGGAGCAGGAGTGACACATAAAAATAAAACGAAGAATCAATTAATTCATTTAATAATTAAAAAGCCATTTAAAATGATTTACAAATGCATTTTTTTTATTGTTCTATTAATCTACGTTTAAAAACAGGAATTAAATAAACAACTTTAAATATGTCTATTTATTTATACATTAAAAAAATATTTTTTAAATGTATTGTTTTATTGTTCTATTAAACTACATTTAAAAACAGGAATTAAATAAACAACTTTAAATATGTCTATTTATTTATACATTAAAAAAAGATTTTTTAAATTTATTGTTTTATTGGTCTATTAAACTACATTTAAAAACAGGAATTAAATAAACAGCTTTAAATATGTCTATTTATTTATACATTAAAAAATGATTTTTTAAATTTAATGTTTTATTGATCTATTAAACTACATTTAAAAACAGGAATTAAATAAACAACTTTAAATATGTCTATTTATTTATACATTAAAAAATGATTTTTTAAATTTAATGTTTTATTGATCTATTAAACTACATTTAAAAACAGGAATTAAATAAACAACTTTAAATATGTCTATTTATTTGCCTATATAAAAGTGATTTATTTATATGCATTTTTATGTGTGAATTATTAAATGAATTAATTGATTCTTCGTTTTATTTTTATGTGGCACTCCTGCTCCTCCATATTTAAGACCGTCTGTGGTGAAAATCAAGTGTTTAATATTGTCTATGTGGTGTTTTTAATAGGCTTTAAGACAAAGCATGTGCAAATTCATAAATCAAAACTGTTGCAGAGTATTTTCTCCTTAAAACTGTAGTGAAAAAAAGAAAACGCTGGTGTTTCTGACATCACAAACTAACCAATCACGTCAGCGTGTGGGCGGGGTTTAGCATATCATTAACTGCGAATTCGCACGGGAGTCTCAAGAGAAGCAGGTTATCCTGGTATATGTTTCTTTTGATATGAAAAATCGTGTAGATTTATCAGTATAGCGGATGTATATTACGACGTTATGATGAACTATACGTCTTTGTTCAAAGCGTTTGTAAGGATACTGATTGTTAGAAGACGACGAACGGGAACATAGTCACGCAAAAAGCTAATCATATTAATTATCGTTAAGTGTCCGATGTTGTGAAGAGCGACGGCGTTACGCAGCGTTTACCTCAGTGAGTTGACCGAGTGGATCTCTGAGCTCGTGTGAGCGAGTGGAGGCGGGGCTAATTAGCATATTCATAGATCTGCGAATACTTAATGAAGCAAGGGTGTCGAGTTACGTTCAAGCTATTTTAAGGCATGACGGTTTTGTTTAAATATGTCATTTTGGTTGTCAAAGATGAGTTTTACTGGATAAAATGATTGACTATAGGAGGACTTCAAAAAATCTTCAAGGACAAAATATGTCTTTGATTTGAGTCACAAAATGCAAAACAACGCAGGCGCATTTTACAATCATTGAACTCATCTAGAGCTGCCACTAATGATTGTTTTGGTATTATTTTGACAATTAATTGAGAAATCTGAGTAAATACCCTTAAAAATGACTTACGAGTGGATCTCTGAGCTCGAGTGAGCGAGTGGAGGCGGGGCTAATTAGCATATTCATAGATCTGCGTATACTTAATGAAGCAAGGGTGTCGAGTTACGTTCAAGCTATTTTAAGGCATGACGGTTTTGTTTAAATATGTCATTTTGGTTGTCAAAGATGAGTTTTACTGGATAAAATGATTGACTATAGGAGGACTTCAAAAAATCTTCAAGGACAAAATATGTCTTTGATTTGAGTCACAAAATGCAAAACAACGCAGGTGCATTTTACAATCATTGAACTCATCTAGAGCTGCAACTAATGATTGTTTTGGTATTATTTTGACAATTAATTGAGAAATCAAAGTAAATACCCTTAAAAAAGACTTACGAGTGGATCTCTGAACTCGTGTAAGTGGAGGCGGGGCTAATTAGCATATTCATAGATCTGCGAATACTTAATGAAGCAAGGGTGTCGAGTTACGTTCAAGCTATTTTAAGGCATGACGGTTTTGTTTAAATATGTCATTTTGGTTGTCAAAGATGAGTTTTACTGGATAAAATGATTGACTATAGGAGGACTTCAAAAAATCTTCAAGGACAAAATATGTCTTTGATTTGAGTCACAAAATGCAAAACAACGCAGGCGCATTTTACAATCATGTAACTCATCTAGAGCTGCAACTAATGATTGTTTTGGTATTATTTTGACAATTAATAGAGAAATCAAAGTAAATACCCTTAAAAATGATTTACGAGTGGATCTCTGAGCTCGTGTGAGCGAGTGGAGGCGGGGCTAATTAGCATATTCATAGATCTGCGAATACTTAATGAAGCAAGGGTGTCGAGTTACGTTCAAGCTATTTTAAGGCATGACGGTTTTGTTTAAATATGTCATTTTGGTTGTCAAAGATGAGTTTTACTGGATAAAATGATTGACTATAGGAGGACTTCAAAAAATTTGACAGAAAGTCACAAAATGCAAAACAACGCAGGTGCATTTTACAATCATTGAACTCATCTAGAGCTGCAACTAATGATTGTTTTGGTATTATTTTGACAATTAATTGAGAAATCAAAGTAAATACCCTTAAAAAAGACTTACGAGTGGATCTCTGAACTCGTGTAAGTGGAGGCGGGGCTAATTAGCATATTCATAGATCTGCGTATACTTAATGAAGCAAGGGTGTCGAGTTACATTCAAGCTATTTTAAGGCATGACGACTTTGTTTAAAAATGTCATTTTGGTTGTCAAAGATGAGTTTTACTGGATAAAATGATTGACTATTGGAGGACTTCAAAAAATCTTCAAGGACAAAATATGTCTTTGATTTGAGTCACAAAATGCAAAACAATGCAGGCGCATTTTACAATCATTGAACTCATCTAGAGCTGCCACTAATGATTGTTTTGGTATTATTTTGACAATTAATTGAGAAATCTGAGTAAATACCCTTAAAAATGACTTACGAGTGGATCTCTGAGCTCATGTGAGTGAGTGGGGGCGGGGCTAATTAGCATATTCATAGATCTGCGTATACTTAATGAAGCAAGGGTGTCGAGTTACGTTCAAGCTATTTTAAGGCATGACGATTTTGTTTAAAAATGTCATTTTGGTTGTCAAAGATGAGTTTTACTGGATAAAATGATTGACTATAGGAGGACTTCAAAAAATCTTCAAGGACAAAATATGTCTTTGATTTGAGTCACAAAATGCAAAACAACGCAGGCGCATTTTACAATCATATAACTCATCTAGAGCTGCAACTAATGATTGTTTTGATATATATTATTTTGACAATTGAGAAATCTGAGTAAATACCCTTAAAAATGATTTACGAGTGGATCTCTGAGCTCGCGTGAGCGAGTGGGGGCGGGGCTAATTAGCATATTCATAGATCTGCGAATACTTAATGAAGCAAGGGTGTCGAGTTACATTCAAGCTATTTTAAGGCATGACGACTTTGTTTAAATATGTCATTTTGGTTGTCAAAGATGAGTTTTACTGGATAAAATGATTGACTATAGGAGGACTTCAAAAAATTTGGCAGAAAGTCACAAAATGCAAAACAACGCAGGCGCATTTTACAATCATTGAACTCATCTAGAGCTGCCACTAATGATTGTTTTGGTATTATTTTGACAATTAATTGAGAAATCTAAGTAAATACCCTTAAAAATGATTTACGAGTGGATCTCTGAGCTTGTGTGAGCGAGTGGAGGCGGGGCTAATTAGCATATTCATAGATCTGCGTATACTTAATGAAGCAAGGGTGTCGAGTTACGTTCAAGCTATTTTAAGGCATGACGGTTTTGTTTAAATATGTCATTTTGGTTGTCAAAGATGAGTTTTACTGGATAAAATGATTGACTATAGGAGGACTTCAAAAAATCTTCAAGGACAAAATATGTCTTTGATTTGAGTCACAAAATGCAAAACAACGCAGGCGCATTTTACAATCATGTAACTCATCTAGAGCAGCCACTAATGATTGTTTTGGTATTATTTTGACAATTAATAGAGAAATCTGAGTAAATACCCTTAAAAATGATTTACGAGTGGATCTCTGAGCTCGTGTGAGCGAGTGGAGGCGGGGCTAATTAGCATATTCATAGATCTGCGAATACTTAATGAAGCAAGGGTGTCGAGTTACGTTCAAGCTATTTTAAGGCATGACGGTTTTGTTTAAATATGTCATTTTGGTTGTCAAAGATGAGTTTTACTGGATAAAATGATTGACTATAGGAGGACTTTAAAAAATTTGGCAGAAAGTCACAAAATGCAAAACAACGCAGGTGCATTTTACAATCATGTAACTCATCTAGAGCAGCCACTAATGATTGTTTTGATATTATTTTGACAATTAATTGAGAAATCAAAGTAAATACCCTTAAAAATGATTTACGAGTGGATCTCTGAGCTCGCGTGAGCGAGTGGAGGCGGGGCTAATTAGCATATTCATAGATCTGCGAATACTTAATGAAGCAAGGGTGTCGAGTTACGTTCAAGCTATTTTAAGGCATGATGATTTTGTTTAAATATGTCATTTTGGTTGTCAAAGATGAGTTTTACTGGATAAAATGATTGACTATAGGAGGACTTCAAAAAATTTGACAGAAAGTCACAAAATGCAAAACAACGCAGGTGCATTTTACAATCATGTAAATCATCTAAAGCTGCCACTAATGATGTATTATTTTGACAATTAATTGAGAAATCAAAGTAAATACCCTTAAAAATGACTTATAATACACATAACGAGAACTTTCTTCACATAAAACATCAAAAGCAAGCAATTTTATTTGTTTATTGAACAACACTGTTAAAATACATAATCGTATTGTACATACATGATGTAATATAAGAAATGCCTGCAGAGGGCGCCAACGGCCTGGTGATTATTGTTGTTACACTTTACAGCAGATCCTTGTGTAAAGCAACATTTAATTCAAGTGTCCGCTTGAATCTACGATTTCTAAAGTCCTCCTGTAAAAATCTTTGATCACCAATAATGACACATTTAAATGTTTTTTGCCTCGCAAAAAAATTCAAAATGGATCATATCATTGCATTTGTGTTTGAATAATTAGTTTTTGACGTGAAACAGTTGCATATTAAACTTAAATTTAGTTTATCCTTCCTATTTTGTAGTTTTTAGCCGGCGTGTTAGAGTGGGATTCTGTTAGGTGGTCCTTGGGCTGAAAAAGTTTGAGAAACACTGCTTTAATACAATGAAAATATATAAGATACTATATTATTAATCTAATAAACTTGCCTGAAAATAGCTTGAACGTAACTCGACACCCTTACCTCATTAAGTATACGCAGATCTATGAATATGCTAATTAGCCCCGCCTCCATGCTCAGAGATCCACTTGGTCAACTTACCGAGGTGCACAGTGGCGTCGCTCTTTACAACGACGGACACTTAACGATAATTAACATGATTAGCCGTTTGCTTGACTAAGCTAATAATGTCACGTGATTCCCCTGCGGTCATAGTTAATGATACGTTGACGTGATTGGTCGAGAGGTAGAGCCAGCGATTTCAAACTGCATGTTTGAGACGGTCTCGGTTTTGAAGAGAAAACACTCTCCAGTGTTGACTTATGAATTTGCACAGGATATAAATAATATAAAACTCACACAGAGGGACTTTAAATTGTTGCAATACGTCGTTCAGCCTCAGAAAACAACGGATTCTCGTCTTTAAATGTGGTATTTAATTGAACCCAGATTTAAGTGAGGACTCATGACTAATCATCGTTCTACTTTACGAATAGCAGTAAAGGATAAAAACTGCGTACTAATATCTGAGGAGGTTTTTCGTGTGTGTGTTCTGTGAGCGTGGGATGTGAGACACACACCTCTGCCGAGGTCCATCTCAGTGCAGCGTCGCTCCGGGTTGTTGCGGATTCGGCACTTGTACAAGGCTCCGGGTGACTGAACCGAACTGCTGAAAGACGAGTTTGCTCTGGGAGCCCCAACCACAATCCTGCAAACATCAGGAGGAGAAGCACATTTGCACAGTTTTCGGTCATTGTAAAGGAGGAAAAAATGAAAGTAATATTCTTTGTAGGTCTGTTTTTTGTCTGTAATAAATGCCTAATAAGTGAATTAGGACTGGAGCTGGTTTCGCCTTGTCATACGGTCATGGTTTGGCTCGGTAACGCAGTGATGTAAGCACTACATCATCATCTCCGCTGAAGCGAAAGGCAGTGATTCGGGCGCTGGCCGGTGTTTCCCTTTCAAATTTAGGACAGATCTTAACATCTGTACAGTCACGAGAGAATTTAAACAGTGCTCGTGTTATTTAAAACACACATTTAAAGCTCATTATTGTCATCATTTTTATGTTCCAAACATGTGTGAATGTCTTTCTTCCGTCGAACACAAAAGAAGATATTTTGAAGAATGTCAGTAACCAAACAGTTGTTGGTCCCCATTGACTTCCATTGTATTTTTTTTTCCAAGTCAATGGGGACCACGGACTGTTTGGTTACTGACATTCTTCAAAATATCTTCTGAGCGGGAGAAATAAACGGGTTTGGAACAACTTGAAGGCGAGTAAATGATGACAGAATTTTTTTTTTTTTTGGACCTTTAAGGGTTTAAATTATTTTTTTTATTTTTTGGAGACATAAAAATAATAAAAAAGTAATCGATTTAATAATCGTGATGATTAAAAAAAAAAAACAAATAACACAAAAGAAGATATTTTGAAGAATGTCAGTAACCAAACAGTTGTTGGTCCCCATTGACTTCCATTGTATTTTTTTTCCAAGTCAATGGGGACCACGGACTGTTTGGTTACTGACATTCTTCAAAATATCTTCTGAGCAGAAGAAATAAACGGGTTTGGAACAACTTGAGGGCGAGTAAATGATGACAATTTTCTTTTTCTTTTTTTTTTTGGACCTTTAAGGATTTAATTTTTTTTGAGACATAAAAATAATGAAAAGTAATCGATTTAATAATCGTGATGATTAAAAAAACAAACAAATAAAGCAAAATAAACAAGACCTAAATGATTTTTGTTTCGCGCCAAAACGACGTTAACGAATACAATTAGCATTCAAACGCGCCAAAAAGTGAGGTGTTTTTTTTAAAAATTCGCTTATTATTTCTCATTTTAATACAGATTTATTTAAGTTTAAGCTAGTTTACATTTGACATATTGTACTAGGGGCGCCAACGTAATGATATTCATCGACTTTTTCATACAACAAACGGCTAGTGGTCTGTTAAAGTAATTTTTTATTAATATAAAACCATCATTAAGAACATTTCCAACATTTTTAGAAGATAACGCGCGCGGTTATTTTCACCAGGGCGCAACCGACGAAGAGACGTTTACCTGAGGAGGTATCCATGGCAACCGAAGCGCGCGCGAGCGCTTCCGTTAAAGAGAATAACGGCAATTCACGTAAGCACTGCAATTATTTATCATAAGCCTACTTCATTATAGATTAAAACTTTTTGTTTTATTTATTAACGTGTTTTAGACAGCACGCCTTTGGCTTACTCTGCCAGAACTTGGAACAATAAAAAAAAAAAAAAGTTCCTTTAAATACGTCAAACGCCTTTAAAATAATCGTATAAACGGCTGTTCACGTGTGTATTCGGTGTCCGATCATGAACTCACCAGCGTGTGTTGTCATGGACATGCTCCAGGACCGAATATCCAAAAAACGTCGCATCTGGTCCCCGAAACACCACAGGATGTTGTAAGTCAATGTTGAAGGAATAAGCCAAGGAAACGAAACACAAACACACAAAAACATCCAAAGAGCTTCTTCTCCGTGAGGAAAGTTCCGTCATTCTGTTTCGCATCCTCAGTGCTGAAGTCAATTTGATGATAACTTTATAAAAGCTATTTAAATCTGTCTATGGAGTCTCAAAGTGAAAGAAAACTACATTTAAGCTGCTGAACGGGGAGCAAAACGCATGCGAAAAGATTGAAGTTTGTGAATGGGAGGTTGAGGTCAGAACCGCGGACTCATCGCATGGCTCGTCCTTCTGCGGCTGGATCTGTTGCGTCTCGAGAGTTTCTCTCGCTGCGCGCGAGCTGACGCGCACGAGCATCACATTTCAGCTGCGCGGCAAAATGAACACCAGCTCCACCTGCCGACGGCTCTCAGTACTGCAGAGAAGTGCTCAGGAGCGTTTAACAATCCCACATGACATACTACATATAAAAAAATAAAAAAATAAAAAACTGCAAATGTGTCTCATCTTCAGGAAAAATTCTGAATGTTGACACTATAAAAATGCTGGTCACTGATTCTTGAGGTGAGGGACAAAACATGTGTTAGAATTATATAATACTTTATTTTTAAACTGATGTGTTTGTAGACAAATGTCTCGGGCTAATGATCCATGTAGTAAAAAAAGTCCCCCCCCCCTAAAAATGTACGTTTATTCACTTCGGATCTTAATTTGTGTCAACTCCATCAGACGCATTATAAAGCGTGCTATTTTCATTGGATCCATCCAAGAACAGCGTAAATTATGCAGTAAATTATGTAATAATGGTGTTCAGTAAAGGAGCAAAAATAAAAAAAAAATATTCTCTAATTATTTTCTTGGGTTAGGGTCTTAGGTTGGTGTTGACAAATACTGGTGGTGTAAATACTGATGTTGTACATGCTGACAGTGTTGACAAACCCTGATGGAGTTGATAAATACTGATGGTGTTGACAAATACTGTCAGAGTTGACAAATAGTGACCTAGTTGACAAGTACTTGACTGAGTTGATAAATACTGATGGTGCTGACAAATACTGACGGAGTTGACAAATACGGGCAGTGTTGACAAATACTGATGGAGTTGATAAATACTGATGGTGCTGACAAATACTGATGGAGTTGATAAATACTGATGGTGCTGACAAATACTGACAGAGTTGATAAATACTGATGGTGCTGACAAATACTGACGGAGTTGATAAATACTGATGGTGCTGACAAATACTGACAAATACTGACGGAGTTGATAAATACTGATGGTGCTGACAAATACTGACGGAGTTGAAGAATACTGATGGTGTTGACAAATACTGACGGAGTTGAAGAATACTGATGGTGTTGACAAATACTGATAGAGTTGACAAATACTGACGGAGTTGACAAATACTGTCAGAGTTGACAAATACTGATGGTGTTGACAAAAACTGATAGAGTTGACAAATACTGACGGAGTTGAAGAATACTGATGGTGTTGACAAATACTGATAGAGTTGACAAATACTGACGGAGTTGACAAATACTGATGGTGTTGACAAATACTGTCAGAGTTGACAAATACTGATGGTGCTGACAAATACTGATGGAGTTGAAGAATACTGATGGTGTTGACAAATACTGATAGAGTTGACAAATACTGGCAGTGTTGAAGAATACTGATAGAGTTGACAAATACTGGCAGTGTTGACAAATACTGATGGAGATGATAGATACTGATGGTGTTGACAAATACTGTCAGAGTTGACAAATAGTGACCTAGTTGACAAATACTTGACTGAGTTGATAAATACTGATGGTGTTGACAAATACTGATGGAGTTGACAAATACTGGCAGTGTTGACAAATACTGATGGAGTTGATAAATACTGATGGTGTTGACAAATTCTGATGGAGTTGACAAATACTGGCAGTGTTGACAAATACTGATGGAGTTGATAAATACTGATGGTGTTGACAAATACTGACGGAGTTGACAAATTCTGATGGTGTTGACAAATACTGATGGAGCTGACAAATACTGATGGAGTTGAAGAATACTGGCAGTGTTGACATACTGATGGAGCTGACAAATACTGATGGAGTTGAAGAATACTGGCAGTGTTGAGATACTGATGGAGCTGACAAATACTGATGGAGTTGAAGAATACTGGCAGTGTTGACATACTGATGGAGCTGACAAATACTGATGGACTTGAAGAATACTGGCAGTGTTGACATACTGATGGAGCTGACAAATACTTATGAGTGGACAAATACTTACGGACTTGACAAATACTGACAGAGCTAACAAATACTGACGGAGCTGACAAATACTGGCAGTGTTGACATACTGACGGAGCTGACAAATACTGACGGAGTTGACAAATACTGGCAGTGTTGACATACTGACGGAGCTGACAAATACTGATGAGTTGACAAATACTAACAGTGCTGGCAAATATTGATGGAGTTAACAAATACTGACAGAGCTAACAAATACTTACGGAGTTGACAAATACTGACGGAGTTGACAAATACTGACGGAGTTGACAAATACTGACGGAGTTGACAAATACTGACGGAGTTGACAAATATTGATGGAGTTGACAAATACTGATGGAGTTGACAAATACTGACAGAGCTAACAAATACTGACAGAGCTAACAAATACTTACGGAGTTGACAAATATTGATGGAGTTGACAAATACTGACAGAGCTAACAAATACTGGCAGTGTTGACATACTGACGGAGCTGACAAATAATGATGAGTTGACTAACAGTGCGGACAAATATTGATGGAGTTGACAAATACTGACAGTTTAAATTGTATATTTAATATACAATATTTGTATATTTAAATGTATATTTTGAATTTGTAGCATTTTTTAAACACTTTGTTTGTCAATTTTACATTGTGACCTCATGCTAAGGACAGGCTAAATTACATTTAAACTTATTTAAAAATCAAAGCAATGAATGAAAAGTATCCAGATTTCCTTTAGATGTAACTTTAAGCATTTTTATTTTGATGAATTTATTTATTTTTAACATATATTTTAACATTTTGTGTGCAAGTCATATTTTGTCCCTTATCTCAAGAATGAGTGACAATGTTTGTTTGTTTTTTTGGAGGACCCTGTAAACATGATGATATATGAATGTGGTAAATGTTCAGTACCGTGACATTCCCTGAACCTTTGGCCAACAGTGATTATAAATATGACAGTAATTTTCAGTATTACCTTCTGCACACAGAACAAAGAGCATTTGAATGTAGTGTAAATAAAACTTTATTAGTTGTCTTAAAATGTATTAACCACCTCAAAGTGCCCTATGACAGATTTATAGCTCTTTTTCATCAATGATTATTTACAATATGAAGCGTGGTTCTAATTAGTCAGTTTCCCCGAAAATACAGTATTAAGTTACAAAAACAAAAACAAGAAAAGCATAATAAACAATCAGCGTACTATGAGCCTGTCTTTATATTGTACATGTGCTGTGCAGAGAGTTAAAGGGTAATCTCATCTTACCTTAAAACAGAAAAGGAAGAATACAAACCGTGATTCAGAATCAACCAAACTGAAACTTACAATCAAACTTATTGCACAAGTCTTTAAATCGTACAAATGCAGCTTTAAAAAAAGAACAGTCTAACCATAAAAACAAAAAAAGAAAGAGAAAGCAAGAAAAATCTGTGTAATAAATTATTTTCTGGAAAGCTACAAATTTAAGAATATCCTTTAAATTTTATCTCAGTGTTTTGATCTAACCTATTTCCCTTGTACCAGTAGCCCTACACGCACACACATACAGAGCTCACACACACACACACACACACACACACACACACACACACACACACACACACGTAGGCCGGGTTGTTTCGCGTCAGCAGCATCCCTCAGCAGCAGCAGGAGAATCGGTGGTTTTGTCAGGCAGGTTCAGGCACGGTTCTGGTCGCACCTTACCGGAGCCAAGGCTGTAAAACACACAAATGGGGAACAGAAGCCCAGTTACTTTTTGCTGCAGGGACACGCATTAAAATTAGCAGCCAAAAACTACAACAGAAAGAGCGCAGGAAAAAAAAAAATGCGATTTCAAATAAATGTTGTTCTTTTTGAACTTTCTATCCATCAAAAAATTATAACAGTGTCCACAAAATATATATAACTCTCTTCAACATTGAGGAGTACATTTCTTGAGCATCAAATCATCATATCAGAATGATTTCTGAAAGATCATGTGACACTGAAGGAGTAATATGGCAAGCCGTTTTGACTTTTATTCATTCTCAGGATATGAACTTTCACTAGTTAAAATGTTAGTTCTTGATGTCAGGAACTAGATTTCCACTAGAAACAATGGCAATTTTTGATATCAACAATTGTATTTTTACTAGTAAAAATGTTCATTTCTGATATCTGAAAATGAATTCCTGGTATCAATATAATTTCTGATATCTGAAAATGAATTCCTGATATCAATATAATTTCTGATATCTGAAATGAATTCCTGATATCAATATAATTTCTGATATCTGAAAATGAATTCCTGATATCAATATCATTTCTGATATCTGAAATGAATTCCTGATATCAATGTAATTTCTGATATCTGAAAATGAATTCCTGATATCAATATAATTTCTGATATCTGAAAATGAATTCCTGATATCAATATAATTTCTGATATCTGAAAATGAATTCCTGATATCAATATCATTTCTGATATCTGAAATGAATTCCTGATATCAATATAATTTCTGATATCTGAAATGAATTCCTGATATCAATATAATTTCTGATATCTGAAATGAATTCCTGATATCAATGTAATTTCTGATATCTGAAATGAATTTCTGATATCAATATAATTTCTGATATCTGAAAATGAATTCCTGATATCAATATAATTTCTGATATCCGAAATGAATTCCTGATATCAATATAATTTCTGATATCTGAAATGATTTCCTGATATCAATATAATTTCTGATATCTGAAAATGAATTCCTGATATCAATATAATTTCTGATATCTAAAACGGCTTTCTTACTAGTAACAACCACATTCATGATATCAGAAATGAACATTTTTACTAGTAGAAATTCAATTGTTGATATCAAGAATAGACATTTGCACTAGTAACAATGTAATTGTTGATATCAGAAATTTGCATTTTTACTAGTAAGAATTGTATTCCTGATGTGTGAAACTGGAATTTCAACTAGTAAGAAATGAATTCTTGATATCAACAATTGAATTTGAATGGCAGCCTATGGCGAGATTTCACTAGTGAAAATACAATTACAGATATCAAGAATTATAGTTTATACTAGTGGAAATCTAATTCCTGATATCAAGAATTAACATTTTAACTAGTGAAAGTTCATATCCTGAGAATGAATAAAAGTCAAAAGGCTTGCCATAGGAGTAATGATGCTGAAAATTCAGCTTTGATCACTGGATATAAATTACAGTTTAATATATATACAGCTATTATAAATTATAATAAGATTTCACAATTTTTACTGCATTTTTGACATAGTCTTGTTTGACTTCATTCAAAAACATCATCAACTCTTTTGAACGGCAGTGTAAACTAAAGCCTATTAGAAAATCATTACAGAACTAGAAGTTCCTGAGCGAGTGGATTCACAAGAAGTAAATAAATGCCTTGAATTTAGTTTCACTATATTAATTTAATGGAACACTGTAAAGGAAACACTGTAGGAACCTGATAACAAACCATAAAGTATTGGATAAGAAACACATATGTGCTTCATTTAGTGTTTGATCGGCTCCCTTTCTGCACACGAACCAACCGTGAGGAGCTGCACATGCAGACAGAACATCAGCACACACATCTGGGACACCGGCTTCACTCCGTTTGTTAACATATGGATGGAAGGTTACGGAGCGTCTTTGAAGGTTACTTTTAAACTCACAGCTGCGTCTGCAACACTGAACACACAGCTCACCATCACACGGGAATCCTCCCGCTCCAGAACCTTCTGCGCCTGGTCCGGAGGAAACTTCAGCATGGATGTGATGACTTTGGCCATTGTCTGAAGAAACAAAATGCAGAATGAGAAAATGAAATGATCTCCAACAGTAATTTACGAGCAAGAAATGACAGCTTAAAATTATTTAAGTCATGTTACCGCTCTTTTTTTAATCTCATCTTTATGTGTCTAAATGTGTGAAAGCTTGTTTCTGCCACTGAATAAAAAATAAAAAAGGGTAACTGCGACTTTTTAATCAAACAATTCCAACTCGATATCTCGCAATTCCGACTTTATATCTCGCAATTCCGACTTTATATCTCGCAATTCCGACTTTATATCTCGCAATTCCGACTTTATATCTCGCAATTCCGACTTTATATCTCGCAATTCCGACTTTATATCTCGCAATTCCGACTTTATATCTCGCAATTCCGACTTTATATCTCGCAATTCCGACTTTATATCTCGCAATTCCGACTTTACATCTCGCAATTCCGACTTTATATCTCGCAATTCCGACTTTATATCTCGCAATTCCGACTTTATATCTCGCAATTCCGACTTTACATCTCGCAATTCCGACTTTATATCTCGCAATTCCGACTTTATTTCTTGCAATTCCGACTTTATATCTCGCAATTCCGACTTGATATCTCTCAATTCTGTCTTTATAACTTGCAATTCTGACTTTTCTCAGAATTGTGAAATGTTTTCCTTGAAATTGCGAGAAAAAAAGTCAGAATTGTGATATTTAAAGTCGCAATTACATTTTTCATTTTTTATTAAAAACATATATTTTAATAGATATTTTTATTACCTATTTATAACTTCTGAACGATTAGTCCAAAGATCAAAAAATGGTCTCGTTACATTCGGGCCGTCGAGCAGAGGTCGAATGATATCCGACTTTCCCGGCCATTTTGAATTTTGTCGCAAAATGCTGTATTTTACGAACGCATGAACGAAGGAGAAGAGAGGTGAAAAAGATTATTTACATATAACTTTTATTTTCACAGGAATATCTGCTTGGATTCCTGAACCCTTGCCGAGTCCAACGATACCAAACATGCAAGGTTTCGCCTTATGGTTAGTGCAACGTTGTAATTTAACGCTTATAAAACATTGCCAAATGTGAAAATTTTGATAGTATGTGGCAAAAAAATGTAATCTAAATATAAATGTCTCTAACTCCTAAACGAAATGAGATATTTTCACCAATTTTGACACGGTATGTATGGGCGCGCTCTGAGGACACACAAAAAAAAGCAGTGGGACTGCGCCACTGGGTGGCGCTATAATTGAACAAAACATGAAATCGACTCTAGCTACAGTACTGTTGGTCTGATTGACCTCAGAATTCACTTGCAGTGTCTTTGTCTCAGTTGCTATCATAGTCCATTATGATTTCTTCTGTTGTGCTTGATGCCTTAATTGCTACTTGCAGCTATATTATATTTATTTTTGTTTTAGTTTTATTCATTTTAATACTTAAGCCAGCTTTATTTCAGTTAACAAAAACCGTTTTTATAATGTTAGTTTTGTTTAACAGCAACAACACTGCCGGCCATCTTTAACGGATCTGCTGCTCCTCACTGTTCTGTGAGCAATTACATCTCGCAAAGACAAAAAGCTCATTATCTGCGGCCTGCTGGGTAATCAGCCCTAGAATGATCTGCCAGCGTTCATGTGCCCGTGCACAGCGCTAATCAGAACCAGAACAGCCATTTACCCCGAGCAACTCTCTTAAAATGGCAGGCGTTGCTGGGTCATGTGATGAGAACAGGCCACTGGGTTGGTCACCGGACATCCTCTCTGACAGGGAGGCCTGTTGTGATGTCATGAGGACCCGACTGTTTATTAGCAACAAGGGGGAATCCTGCTGGCTTTAGGGCGGCATCACGAGGGCTGTTAATTAGTCCTGGCTAAACGGACACGATTCGCTAATTAGGGTCCCGCTAAATGGACACGAAATTATGCTGTTGGGAGTTTTCATGGGAATGAATAATTTTATAGGCTTGCATCCGGACTCCCCGTCACACTTATTTACTGCATCCTTCCTCTAACAAATGGCATTATTATGTTGTGGAAAACTTTGTGCATTGTGGGAAAGAACAATATGATAAAAGGAAAGTTTGGAAGCCCTACATAGAGCTACATTTTGCATTATTATATGGGATAAATATTATTTAATACAAGCAAAATTTCAAAAAATGGTTAAAAAAATATTACAATGGATTCTGAAATTTGACATCTTTAATAACGTCTTTATTAATATTCTGAATTGGCTTTTATTTTGATATTTTTAGCTTTATTTTATTTCCATTTTTGTTTTAGTCATTTCAGCTCTTCAGCTTAAAATCATTCATTTCAATTAGTTTAAGTTTTCATTTAATATTTATATTTATTTAAGCTTCCTTTCAAATGAACAAAAACGATTTTTAATAGTTTTAGTTAACACTGATCCTCATGCAAGCGAACTTTAGTTAATATAAAATATTAGTAATATTAATAAAAAGTTCATATTAAAAAAAAAAAAAATAGTCGTCTTCCACCAAAGTGTAAAAAAATAACAACCCAAAATGCACCTTTGTCTCTCTTCCCATCATGTACTCAAACATGACCTTCCTGAGGTACTCGTATTCGGTGGGCTCGGAGAAGGGGTCGCCGCTGTTGTGTGACATATCTGTAGAGACAAACAAACGGCAGATTGATCAGAATCATCATCTATGGGTCCTGTAAGCTCAGTGTTAGATGAAACGGTCCGTTTATAAAGCACAGCCCGTACAAAAACCTTATTGAGTCAAGATCTGCTGAACACTGCTCTGTCAGGCCCGTAATTAAAACCAGAGCAGCCAGATGACGAACTTACAAACCCTCCAAACACTCAACCAGCATCTTATAACAGTTGAACCAACAGAGTCAGATAAAAAAAAGACTTATACATTAAAAACTTTAATTCTAGGATGGTTTAACCCTCGTGTTCTGTTATGGGTCAATTTGAACCGTTTAGATTTTCTAGTTGTTGGAAATACTGTTTTTTTTCTTGATATTTTGTGACTTTTTCTCATTTATCATCATGCAAAGTTTCAACATGCTGGTGTTTTTTGACATATACAAACAAAATTACTGTTACGTTCGCCGGGTCAATTTGACCCGCATATTTTAACGCTCTAAAGCAACTGTACTGACCCAAAATAATAACATTTCTTGGTTATATTTTGTTATTTTATTTTTTTACTATCTTATGAAGCTAAAAAAAGAGGTTTTCCTCACTTATTTCAATACAGAAACATGTTTTAACCAGCAGATTGTGTGTGAAGTTCAGATCCAGAAAACACACACTTGCTCATCATGTCAGAAGAAACTTCTCGAGTTTATGAAATGAGTTTACAAAACAGCCAACTTAGGAAAAGTACATATTTTCATTATACAGATACATTTAATTGTTCAGTTATGATGTTCTAAGAAAAAAAAAAAGTTAAAAAAATGTATTTATTGTATTTAAAAATGTAGTTTATTTTCAAATTTTGTCAAAACAAATCAGTTTTAAAAAATGGTTAAAAAACATTTTCATTCAATCATATCTTCAGATATATATATTTTTTGGAATATTTGACAAACGTTGATATTAAAAATTAACAGTTTGTACCTTAATCTTTGTTGTTTTTCATAGTGTGATTTTTGAGGAATTGTATTGAATCCAATTAGGGTCAATTTGACCCGCTCCACAACGAGTGGACACAGAAATCCAACAGCGCATGAGGGTTAATCGTTTCTAATCTGAGTAAGAGTCAATCATTCATAACCTGCACTGGTGATTGAGGGCAATTTTCCTCTGCTTTGACACGAATAAGATAAGCATGTATTCACACACCCAATACATTCATTAAACACACACCCGCGACCTCCGCATGGCAATAATCAGTCCGTAAATCAGACGCGCCTCACTTCCAGTCACAGTAGTTAAGGGTGCCAGCTCGCAGCAACACTGGAAACAACATAATGACAGCATTGTGGTTCAATACAAGAAGCTTTGGCTCGATCTAGGTGGGGGCCTTTCCGTTTTCCACCCCGCTTTTAATGGATAAAGAAGTGAGAGCAGAAACGTAACGGGAGACGTCGAGACCGTGAATGAACAAAAACGAACTTGAGCTATTTTTAAAAAAAGCATGTCATAAAGTCGGCGATGGGTGGGCAGGTTTCTGCGCGGTTGATGCCATGGAAAACATGACGTAAAATACCTTCAGGAACACCAGAACTTTAGAATCGCATGTCAGTACAGCCTCCACGCCTAACTTTAAAAACAAAAAACATAACTACCCCAAACTTTTTCCAATGGTAGTATATTTTTTAAGTAACTTGAGTTACATAATCAGATTAAAGTCACTAGCAAAGAAATGTATTACTTTTAAAGGGGATCTATAATAACCTCTGGTGTCTCCAGAATGTGTGTGTGAAGTTTCAGCTCAAAATCCCCCACAGATCATTTATTATCGCTTGTCAAATTCGCCTCTATTTGGCTGTGAGCAAAAACGCGCCGTTTTTGTGTGTGTCCCTTTAAATGCAAATGAGCAGAAGAGGGCGGAGCTTTAACAGCTCAACAACAACAAAGCTGGAGAATCTCACGCAGACAAAATGAGGAAAGTGTTCAAACTGATGGAGAGACTCAGGAAGAAGTTCCAACTTTTAGACGTTTCTGAACGGTTAGTGGATAAATTGATGTAGTTGCTGTGGAGTTGATCAACTCATCACTAGCATGTGTCGTCACGTTCGTCTTTTGTGTTGAATCGACCCTCGTTTGTGAAGCGGTCCGGCGTAAAATGAACAACACTCGACTACAACAACTCTAAAGCAGCACAACATGGCCCCGCCCCCTTTGTTGAGTGTTCTCGGGGGCGGGGTTTATGTAAATGTTGGGGTTTGTGATGTCACTAACCCAGGAAGAAGCTCGTTGTAGTTCCTACCTGTTATCCTAAAAAAGCAAATTCTGTAAAAGAATATTGAACTTTGAGTGTCGAACTTCGCAGATTTCTGATCAAACAACATTATACACTGACTAAAGTTAAAAAAAGTCAAATCAAGAACGCCTTTAAATATACAACAAAATATCTGACTTTTTCAAATAAGTAATGCAAGTTACTTTGTTTTCCCATGTATTGACTGAAAGCTCTTCATGTTGAGGGACCGACGTCTTCGTGGCGAACCTTCGACGATCCAATTCAACCACACTAATAAGTAAAAATGACTCTCAGCCTGAAGCTTATTCACTTTTGGTGTGAAAGGGCCTGTGCATTTGCCAAAAATAGAACTTTTAAGTAACGCGAAAGTAATGTAACACACAGGGTTGGGGAGTAACTTAGTGACGTATTTAAAATACTAAATTTGAGTCACTGTATTTCATTTCAGTTTCATTTTAAATGGGTGGTAATCAGATTACAGTTACATCTGAAAAGTGTTTTAGATTACCAAAGTGATTACTTTGAGTTTTAATGTCATTTAAACAGCGATTGGTGATTCTCTGACTCTGACCGTCTGAAAAAGAGGAGTTAAGATTCATCAACATTTTAATACTTTTAAGAGGATCATAAAAATGTTGTTATTTTTATTTAGTTCTGTCCTGAACAAGACAAAATGACTGAATTTATAAAACAACTGAACTGTCCTGTCATGACCTGATGATCCACGACTGTTTTCATGTTTTGTGAGTCATTTTATAATTCACTCGTCACTGCAACTTTTTCTCACAATTTGTTTTTTCCTCATAATTGTGAGTTTGTGTTTCACAATTCTGACTTCTTTTTCTCAGAATTGCGAGATTTAATTTAGTGTGTGAGTTTATATCTCATAATTCTGACTTTTCTCAATATTGCGAGTTTATATCTCATAATTCTGACTTTTCTCAATATTGTGAGTTTATATCTCATAATTCTGACTTTATAACTCACAAATGCAACTTTATATCACACAATTCTGAGAGAAAAAGTCAGAATTGTGCGATAAAAACTTGCAATGACCTTTTTTGTGTTTGTTCCACACTTATTAGTATCCCAAAGTATTCTAAAGTATTTAGATTAAGTTACTAAACTTGAGTAATGTAACAAAAAACGTTACAAATTACTTTTTAAAGCATGTATTTTGTAATCTGTAGTGAAATACATTTTAAAAGTAACCCACCCAGCCCTGGTAACACATTACTTTCCATAAAAAGTAAGGCAATTAGTTACTTTTTTTTAGGCATCACAACACATAGTAATTTTTCCCAACACTGATACGCATTCGAAGGCCCTCAGATGAGCAGTAAATCTCAGTCATGTCTCACAGCAGTGATGTAAGGATTAAGCAATAAGCGTTTGTGTGAAACAGTTAATCTGAAACATGCTTTACAGTACCCAGCATGCACAGAATCGGTTTGTGTCACGACGTCCTTCTCGCCTCATTAAACCGGTGAATGACGGGCAATTAGCAGAAGGAGCCGTGCGTCTTTCTGGTAAGTCCATTTAACCAGTGCTGAAGACACTGAGGTGACCGAACGTCCAGGAACAGACAGCTTGATGGAGAGCGCTGGAACTCGAGGTCCAAACAGGCCTTTGATCAGGAAGCATGGAGAAATGAGAGGCTAATAAATAACCCGACCTGTCTGACTGACCTCAGGACAGCCCAGCTGGGCGAACGGGACGAAACACGAGCCACGTCGGTCTCATCCTCAAAACAATATCTGATCCACACAACCGCTAACACATGCTTAAACTGTTGACCGGATAAATAATACATCTATAATACAAAAATCACTGAAAAGTGCACAGAAACATAAAAACGTATAGTAAATTTGGACCATGAATGATTTTAGTGCTCCATCAAACGGGTAGTTTCTGACTAATGGGTGTTTATGGGAGGGTCAGAGTTCATAAACGAGCCTTTAATGTAGAGGCCACACAGATAAGATGAAGGATAAATGGACAAGGTTTGTTTGTGCATGAAGTTTGAGGAAGCCGTTGCATGTCAAAGATGAAGATGACTTCAAAATTTGGGAACTTATTTAGGATATTTAATGTGGTTTATGAGGACAGACGATGACTTGATCTCTGTGTTACTTTCTAAAACAGCCTTCTAAAGCTTCATAGACGCCTTTTTTGGGACAAATTCAGCATTTTGCAGATAAAATAACTGCAGAAAGCATTACGAAAAACTGCCGATGTTGAGAGGAAGAGTTGATCGGGGTCATTAAGTTTCTGAAAAGTAAATCTGCTCACCAAGAGTGCATTTATTTGATCAAAAACACAGTGATAATTGTGAAATATTATTACAATTTAAATCAGCTGTTTTCTACGTGAATATATTGTCAATTTAATTCATATCCAGCGCAAAAAAAAAATTCTACTAAACCCTAAATTCTACTTTTTTCTGGATTTATTTGAAATCTTGGTAGGTGTGACGAGCAGGGCAAGAGATAATGAGCGTCAGCTGCGCGCTACACCGGTCTCGTGTATCTCACGGAGGAGCTCCGGACGCATAAAAGAGGAGCGACGACAGTGAAGGACGAGAGAGGACCAGGCCTGGATATTATGATGTGTTTTATTTTGTTTGTGTGGGCGGCAGTCGCCCTGAGGAACTGCTGCCCTTTTACTTTAGTTTTATTGTTTATTTTATTATTATTAAAAAGTTGTTGAATGTTCGCCGGTTCCCGCCTCCTTCTTCCCGTTCTTAAGAACTTTGTTACAACTGTATTTTCCTTTTTGAAGTTATTTTAATCATTGTGACGAGCAGGACCGCGAGGGAACGGCGCGAGGCCAGTGACGCGAGAGATAATGAGCGTCAGCTGCTTGCTACACCGGTCTCGTGTCTCTCACGGAGGAGCTCCGGAAGCATAAAAGAGGAGCGACGACAGTGAAGGACGAGAGAGGACCAGGCCTGGATATTATGATGTGTTTTATTTTGTTTGTGTGGGTGGCAGTCGCCCTGAGGAACTGCCGCCCTTTTACTTTCGTTTTATTGTTTATTTTATTATTAAAAAGTTGTTGAATGTTCGCCGGTTCCCGCCTCCTTCTTCCCGTTCTTAAGAACTTTGTTACAACTGTATTTTCCTTTTTGAACTTATTTTAATCATTGTGACGAGCAGGACCGTGAGGGAACGGCGCGAGGCCAGTGACGCGAGAGATAATGAGCGTCAGCTGCGCGCTACACCGGTCTCGTGTCTCTCACGGAGGAGCTCCGGAAGCATAAAAGAGGAGCGACGGCAGTGAAGGACGAGAGAGGACCAGGCCTGGATTTTATGTTGTGTTTTATTTTGTTTGTGTGGACGGCAGTCACCCTGAGAAACTGCCGCCCTTTTACTTTCGTTTTATTGTTTGTTTATTTGGATATTAAAGTATGTTGAATGTTCGCCGGTTCCCGCCTCCTTCTTCCCATTTTTACGAACTGTGTTACAGTAGGACTTTATTTTACAGTACATACTATGTAATGATTACAGAATTTATAATAAGCCTGAATCTACACCCAGTATTCAATCAGTATTTTAACACTGTAAGTACACGTACTGTAAAATAAATCTTTTATAAATGATCAATTTAGTGCATCCTTGCTGAAGAAAAGTATTCATTTCTTTAAATAAAATGTTCTAACCCCAAATATATTTATAGACAACATGTTCACAATGCATTTAAAGGAAACGTGAATTAAATTGTTGTCTTTTTCCTCACTCTTTGTATCCAAAACCCACATGACACCCTTTCCTCCATGTGACACACAAGGTGCGGACTCTGGCCGTTCGTGGGAACTGGGGAGAAACACGGTCTGTGAAAACCATTAGATTCAGAGATGAGCTCTTTATTACACCAGCAGGGAAGGGCCGTGGAGGGGCAGATTTCTCTAAAACACCGGCCTCGAGCTGCCCATACGTCTGCATATGTGCGTGATTGATGGCGGGGGTGTTAAAGCGCGGCTCTCCTGCGGTGACTGATCGCTCCGAGCGAGTGAGAATGAAGCTGGTTGGTCTGCCAAGGGTCAGTGTGCCACATCATTCATTAACTTCTGGGAGTTACAGGAGATACTTGACAAGCATTTTACAGTCACTAGACGGCTAATACCCCCAAATTCATATTACAAACAGATAAATAAGACAGTAAATGACATCTGGATAACAGCTGGCTTTACAGACACGGTTCTGCTCGCTCCCAGCTAGACGATATAGCGTCGAAAAGCCAAAAACATTTACGATTACTTACCTCTGTATGTGCTTCCCAGGTGAGTCACCACTGCGTTTTTATGGGAGCGTCTTATTTTGTCTTCCAGAGCATGAATCTGGGAATAAATACAGTTATTTAAAAATAAATACAGTGTAAAAGTCATCTTTAAAGAGCTGTCTATATCTGTATATAGAAATTAAAAAATAAGAAAAGAGAAATGCCATCAAGCATAATAGATTGCAATGAAATCCCACTGCAATCTTAAGCAACGTCTACACTAACTTTGAGGAAACACTTTAGTTTAGCGCCCAATTCTCACTATTAACTAGTTTCTTATTAGCATGAATATTATTAGAATATTAGTACTTATAAATAACATATTAAATCCTGACCATATTCTACATCCCAAAATACCTAAACTTATCAACTACCAAACAATTAATAAGCAATATTTATGGGGTTTATTTTTTTAGGGTAAAAGTTGTAGTTAATAGTGAGAATTGGACCCTAAACTAAAGAGTGATCAAACTTGAAAAAATGCTGTTTCCGTGTGGACAGTGAAAATGGAGGTATTCGTAAACAATGACGCATGTTTAGTCATGTGACGCACATCGTACCCATGATCTACTGGTTTATACCAGCTATGTGCGATTCACTTTCTCAGTGTTGCTAAAGATAAACTTTACTTTTGTACAAAAACTTCATATTACATTCCTGCAAATTTGCGATTGCTTCCGTGTCAAAACATGGGGGCAATTGCTCTTTAACTAACTTAAAGGATTAGTTCACTTCAGAATTAAAATTTCCTGGTAATTCACTCTCTTCCATGTCATCCAAGATGTTTAAGTCTTTCTTTCTTCAGTGGAAAAGGACTGGATTTTTTTTGAGGAAATCATTCCAGGATTTTTCTCCATATAGTGGACTTCAATGGGGTTCAACGGGTCCAAATGTGAGTTTCAGTGCAGCTTCAAAGACTCTACATGATCTCAGATGAGGAATAAGAGTCTGATCTAGAGAAACCATTGGACATTTATTATAAAAAATATATACTTTTACACCGCAAATGCTCGTCTTGCACTGCGCCACACATAACGTCATCACGTTGGAAAGGTGACGTGATGTAGGAGGAAGTACCGATCCACAAAGACCAAATCAAACGCTCTTTACAAAAAAAAGGTAAAACAACGATTTTGTACGATTTTGAAGTTGGAGGAGAAAATGAGATGGAGTTTTTCACCCCAACACAGTTCTTCCTCCTACGTCACGTCACACATGACCTTTCCAACATGATGACGTGATGTGTGGCGCATCACAGAGCAGTGCAAGACGAGCATTTGTGGATAAGAAGTATATAAATGTTTATTTTTAAAAAAAAATGTGTGATGGTTTCTCTAGATCAGACTCTTATTCCTCGTCTGGATCATGTAGTCTTTGAAGCTGCACTGAAACTGACATTTGGACCCGTTGAACCCCATTGAACTCCACTATATGGAGAAAAATCCTGGAATGTTTTCCTCAAAAACCATTTCGACTGAAGAAAGAAAGACATGAATATCTTGGATGACATGGAGTAAATTATCAGGAAATTGTCATTCTGAAGTGAACTAATCCTTTAGATTAGTGAATAACTAACAATAAGTGGTAAGATAAATTGCTAATAAAATGATCATGCCAGAAGAAAAGCATGAGAACTTCATTATATATGGTCTCTCGGTATAATTTTTATCATTATAAAGTTATTAAACTTTATGCATGTGCAGTTAGATGATTTAAGGACAGAGTTTTTGGAAAAGCCTTGATGAAAATACCGTTTTCAAGTGTATCTAGATTAATGTAGCTTTAAAATTAGAGTAACTTCCCCACACTAGTCCTCACATTAACAACAGGGTGAAGCCGGGTTATGAAAATAAAGCGTGTCCAGCGTGTTCGCCTCCTCGTGTGAGTTTGCATTCGTGTGGGGTGAGAGAAACAGCATGAGAGCTGCTGTAACTGTTTGTAAAGTTGAAATAAGTGTAAACAGATGTGAGGTGTAATGAATGCAATCTCATTTGGGTTTTACACAGCTGATGGGGTGCAGGAGCTCTGGGAACGTGACGGTTGCTAAACATTCTTTGCCTTCTACATTGTCTTTGTGTGCTAAACACTTCTTTAGGGCCTAAAACATTCCTCTTCTACAGTCAGTTTTCTCACTGAGGTCAAGCTAGTTAAAGTTTGTTGTTAAACTGTCAACAATGTTTTATAGCTAGAAAAACAATGCAGTACAGACTATCTTCACTTACCCTGTCATGGTATTCCTGCTCTTTTAGCCTGGCCTCGCTCAACATGGTCGTCTTTTCTGCAAGCTGAACCTGATTGGACAAAGGAGTAGAGGTCAAACATGTAGAACTAGAGATGCACCGATACCGATGGACACCGATAGTCTGCCTTTTATACCTTCTTTTAAATAATTTCATTATAATTAATCATTATATTTAGAAAGAAATGCAAAAATAAAAACTTTACTCTCGTCATCACTCAAATATGAACACACACAACTAAATTCATGAATGTTACCAATTCATATATTACTATTAATATATTAATTTTCTTTATCAATCACAAATTGAGTGCATTTTCCTTTGATTTATGTGCATCTCAAGTTGCTTATGTTCACTAAGGGTGATCAAAAATATAGTAAAACCGCAATATTATGTATTTTTACAATCAAAAGCTGAATTTTCAGCATCTTTACTCCTTCAGTGTCACACGATCCTTCAGAAATCATTCTGATATGATGATCTGATGCTCAAGAAATTATTATCGATGTTGAAAACAGCCTAATATTTTTGTGGAAAAGCTCAGAAATTTCAGAGGAGCTGCATTTTTTTATACTTTTATAACATTATACATGTCTTTACTGTCAATTTAATGCATCAAAGCTGAATTAAACTATTATTTAAATGTCAGTGTCCTGTTTTTAAAGGAAAAAGACATCTCTCTGAGCCAATTCATCAATACTAAGGTACAAAGGAACACATTAAATCAGAAAAACAGATGAAAATAAACGTACCTTTAACTCATCAAGACCCTGAAACACAAAACAGAATCAGCAGGTCATGTGACTGCATCACTACACATGAATATTAACAATCGGTTGTAACTAGATTTTGTGGTGTTTGCCCACAGAAAACTTGTGACATCAGACTGCAAAAATGCAGCACGGGCTCCGAACACACAAGGACCACTTTATCCTGAACAAGGTCCAACTTTTCGCCTCTTTCCAAGCATGCACTGCTCGCCTGAGAGCGCACCGTGGCATAAATCTAACGGCTCGGGATGCTCTCCGAGGGGTTAATTGAGAACAGAGGCGGTCTGTTTAAGGCCTCTTTCTCAGGGATACGTCCCAAACCTTTTCAGGAAATTCATTCCTATGGCCTATTCTGGAGTGAGACTTTTACACGGCAACTGAGAGCAAGTCTTTTAAAAATATATTCTGTCACATGAGAGTAAGACTGGAGGCTGTCACAGTTAACTTTAGGTGTTTAGAGGCATTATTTGCTCTAACTACAGCTTTAATGCTTATGCCACCTTGGAAAATTCTTACTTCCCATTCCTGAAGTTCATGTGTTTTGCTGTCAGAAAGAATTGGAATCAACGAGGATGTCATGTTTAAAGTTTAGGGCCCGCCCAACTTGGAAATTCGAGTCAAATGATCTCAAAATGATCAAAATGATCTCATAGTAAAGTAAATACGACTCAAGTTCATGTCGACATTACACGCAGGAAACTCATATTTACGATAATTCCGATAAAATGTAAAGGCAGCATTAATTTATTTGCAAATCAAATCCATATGGATTTTTTTTTAGTCAATTTGTATGTCGGAATTATTGCCAAACCTCAATAAATATAAAACATGACATGAGCAAACATTATTGCTTTTCTATTATATTTATGCCTGTCAGTTTTAGCTCTTTCTCAGTCAGAGTTTTTTTTATAATTTTATTTGTACAAAACATTCATGGCCCTCAGAATATCTGAACAATATATATCAAAATAAAGAACAAAGCCTCTGCTTTTAATAGAACAAAAATAATTTTTTTAATCAACATTTATATGTGGGCGAGTTTCATAACAAAGCAACCATTTTGAACAAAAAAAGCTGAGAAAACTGCGTCTGGATCGGATTCAGAATGACGATCAAAACACAGATGGAGTGAATGGAGTCCATCAACACCCCCAAAACGTCACATTCGGGAACTTTTTGATTCATATGCTGATCATGTTATTTTACATGTGCGTAAGCAATGCTTTTATTGCTTCTTTTTCCTGTGTTTTGATCGGGAGATTCGGGACTATGCGTAATAGCGCCCCCTATCATGTAACAGTGAAAACATTGATTGTCGGAAAATCAGAGTTAATCAATTTAATTAAAGGGTTAATTCACCCAAAAATGAAATTTCAGTCATTAATTCCTTATGTGGTTCTACACCCGTTCATCTTCAGAACACAAATGAAGATATTTTTGATGAAATCCGATGCTTCAGTGAGTCTCTATTGACAGAAAGATTATGAACACTTTCAGATGAAGGTTTAAAACAGGTCATGTGACTACAGTGGTTCAACCTTAATGTTATAAAGCGGCAAGAATACTTTTTGTGCGCCAAAAAAACCCAAAATAACGACTTTATTCAACAGTATCTAGTGATGGTCGATTTCAAAACACTGATTCATGAAGCTTTACGAATCTAGTTTCGAATCAGCGTCAAAGTCACGTGATTTCAGTAAACGAGGCTTCGTTACGTCATAAGAGATTCGACATTTCAATAGTTCACGTGATTTTGTTAGTTTGATTCGCGAACCGAACCACTGATTCAAAACAAAAGCTTCATGAATCAGTGTTTTGAAATCGTCCATCACAAGATATTGTTGAATAAAGTCGTTATTTTGTTTTTTCAGCGCACAAAAAGTATTCTCGTCGCTTTATAACATTAATGCTGAACCACTGTAGTCACATGACCTGATTTAAATACGTTTTAGTGTCAATAGAGACTCACTGAACCATCAGATTTCATCAAAAATATCTTCATTTGTGTTCTGAAGATGATCGAAGGTCTTACGGGTGAAGAACCACATGAGGGAGAGAATTAAATTCATATAAATTAATTAATTAAGTAGGGCATTTAATTGCATTATTTTTTAATAATTAAATTCACATTAATGTATATCATTTTAATGTATATCCACACAAAACCCATAAATAAGTAGCTCCCTGCGGGACATGTGTGTAAACTCTGTACCTGTGGGCCGCTGACACTCCTCTGCTGAAGCTCCTCCAACTCCTTCTGCACCTCCCACACGCGGCCGCCCATCTCCACCTCACGACTCTACAGGAAGACCAAGCAAAGGTGCAACTTCTGTCTGAATCATTTTCCAGTGCCGTCTTCTCATATTGTATTCATTTTCCGGTTATAAACTTGGGTCTTAAAATGCATGGGTAAATAATTACATCTATAAGATGAGGAAATAATCCAATTACAAATAGTTGGCATATTTCTCTTCCAGGATGGATGTAAGCAGCATAAGGTCTACATCATCCGCTACAGCTCTAGGGGGAGTTTGCGGTGCTAGTCGACTGAGGTAAGTGTTTCCTGATGATATACAAACTATTAGCTGAAACCTGAACTTACTGACTTTATGTGGAGGAATTTAGCAAAAGCAATGAACTCACAACAAATCTTTCTTTCTATAAAATGTTATCGGAAGCACCTGCAGGCCAAAAAGCCACAATTTCACTTCATTTCGCCGTACCTGAAGGACCTCTTCGTAACGCTGAACCGTTCTGTTTAGCTCTTCCTCCTTCTGAGCGATTATTTTCTGAAGCTGACTGACTTCATCTCGATGGCTATTTATAATCTCAGCCTCGACGTCTTGAGCTTTCTCTGTGTGGAAATAACAAACAGGAAAGTACAGTAAGAAGACCTGACGTTACACTCGTATCCAGACTGGATGGATCAAATGTCAGGATTGAAAACATATGGTGAATTTTATATCTCGCAGACGCCAGTAAATCAGCAAATGTGACCAACTATGAAAACACAGTTTGTTCATGTCCACAATGCTTTCCAAGACTATTGGTACTTGTTCAGTATTTTTAACAATATTTTTTGGAATACTCCCACTTCATTCATTTCCTCACATCAATTCTGTTCATTGTCCATCTAACAGAAAAGATTGTTCACAATGCCACTTTTAATATAAAGAAATTATACACTTTTGGGTGAATTATTACTTAAAATATTTAAATAACCTGGCCCTTTAAATATTTAAATGACCACATTCTTTAAAGAATGCCATGGTATTATTCCTATCACAATAGTGTAAGCAAAACACAGTATTACCATGGTAGCATGAGCAATAAATGGTACTTTTGTGCTTATGCCCCTCTTACCAATGGTCTCCTTCACAGAACCTTCCAGCTCCTTTTCCTTCAGGGCCATTTGGGTGTTGAACTCCCTCATTAACTGCTTAAGAGAAGAGTTGTGTCTCATTTCCATGTCTTCCATTTCAAGCCTATTAAAACAAAGACCACCAATCGTATGAACCCCGGGAACATCGATGTAGAAGAAAAATATGCATCCTTACATCAATGAGAGACATAAAATACTCCCACACCTGCTTCTAAAATACAACAGGAAAAAATGTCACATAAATCTTACTTGAGCTTCTTCTCATTTTCCTCAGCCATCTCCTTTTTCAGGAAGTCGAGCTCCTTCTCATGCTCTTTCCTCAGAGACCGGAGGTCTTTTTGTAGTCTGGTGTAATCTTTGTGGAGCTTCTGCTTCTCATTCTCAGCCTCGATCAGTTTTCTCTGGAGATCGTTCTCTGAGGTGTTTGCATTGTTGATTAGGCACTCGCTATCACTCTCCCCGTTTCCTTGAGGTGAACTCTGCTGTGCTTTTAGCTGATTTTCTTTCTCTTCTAACCTCTGCTGTAAATCTTGGAGCTTCTCCTCATATTCCTTCACCAACGAGTCCTTCTGACTTGTCCAGTCGTCTTGGTCCCTGGCACTGTCCTTGGCCACTAACATTGCCGGCTCCATTCCTAATCTACCACTGGTCATTTGCACTTCAGAAACATGTTCATTCTCCACTTGTTTCTCCTTTATCTGTTCTTGAAGATCCAGACATGTCTGTTGAAGCTCTTGCACTCGAGCTGTCTGTTCGAGCAGGTCCGCTTTAAGGCGACTTACCTCGGTTTGGTAGCTTGTGATCTGTTCATTAGAATCCAAAAGTTTGGTCTCAAGCTCCTCGAGTCTGGAAGAAGTTTCTCTTGCAGCAAAAGCAGACTGCTCTTCCTTTGCGGACGCGTCTTTATGAAGAACAGCAAGCTTCTCTTCATACATATCTTTTAAGTTTTGCAGAGAGGCCTGTCTTTCCTCATCTTCTTTCTGCTGCAATTCTTGTAGATGTTTTGAATGCTCTTCCTTTAACTTTGCGGTGGCCTCCTCAATCGTCTTCTCAATTTCCTCTAGAGACTTTACACGCTCTTCCTTTTCAGTCTGGGTTTGCTTGATGCCGTCCAACTGCATCTGCAGGTCTTTGATTGCCTGCTCCTTTTCCTCGATTTGTGAAGTCAACTGTTTACGAATCATGCCAATCTTCTGCTCTGCCTTCTTCTTCAACTCAGCTACTTTCCCAGCCGTCTCGGAGGACGCCTTTTCCTGGGCTGCCTTCACCGCCTCGTCTTTCGCCCTCAGAATCTCCGCCTTCTCCCTCTCAAAGTCGTTCCTCTGGGATTCCAGTTCCTGCTTGGCTGTTTCAACATCTCTCTTTAAACACTGAAGACTTTCCTCAGTTTTCTGTATGAGGGCACCATTTTGAGAGCTTTGCTCCTGAGCTTCCTGCACCTGCTTCATCAGCTCCACCTTTTCGCTCTCCCTAATGGCAAGGTGCTGCTGCAAATCAGCTGCAAGCTGTTCTCGCTCTTTTGTCCGCAATTCCAGCTGCTCTTCCAGATCGCAAGCTTTCTTTGAGCAGCTTTCCAGCTCTGAGGTCAAGGCATGAACCCTCTGATCTTTCTCACTAAGCGCCTGGTCCATCTCGGACTTACTGACGGAGTGATTGTCAACGCTGGCAGTGAGCATCTGAAGTTGTTCGTCCTTCTCCGCAATCTGCCTCTCCATGTCCGCAACTTTATCTTGAAGAGACTTAACAGTGCTGTGACTCTGACTGAACTTCTTTTTCAGCTCAGAGAACTTATTCCTGAGTGAGTCTACCTGCTCTTGAAGCGAGGTCTTTTCTTTTTCTAGCCTTTCCACCATCTCCCCCATCTGGCATGTCGCCTTCTCCTTGTCCTCGCTGTGCTGCTGATTCAGCAGAGATATGGCTTCCTCTTTTTCAGTTATGCTACTTGATAACTGGGTCTTCAAGTCATTTATGACAGATTCTAGATTGCTGATTTGCAAAACATTTGCTTTGAGATTTTCTGATACGTTTTTGTTCTCCTCGCGAAGCTGCTCAATGTTAAGGTCTTTCTCAGAAAGTACTTGGGAGCGATTCTCCGCATCGGTTTGCAGCGACTCCATTTCGGCTTTCAGAGTCTCTGAACTTGCACTAAACTGAAGAGTAACCTCATCAAGAGAGCTCTTCAGATTACGGTTCTCACCCAAAATCTGCTGAAGTTCTTTCTCCAAAGTGCTGATTGTGCGGTTCTTCGTCATGATGATATTTTTTAGATATGAAACCTTATTCTGATTACCGATAACCCGGTTTTGTAATTCCCTAACTCGTTCCTCAACTTTCTTACACAGCCCAACAGAGAAACCATCTAACTTATCCTGGGCTTCCTGACAACACTGTTCAAACTCCTTTGTGGTGGTACGCAATTGTGTCTGGAATTCTTTTTCTTTATTTTCAAGTTCAGCCATTTTTTCTGCAAGTGTCCTCTGGAGATCTTCGCCCTCTTTACTCTTGGAAGTTTCAAGCAAACTCAACTTTTGCTGGGTGTTTATCAACTCTTCAGATATAACCTGCAATTTCTCCTTACTAGTTTCCTCAGCCTTTCTCAGCTCGTCCTGCAGAAGATTCTGTTCATTCAAGGCCTGGTTTAGGTTCTTCTCCATGGTTTCGACTTGCCTTTTAAGTATACCTTCCCCTTCAGACAAACTTTCCACCTTGCTTGCCGCTTCCCTGAGCTCTGTCTGTAGTTTCTGCACCGTGGTCTCCCTCATGGCAAGCTCCTCCCTGAGGTTCTGGATGTCTTTCACGATCTGTTCCTTTTCTTCCCTGCTGGCCGAAAGCAGCTGAGAGATCTCCTCCAACTCCTGGGCTTTCTCTTGCAAAGATTGGGCATGTTTTTCTTGCATATCCTCCTCATGCTGGTTGAATTTCTCCTGCCAATGACGAACAAGGTCTTCCTGCTCCTGTTTATGAGTCACCTGAAGCTTGCCCAAGTGCTCCTTGTGATTGGCTTCCAAATCAGACATGGCGGTGCTGAGGCCCTCGGAGCTTGCTTGTGCCACCTCAAGGATCTTCTGCTTCAGTTGCTGGTCTTTCAGTTCTAACTCTTGAACGGTCTTTGATAACTCCGCTTTGGCATTCTCCTCTTGATCCTGAAGCTTCTTCTTCAACTTGTCCTGTGCTTCTTTGGCTTTCTGCTTGAATTTCTCCATTCTGTTTTCCTGGGATTTCAGCTTGCAATCCACGTCTTTCCTAATGTTCTCAAGTTTCTTCTCGTGAGAACTCTTCTGGTCATCCAGCTGCTTCCTCAACCGGTTTTGCTCCTCTTGCATTGTTTTGCAGGTTGCAGAATGCAAATTCTCGTTTTCAGATAGGTCCCTCTTGACCTGCTCCATATTCTGCATTAGTTCCTGAAGTTCATTCGTCTTCTGTTCAAGACACACTCCTTTCTCCTGACAATCATTACACACCGCCTCAAGGGTTTGCTCAAGATCTTTCACTTGATTCTTGGTTTGCTGGAGTTCTTCTGTAAGTGTGCTAATCCGAGATCTTGATTCCTCGAGGGCCTCCGTATCCGACTGTGCCCTGAGACGAAGTTCCTCCAATTGAGCACTTCCATCTTCCTGCAAAGTCTTTTCCCTGAGCATATGTTCCTCTAACGCTTTCTCCTTCTCCTCCGACACCGTCTTCAGCTGATTTATCTCTTCTTTCAGCATTTTCTCCACCACTGCAAACGACTGTTGATTCTGTTTCACAGCTTCAATCTCAGCCTGATATTTTGCATGTTCTTCCTCGAACTCTTGTCTTGCGGTTTCACTGCTGGCCTCCACAGAGGCCAGCGTCTCTTCTAACTGTCGTCTACTATTCAGTACGTCACTGAGATCAGAAGACAGGGTCTCAATCTCTGTCTGTTTGTCACTCAGTTTATCAAGCATCTTTTTGTTCATGTCTTCCACATGGGAATGGAACTGTTCCTCCTTGTCTTTGAGAATAGATTCAATCTCTTCCTTGTGTTTCTGCTTGAGCTCTCCCATAACAACGTCATGGTCTTTTATTTGCTCCGTCTTTGTCCTTTCCAGCTCTTGCTTATGTGCCTCTTCTAGAGCAGCTATTTCAGCCTCATGTTTCTTTCTCTGCTCTTCCATTTGCGCAGGGAGTTCATCCGACATCTCCGAGCTACCCAGACAACTCTCAAGTTCTTGAATTCTCTGTAAAAACAACAAAAAAGGAAAGTACAATCATTCACTCTGTAGTTCTAATGCTTAATTTAGCCATGCAACTACAATAAGGATATCCTGTTGATCTATCCTCAGATAAAGTGGCATATAAACTCACAGTTCTGGCAGACTCCAACTCTAGCTGTAGTTCCTTGGCTTTGTTCTGCCCCTCAGACTGAACTGCAGCTTTCTGCAGCTCTGCTTCCTCCAAAGCGAGAGACGCCTGCTGTTCTCTTTCCTGTGCCGACTGCAGCAGCTCCTCACGACACTGCTCCTGAGGTTAAAAAAAAAAAACGCATTCGTGCTTGGGAAACACATCCAAATAGCTAATATTTAAATGAACCGATCATAGGTTACCAAAGAAATGAAAATCAGGACATACCACCGCCTGTTTGATCTGGGCACTCAGTTCCTGTTCTTTGCTAGCCATAGCCTCTGAGTGTAACCGCTCCATTTCTGCTATCCTGTCTTCGGTGGACCTCTGAAACCAAAGAAATCATGGCAAAATGTTAACCTTTGTCAAGTTTGATGCAAAACTCTCCTCCTAGTCCATCTATTCTAGACCATGTATTAGATCTATGGTGGAGTAGTTGCACAAACGGGCTAAAGATCAGAGAGAATTGATCCTTTGCAAAGACCCGCCCCCTTTATATCCGACAAGTCATGCGCTCTCACGCCACACATCATGTTCTCACGCGGTGAAAAATACATCAGAGCAAAGAGGACACTGACAACGCGTCGACAGACATATGAAACAGTTGAAACCGAAGACAAATGTTGAAACCCCTGACTGCTTTGTCAGACAAAATGGCAGATTCGGGGTTATGATTGGTCAGATCGGCTGTCAATCAAATTATTTGCATCAATTATCGCCATTTTATTGAGTTTTATTTGTTTTTTATTGCATCAAAGGCCAATATTTTTATTATATTATTAAAAAAAAATAAATAATAAAAAGTATAAAAACAATTAACAATAAATAACTATTAAAATCATATGATTACCATTCTAAAAATATATATTAATGCAATAATATATTATTCTTGAATAAAACATATTAATCTTGATAAACGACAACTGACTTTAGTTGGCTATATATAAAAACAATAATGAATTCACATTCCAACAGGGAATCTTATACATTTTCTCATGAATGAAACTCAATGGGTTCACCATAAGAATTTGAAATATCTCAGTTAAATAGTCCCCAAAGCATCATGATTTGGTGAAATAATCAAAAAAATGTCACTCCTCGATGAATTATTGGCGAGCGAAACCGAGACGTGCTGCATTTGTCTTTGTTATGGCATGGATTACAGTCCTGATGAATGAAACAGAACTAAATTAAAATGAAGCCCTATCGTACAGAAAAAAATACGGGTTGTTAATGTGGCATCAATTTGATCAATTTTGATTTACTATTGCCATTTAATTAATGAATCATACTCCAATACACAAAGGAAGAGACCAAAGGTGTGCATGTCTGTAAAAGCGCACAGCCTTCCGCGGGAACTCGTGGACGTTAAAACGCTCATCCAGACGGTGGATTGATGGCTTTTCCAGGCAAAATAACAGGTCGAGTACAAATGAGGACAGAGAAAAGGCAAAAAGAACATCTGAAAATGCAAAACGAAACGGTTTATATCCTGATTGAGTCTTGCTGGTGTCTAAATTAATGCATCTTTTCATCTCAAACAACTATTTTCCATAACTAACTAAACAGTTGATAAGTGATCAGATACAATGTGATAAGCGTGCACACCTTCATAATGGTGACCACTTCTTGTTTGACCCTGGTCAGCTCCTGTTGCAGGCTTCTCCTCTCTTCCTCACCGGCCTTCTCCACCTGCTTCACCTGCTCCTCCATGCTCACCTGTAGCTGACGGCGCGCCTCCTCGGCCCGCTGGGCCACGCCCAGAGCTCTCTCCAGCTCTTCAAACGCTGGGAAAGAGTCACATCAAGTGCAGTTAGGACAAGTAGAAAGAAAAGGTGGGAGAAAAAAAAGAGGAGATATTCTAACTCACCTGCTTTCTCCGATTTCTCTTTCTGTTCTTGCAGCTCGTCTTTCTGTGCGAGGGTCTGCTGGAGTCTGGAGCGCAGCTGAGCGATCTCGTCTTCCTTCATCTCCAAAGTCTCGTGCATCTGACGCTTCGTTTCGGCAATGACCATTCCCTTTAGAAAGGTGCCGTACGGGGAGTGTTAAAGGTACGAATTAAATGTACTCATTCAATAAAGATTATATTTTGTTCTGATCCTAATAGAGGGGTTGGCAATTTTTAAAATGGCCCAACAAAAATGAAACCTCAAATGTGCAATATCGCAGTTACTTATTTTAGTATGGCACAAAACAAACCAGATTCCTGTCCCTCGACAGCAGGTTCTGTGCTCAGTTTGAGGACGCAGCGCTAATCGTTTCTGACGTATGTTTGCATTCTTTCACATTCCACACGGTGACCCAAGAGGAAATCATCTCTATCCTGCAGGGTGAAGGTCAAATAAACCCAACACGACTGACCTGATCACGACTCGGTAGCTGACCGACAGCTCTCCATATTTCACAGGAATCCAAACTAGATGACATATTTCTTGATCACAGGTTGCAAAATAAAACACTCTACCGAGACCAAATGCAAATAAAAATAAATATAACAGATTGGTATGTGGTATATTATTAAAAATTTAAAAAATATTCCTATATATATTATAGAAACATCAAAATACATATAGAAAATATTTTATTATATTTTCAATAAAAATATATTATATTATATATATATATTTTGTTTAAATATGAAAAATACGATTTCATTGCCTTCAATTGTTTTATTTAATTTATTGATATTTGATGTATTTTTTTAAATAGTATTAATGTGCATATTTTTATAAATATATAAACACGTAACATTTTATATATAAAGTAATACTATTTTTTTTTTAAAATAAAATATTAAAATAAATATATTTAAATAATGCAAGATACAATTTTTTATTTGTGTTATGTTATATATTATTGAAAAATAAAATTTATATTATTATATATATATATATATATATATATATATATATATATATATACATATATAATATTATATTTGTATTAAATATATTATATTTATATTATTATATTATACATTATATATATATATATATATATATATATATATATATAAATATTATAGAAATAATACATCTATATACATATAGAACATACTTTATTATGTTTTCAATACTTTATTGTGTTTATATTTTGTTTATATAGGAGAAATACCATTTCATTGCCTTAAATTTTTTATTTCATTTTATTGATATTTAATATTTTTAAACAATATTCATGTTTATATTTATATGAATATATACACATATAATATCTTTTACATAGAAATAATATTACTTTAAAATTAATGTATTTTAACTTAAAGTAATGCAAGATACTTATTTTATTTGTATGTTATATTATATATTATTGAAAAAAATTATTTATATATTCATATAATTATAGAAATAACATGCCTATGTATCTATATACATATTGAAAATATTATATTTTTCAAGAATAATATATTATATCATGATGATATATATATATATATATATATATAAATTTTTTATTTCATTTTATTGATATTTAATCTTTTAAATAAAATTAATGTGTACATTTATATAAATATATACGAGTATAACATTTAATATATAAAGTTTATTATTATTATTTTCAACAATAATACTTTTTTTTTCATAATATCACAAGATACAATTTCATGGCCTGTAAAAATGATTGGTCAATCCACCCAGCATTGGCAGGTGTGCCAAAAAGTTCATTTGGACCCTGCTTGATCACCGTCCTAAAATAATAATAAGCAAGAGAATATATCCAGGCCTACTTTTTTTATGCAAACGTGACAAAGTGAGCGACCCACAGGAAACACGAATTGCGATCAATTTAAAAAGCCTTCCCGGGATAATTAATCTTTGTCTTTGCTAAGAGGGCCAGTGGAATCTTCTGCTCATAAACAGATGCACAACATAGCTGAACTCTTCCGAGGAGTAAAACAAAGCGTGTCCTGTTCGCGTCTCTCTCACCTTGTCCTGCTCCAGCTGCTCGATGAGGTTCTTGGCGTCTCCCAGCTGTGTGATCAGCTTCGTCTTCTCTGTGGTGTGGAGTTCCTGGTAAACAGATGAGGATGAGTGTGTGATGATGGATCTCAATACATTATTCTCAGAATAATAATCAACGCTTATTGAGCATCTATCATAAGACCCCAGAGCCAGCTGGTCTAGACAACCTGGATTAGAGTCACCTGGAACAGTTCTGACCTGAAACGTTGATTTCCAGAATGTGGGGGAAAAAAAAAAAGGTTTGGTTGAATATCAGGGAAATTTTTCCGAACTCCCAATAAGTCTGGCTACACAAAATGGTATCAGCATGTTATGATACTTGCTGTCTTATATCATATTTGGTTTTGGGGTCCTTAACATGCTCCAAAACTCTTAAAAATTTGCACACATGTCGGAGTTTCATACATTGCTCAGTACCATAAGCTAGAGTAGGAAGGGAAAAGGGAAGGATAGGTTTTTTTTTTTTTTTATGAGGGGATTAAGTGTTCACGGAAGAGATGAGTTTTCAGCTGTCTCTTGAATATTGCCAGGGATTCTGAGTTCCTGATGAAAGTAGGGAGATCATTCCACCAGCAGGGAGCAGTGGACGAGAATGTTCTGGAGAGTGATTTTGTACACAAGTTATACGTCAGATCAACAGGAAGTCAGCTAAAACGCATCCTCTGGAATTTGACATACTCCTCCTAGGTGATTTACCAGATCGTCCACCAAACTTGGTCAGTATGAAGTCCAGACATCGAGGACGCTAAATTGCGAGCTGATATTTAATATCTCGAACGGATTGGCCGTGGCGAGGCAACGAATTTATAGTGAAAAAAGGGAAACAGGAAGCGTGTTATAACTTCGGCTGTGTGTTCATTGTACAAGGCTGATCACATGGATGTGGCTATTGTGAGTCAAAGTTATAGCGCCACCACCTGGCTGGCTTTCAAAATGCTTTGAAATCACCCTCTTATTTTTACCCGATTTGCTACAAACTTATGTCAACACATGACAGAAGTAAACCTGTGAAAGGTTTCTTGATATCTTAAACACTGTTGCCATGGCGATGCATCAAATTGACATTTTTTCGGGCGTTTCTGAAGCTCGTGCTTCAAATTGCATGAAACGCGACACACACATCAGAACTGTCAGCCAGTACACATCGGCAAAGCCTTTGAAACAGGCATGGTGGAGGGGCTCAATAGCGCTACCTTTTGACAAAAGTGAGGGGGCTAGTTTTACCTACATTCACCAAACTCAATAGACAAAAGACAACTTTCTAATTTACAATCATTAGCTCCGACCAAGAGGACATCGGTTATTTTGGTTTGAATGTGGATTTTTTTTTTTAAAGTCAAGCTTTTAAAACTACTACTTCTAGCAAGTTTATATGATTCACAGCAAACTTTTTTAACATGATGCCAAGGCATTGAAGATACTAAATTCTGAACGGATATTGGATTAAAATTGATGTAATCCTTTAACATTCACCCAGTTTAAATGCATATCGTGCGCAGTTTCCCTAAAGCCTCAGGGGTGGACCCGTCGTCGCTGCTTGCAGCTATATTATCATATTTTTGTTGCGATGCACCTATATTACATGGATTTACTTTATCATAAAAGCTGTTAAATGCAATCACACATGAACTTTCATGATCAGGCGATTCAATTAAAACAGCAACCAAGGAGCTGTGGATAATTTTCAATGTCTCTCCGGCTGCGCTGAACTCCCTCCACAGATAAACACACACACACACAAATCAGGCCACATCCACATCACAGCAGCCCCCGAGTCTTCACAGCAGACCGACAATCAAACCTCAATTACAGCCCAGGACAGCAGCCAGTGGTTGTGGCGGCGTCACCTCTAACGCAGAGCAGCGCTCTGTTAGGGAATGGCGGTTTCCTGCTGGTTTCCCTGAACTGGGGAATTTGATGCTAACAACTCAAAAAATAAATAAACTAAAACACTACAGAATAAATGGGAGCATGCACTGTTATCCTCAATGCTTAATTTTTAATCATTTTAAAATGCTTTTTTTATTCATTTGTCGTGTTTGCTGAAATATTAATGAATTTCTATTGCTTATTATAAACTTTGGTGCATAACTTTGTGCTTCAGACATAAATGGTGCCTCCAAACTTCACGGCTTAATGAAAAGAGCTTTTAAAACTTATCATTTTGACCTGGAGGGTGATAAAATGGCCAAGAAAACACTGCAAAAAATGATTTCCTCGATTAATATTGTTTTCCAGTAGAAATATCCATACTAAAATCAAGTGAGAAGCAAAATAACTATAAAGTTTCCTGAAAAAAAATAAATAAACATGAAAAATCAACTTTATTCAAAGGGAAAATTATTATTTTTCTCATCCCATTGGCAGATGTTTGTTCTTGTTTAGACTTTGCGGCCATCTTTGAAATCCCTCTCGGTCATGCAAATTACAAGTTTATCAAATGTTAGTTGGATCTTTTATTTGTAAGTTATTTGTTCATATTGCAAGTTGCATTGCGTCTTCCATTCATTGTAATATGAGTGCACTGTCCTTTTGATTCTCCAGTAAATGTATCTTGATTCAAGCATGTTTAGACATTTATACTGGAAAACAAGACAAAAATACTGAGGAAGAACATTGTATTGACCTGAAGGTAGAGACCTAGTAACACCCTAGCATCGTGTTTTGTGTCTGTCCTACTGTCCTAAAAATCTAGCTTTATCCTACTACTTTAATTTAATTTCAGTGTTTCGCATAAATCTGAAATGATTTAGTGCTCAAGCAATGCAAAGGAGAGTAAATCTCTGAGATGAGTGTCAGCTGGTGTGTTTTAGTGTGAGTGTGACGGTGGGTTCGAGGGGCTGTAATGTGTGTTTGAGGCAGGGAGGGGTGGGCTGTTAACCTCTGCTCTCACTGTCCCCGCTGAGCACTGTTCTCACACACAGCACAAACGCATCACATCCACAGGAAACACACTCACGCCTCTCCACCCGCAACTTCAACACACACACACCAGCAGATTGAGCGAACATCCACATCACTACACAGCACCAAACATGCTTCCATGAATTAATAATGCATAAAAAATAAAATAAACCATTTAAGAATAAAATAAAATATTTAAAATAAACTCTGAATAAAATAAAATTAAAGAAATAAAAAACATGCATGAATAAAACAAAAAAATAATTAAAAATAAATAAAAACAAACCATATATGAATAAGATAAAATTAACAATTAAAATTTAAACCATGCAAAAAATAAAATAAAAGCAAAAATAAAATAAACCACATATTAAAAAATAAAATGAAAAATAATTAAAATAAACCATGCATGAAAAAAAACAAATAAAAAATAAAACATGTATAAATAAAACCATTTATAAAATTAAATTAAAAAAAAATAAACCCATGTATAAAAAACCCCGAAATTAAATAAACCATGTATAAATAAAATAAATCAATAAAATGAAATTAAATAAACCATGTCTGAAATAAAAATAAATGAAAAAATAAATTAAATAAAATCCCTAATGTACAAATAAAATAAAACATGCAAAAAAGCGTAATAATAAAATAATATAATAAAAAAGTGCATATTAATAATAATAAAATTAAATGATATAATATATAATAAAATATAGTGATGGCTCAAATAATCACCTTTCAGTTGCCAGTCCAAGTCATAAACCACTAAGTGACAGATATAAACCAACTAATAAATCCCTGACCAAACTCAGCTCATCAAAACACTGATGTGCAAAAACTAGATGTCATTGAGTTTTTTTTATATACCTTCATTTTCTCAAGCTCTTGCAGCCTCTCCTGCAGCTGCTGCTGTAAAACATCGTTCTCGCTGCCCAGCTGAGCGGAGCGCTCTTTACTGGAGCGAATCATCTCTTTACACCTCTGGAGGAGACTCTCTTGTCTTTTGATTCGCTTCTGAAGCAGCTCGAGGTCCACCGTGCCGTCCGGCTCTCCGCTGCCCTCTGCTGGCCACACACACAAAAGACAAACAAACTGGTTAAAGACGGTCTTGTGTAGAAACATGTTACGTGTGCACTGCACACACCTGTGTTAAGCGTCGAGCCGTCGTCTTTCGAGGGGCTCTGAATGTCAGAGGTCGCGTCAACCGCATCCATGGACTGTGAGGTCTCGGCTTCTGATGATACCGTACCTCCAGACGCCTGCAGTCGCTTCTTCAAGAGAGACACCTGAAGACAAACAGATTCAGTATCACCTCCGTTAACAAGGGAAATGCGCAATACAATACAAAATGAACACATACTTGAGTCTGAAGCACAGTGATCAGCTGGTCCTTCTCCTCGAGAGCAGCGTCAAACTCCTCCTGCAGGTGTTTCTTGGTCTGCTGGTCCATCTGGAGCTCCTGAGGAGGAGAAATGAGGCTTGCCATCACATCAAGAGTATTTTGACTTTGAGCAGCTTCCTAATTTTATTGCCATTTTTGCTACGGAGTTTAAATGACCTCAAACTAGGGACACGATCCAGACGCAAAACTAGATTTCTGGTGGTTTAAGACAGTAAAAGTACAATAAATCACGTCGACATATGAGACAAAAAAAATTATATATTTTTTTAATGCTTTTGAAGTCTCTTCTGCTCACCAAGAGGGCATTTATTTGATCAAAAATACAGTAAAAACTGTGAAATATTATTAGAATTAAAATAGCTGTTTTCTATGTGAATATTTAGTAAAGTGTAATTTATATCCAGTGATCAAAGCTGAATTTTCAGCATCATTACTCCAGTCTTCAGTGTCACATGATCCTTCAGAAATCATTCTGATATCAAGCTCAAGAAACATTTATGATTATTATCAATGTTGAAAACAGTTATAAAAGCAGCTTCATATTTTTCTGAAAACTGACACATTTTTTCAGGATTCTTTGATCAATTGAAAGGTCAAAAGAACTGCATTTATTTGAAATAGAATTTTTTTTGTAACATTACATGTCTTTACTGTCACTTTTGATCAATTTAATGTATCCATGCTGAATCAAAGAACTCATTTATAAAAAAAACATCTTACAGAGTCCAAACCTTTGAACAGTTATATATATTAAATATTTGATATTTTGTCTAATCCCATCCTTGTTTCTGCCATGAAATAAAAAAGGTAATTGCGACTTTTTCGCAATTGCAAGTTTATATCTCACAATTTTTCCTCAGAATTTCGTGATATAAAATCAGAATTGTGATTAATAAGGTCGAATTGTGAGATAAAGGTAGAATTGCGATTAATAAAGTCAGAAATGATTCGTTTATATCTCGCAATTCCGAGAAAAAATTGTGAGAAAAAAAATTCAGAATTGCGAGATTTTCTCACAATTTTTTCTCGGAATTGCGAGATATAAACGAATTAATTTTGACTTTATTAATTATTAATTTATTAATTAAAAAATTCAGAATTGCGAGATTATATATAAAAATTTTGACTTTAGGCTATAACTTAAGAAAAAAAGTCATGAAATCATGAAATGTCTCTGAAATATGCCACATTACAGATGTTCGCTGCATTGCGAATGCTGTTTCATGCTGCCTTTAAGCACACAGTGTGAAGCGAGGAGTAATAGAGATATCAGAGGTGGGAAAACATTGACGGTAGAGCCTGTGATGAAGAATTAATGCGTGTGCCAGATGAACAGAGGCAGTGAACAGCGAGAGACGAACCTCCCTGAGCTCTCCTATTCTTCTCAGGGCTTTATCTTGACTCTGGCTGAGGATGGCCTGAGAGACACACAGACAGGGATGAATGACAGACTAATATCAGTGCCAAACCTCACAGCAAATCATTAAAGGAAAACATCCCTCGAGCTGCGAGGAAACTACAGTCATTTATTCTACTGCATCGGCTGAATATAAAATTACCTGAGTTTTCTCTTTATCCCGCTGTACGGTTCTGTAGGCTGTTACCAACTGAGAAGGAAAACAGAAAGAACGTATTAGTCGAGTAATAATGATCAACTTTTTCACGAAACATTCTGTTCCATTCCCAAATTTGGAATTCTGTGTAGGACCACATCCTGATCAGAAACATCTCAATAACAGAGATCCAATTTACACTTTTGAAAAGCTGATTAGTTCAGCGTCTAGTCAATGCATTAGGTCTGTCTGGACTAGTTGTAGGTCATGTGACGACAGCATGAGGACAATTCATCAGTCCAGCTGAGGGCAATATGTAAAACAGGATGTTGATGAAAAAAATATGAAATATTTACACTTTTTTATTTATTGTATTGAAATGTTATTCAAAAATTACTTGGAAAAAGTATCAAGTATATATGAAAATCAAACAGGGCCTCTGATTTCATGAATACATACAGAATTGAGAGATATAAAGTCGGAATTGTGAGATATAAAGTCAGAATTGTGAGATATAAAGTCAGAATTGCGAGATATAAAGTCAGAATTGTGAGATATAAAGTCAGAATTGCGAGATATAAAGTCAGAATTGTGAGATATAAAGTCAGAATTGCGAGATATAAAGTCAGAATTGCGAGATATAAAGTCAGAATTGCGAGATATAAAGTCAGAATTGCGAGATATAAAGTCGGAATGTGAGATATAAAGTCAGAATTGTGAGATATAAAGTCAGAATTGCGAGATATAAAGTCGGAATTGTGAGATATAAAGTCAGAATTGCGAGATATAAAGTCAGAATCATGAAATATAAAGTCAGAATTGAGATATAAAGTCAGAATTGTGAGTTATAAAGTCAGAATTGCGAGATATAAAGTCAGAATTGTGAGATATAAAGTCGGAATTGTGAGATATAAAGTCGGAATGTGAGATATAAAGTCAGAATTGTGAGATATAAAGTCAGAATTGTGAGATATAAAGTCAGAATTGAGATATAAAGTCAGAATTGAGAGATATAAAGTCAGAATTGTGAGTTATAAAGTCAGAATTGTGAGATATAAAGTCAGAATTGAGAGATATAAAGTCAGAATTGTGAGTTATAAAGTCAGAATTGAGAGATATAAAGTCAGAATTGAGAGATATAAAGTCAGAATTGTGAGTTATAAAGTCAGAATTGAGATATAAAGTCAGAATCGTGAGTTATAAAGTCAGAATCGTGAGATATAAAGTCAGAATCGTGAGATATAAAGTCAGAATCGTGAGATATAAAGTCAGAATCGTGAGTTATAAAGTCAGAATCGTGAGATATAAAGTCAGAATCGTGAGATATAAAGTCAGAATCGTGAGATATAAAATCAGAATTGTGAAATATAAAGTCAGAATTGAGATATAAAGTCAGAATTGTGATATAAAGTCAGAATTGTGAGATATAAAGTCAGAATCGTGAGATATAAAGTCAGAATCGTGAGATATAAAATCAGAATTGTGAAATATAAAGTCAGAATTGAGATATAAAGTCAGAATTGTGATATAAAGTCAGAATTGTGAGATATAAAGTCAGAAACTTTAAATTTAAGTTGACTTTATATCTTGCCATTCTGAGAAAGTCAGAATTTTGAAGTATAAAGTTGCAATTATCTTTTTTACTTTTTTTATATAACAAGAGTTTTAAACTTTATCTATTAGAAATGAAGCATTTGACTACTTGCAGAATATATGTAATCTGAGACACTCCCTCAGAAAACCGCAGTAAAACGATCATAATTGGATCCGATCACAGATCAAACAGTCTGACCACGAGCGATTGGATCACCCGAAATGTTTACACCAAGGCCACTCACCTCCGAGTATTTCCCCCTGTAGTTGCCGAGGCTTCTCTCCACCCTGTGCAGGCGATTTAAGAGCTGCTCTTTGGACAGACTCTCGACGCTGCCGGGCGAGTCTTCCGCCTCGCTCTCGATGTCTGACGGAGGGTCGTACGCCAGGGACGACTGGGCGTCATTCTCTCCAATGAGAGTGAGGGATTCTCTGGAGGAGCTTCTAACCAGACTGTCCCGTGAGCCGGAGCGGAAGAGCCCTTCACCGCGACCCGAACCCCGGAGCAAAGACTCCACGGAAGACACCTTCTGCTGCAGCTTCTGGGCCAGAGACTGAGGCTCCTCTTTCTGGAAAACAATGAATACTTTGAGTGTACTAACATTTCAGACCCTATTTAAGAACAAAGACTCAAACTTTAATCAGGCCTATGATTTAAAAAATGATCAAGGCTGAACTTATTTGATTAAAAATACAGTAAAAAGTATAATTTATATCCTGTTGTCAAAGCTGAATTCGCAGCATCATTACTCCAGTCTTCAGTGTCACATGATCCTTCAGAAATCATTCTGATAGGATGATTTGATGCTCAAGAAACATTTCTGATTATTATCAATGTTGAAAACAGTTGTGCTGCTTCATATTTTTGTGGAAACCGTGATACTTTTTTTCAGTATTTTTTGATAAACAGAGAGTTAAGAAAACCAGCATTTACTTGGAATAGAAAACTTTTGTAACATTATAAATAGGGATGGACCGAAATTTTTTTCGATACCGATAATTCTTTATATTTGACAGCTGATAACTGATATATTGGCTAAATCAATCTAAATCCAAATTTAAAAAAAATAAAAAAATTGAGAGTCTGATTACTAAAACAAAAATCTCACCAATAAAAGCCATGTCCGATACCGATAATTCTTTATATTTGACAGCTGATAACCGATATATTGGGAAAATCAATCTAAATCCAAATTTTAAAAAAATAAATAAATAAAAAAAATTGAGAGTCTGATTACTAAAACAAAAATCTCACCGATAAAAGCCATGTCCGATACCGATAATTCTTTATATTTGACAGCTGATAACCGATATATTGGCTAAATCAATCTAAATCCAAATTTTAAAAAAATAAATAAATAAAAAAAATTGAGAGCCTGATTACTAAAACAAAAATCTCACCGATAAAAGCCATGCCCGATACCGATAATTCTTTATATTTGACAGCTGATAACCGATATATTCGCTAAATCAATGTAAATCCAAAATTTTTACATCATTTTTGAGAACCTGATTACAAAAACAAAAGTCTCATCATTAAAAGCCACGTCCAAAGCACACAATTATAATGTTCTCATTATAATATGTAACTTACTGTATTTTCCTTTTTGATTTCAATTATATTTCAAGCAATTCAAAGCCATCACGGAAAACAGTGTAGGAAATAATCCATTATTTATCATGTTTAATATATTGGCCAAACGTATGGTGGCCGATATATATATCGTGCATCCCTAATTATAAATGTCTGTACTGTCACTTCTGATCAATTTAATGCATACTTGCTGAATAGAAGTATTAATTTCTTTCATTAATAATGACTTTGCCATCAAACTTTGCATCAAGCACTATGTAAACAGTTTTGGTGCTTCAAATCAGTTCCTGGATGTTACACATTCGCTATACTGTCACTTGCCTGAGGAGAAGCGATTCCATCGCCGTTCACACTGCCTCTCGGAGAGCTGCCGGCCGCTTTAGCGATGCTCTGCATCAGAACAGAACCAACAAACATGAGTGAAAGAGTGTCTCGGCGGTCAACTTTAGGCCTGGTTGGTTAGTATTCCTCCAGCCATCGTGCTGCACCCCGATTACTCTGGGAGCAATATTAGTTTTTTGCTACGAGAAATGCAGGGGCTTCTGGTTACACCCACCCTAACCTCATGCAACTCGGAGAGGAACACAAGGGGTTAAATACAAACGTAGACAGCATAACTACTGCGTTAAACAAACAAGGAGTTAAACACAGCAGCACTACACTAGCAGCTTTGTCAAGGGCAAACAGTCCAAACCCACTAGAGGAGCTGGTTACTGAGAGCGTGTGCATTTGGCATTGTGGAGTTCTGCAGGAGTTAGACGGCCACAGCGTTCTCCCTGAGGTAGATGAAAGAAGTCATGGGTAATTTTATTGTGTTTATGTTCATTGACATAAGAATGTATCGGAACACAGATATAGTCCTTTTGTACTTCTGAATTGTATGGAAGCTTGTTCCCGGCACTGTATAAAAAATAAAAATAAAAAAAAGAGGTAATTGCGACTTCTCGCAATTCTGACTTTATATCGTGAAATTCTGACTTTATATCTCGAAATTTTGACTTTATATCTCGCAATTCTGACTTTATATCTCGCAATTCTGACTTTATATCTCGCAATTCTGACTTTATATCTCGAAATTCTGACTTTATATCTCGCAATTCTGACTTTATATCTCGCAATTCTGACTTTATATCTCGCAATTCTGACTTTATATCTCGAAATTCTGACTTTATATCGTGAAATTCTGACTTTATATCGTGAAATTCTGACTTTATATCGTGAAATTCTGACTTTATATCGTGAAATTCTGACTTTATATCGTGAAATTCTGACTTTATATCTCGCAATTCTGACTTTATATCTCGCAATTCTGACTTTATAACTCTCAATTCTGACTTTATATCTCGCAATTCTGACTTTATAACTCTCAATTCTGACTTTATAACTCTCAATTCTGACTTTATATCTCACAATTCTGACTTTATATCTCGCAATTCTGACTTTATATCTCGCAATTCTGACTTTATAACTCTCAATTCTGACTTTATAACTCTCAATTCTGACTTTATATCTCTCAATTCTGACTTTATATCTCGCAATTCTGACTTTATAACTCTCAATTCTGACTTTATATCTCTCAATTCTGACTTTATATCTCTCAATTCTGACTTTATATCTCGCAATTCTGACTTTATATCTCCCAATTCTGATTTATATCTGGCAATTCTGACTTTATATCTCGCAATTCTGACTTTATATTTCACAATTCTGACTTTATAACTGACAATTCTGACTTTATAACTGACAATTCTGACTTTATAACTGACAATTCCTACTTTACATCTCTCGATTCCTACTTTATTTTTCTCAATTCTGACTTTATATCTCACAATTCCGAGAAAAAAAGTCCAAATTGTGAGATTAAAAAGTTGTAATTACCTTTTTTTTGTTTTTTAGTGGCCGAAACAAGCTTCCATAGAATTGAATGCTTTTTATAAAAATAACAAACTAAATCACATTTTAAAACCATTTTTTTCTCAGCCATAACATTGGCAACATTAAAGTTCAATTTTTGAGTGTAAACGAGAACTTGTGCTGTTTAACGCCCAATCACTGTTGTCCCAGTTTGAGGTAAGATGCATATCATATAGTCTGACATAAAAATAGATAGCATAAAATTAGAAATGAATGCATTGAAAAATTATGCATAAATCATAAAAATATGAAGCATTTACCGAAGTCCAGACTTCGGTGACCTCAAAAGGATGGGTTTAAATTTCCTGTTAAAATGCAATATGCTGGAAATGGCATTTTGCTGCAGGTCAAAGGTCAAAGGCAGTCATATTTAAAATCAACAACAGAAGCTCACTTTCTGTTTGCTGTGCAGAAAGCAATCCCTACACACTTCAGGCCAAAAGTAATAAAGCACAGCATTATCAGACATTTTGATAACCAAGGACACTCAAACCACAAGTCAGTTTAGCAATAAACACTTCCAGTTTACTGAGGGAGGACCTAAACACACATCCCAATGAAGGCCAGGGAGACTTTGACTATGTAATGTGACATTTTAAACAACACCAGCAGTATATTTATGCCGTTATCACTGCACCTGTCCACAATATCGCTGTACAGTATCAATTCAAGGCCAAAGTAATGAACAATACTGCAAACAGCAGCATTAGATATTAACACATTCGTCCTTTGAATTAATTTGCATTTAAAGCATTTTTTTCTAATCATATGAAAAACTCAGTTTGTTGCAATGCAAAGCTTTCTAACAAACACCACACAGATAAATGAGTCTCAGATTAGGGTAATCGAGATTTATATAGCCAATTTGGTGCAGATACAGAGATACCCTTAAACACAACCTAATCCCATCATGCTGAAAAACAAAATTAAATCCACTTTTACACATCAGAACTTCCTTGTAAATTTCTGTTTAAAAAGACATCCACAGAATTGTAAGTAAAGCCTTTATTTTATTGCATGAATTGCATCATTTCTAGCTAATGGACAAGATAATGTGGCCAATAATACACCAGGTCACATGAGCAGTGCGTTTGATCTGATTGGCTGTAAGTCAGCTTGCGTGTGTAAAGTGCTCAGGTGCATGTGAAGGGATTATCTGTATCTAGAGATAAACATCAAATCCTTCGGTCAGACCTGAGCCTCTACCGTCTCCACATACACAAATAAGACTTAGGTATACTCCGGTTCGGGTTTTTTTCTCACAGTCGAACGCACAGCCTTGCAAAGTATACTTCATTTGACTCGTGCGCGTTCGACGCATGCGTAGTTTTGAGCAATCTGTTGCAAACCATGTAGATAAATTTGTATTCTTTCACGATAGAGTTGTATAAAATCACGATCTCTCGTCTATTTAGGCCTCCATTGAACTTGCATGATCTCTGTTGTCATGAGAAATCGAGTCCCACCCAGGAATCGGGTCTCCTTTAGGACGTTAGGTGGTAATGCCTGATCAAAAGCCGTCATCGCGATGTCTTGACTAATTATAACCTATTTAACTATTGTTTTGTTTATTACACTAAGTGCACAAACAACATGCTTGAAATATAAAATGAATGCCTATGTATTGCATGATAAAACTAACTGAAAACACAACCATGGCTAACAATGTATTTTTTATGAGGATTGTTGATACATACATTGCTCTGTAAAAGTAATTTAATATTAATATATATATTATTAATATATTAGTAATGTGGTACAATATATAGTGATGTTAAGTGCACACAAACATTGATTTAAAACATGTAATTGGGAACTATAATGAAAGCAAAAAACATACCTAATATAATATAAGCTAAGCTTGCAGGCTAATCGGGTAGATGTGTGCTATGCTAGTGCGTGAGCTAACTTACAAAGAAAAAACAAAGAAATGCTTAATTTGCGCAATTCTGACTTTACATCTCGCATTTGTGACTTTACATCTCGCATTTCGCAATTCTGACTTTACATCTCGCATTTGTGACTTTACATCTCGCATTTCGCAATTCTGACTTTACATCTCGCATTTGTGACTTTACATCTCGCATTTCGCAATTCTGACTTTACATCTCGCATTTCGCAATTCTGACTTTACATCTCGCAATTCTGACTTTACATCTCGCAATTCTGACTTTACATCTCGCATTTGTGACTTTACATCTCGCATTTCGCAATTCTGACTTTACATCTCGCAATTCTGACTTTACATCTCGCAATTCTGACTTTACATCTCGCATTTCGCACTTCTGACTTTACATCTCGCATTTGTGACTTTACATCTCGCATTTCGCAATTCTGACTTTACATCTCGCAATTCTGACTTTACATCTCGCAATTCTGACTTTACATCTCGCATTTCGCACTTCTGACTTTACATCTCGCATTTGTGACTTTACATCTCGCATTTCGCAATTCTGACTTTACATCTCGCAATTCTGACTTTACATCTCGCATTTCGCACTTCTGACTTTACATCTCGCATTTCGCACTTCTGACTTTACATCTCGCATTTCGCACTTCTGACTTTACATCTCGCATTTGTGACTTTACATCTCGCATTTCGCAATTCTGACTTTACATCTCGCAATTCTGACTTTACATCTCGCATTTCGCAATTCTGACTTTACATCTCGCAATTCTGACTTTACATCTCGCATTTCGCAATTCTGACTTTACATCTCGCATTTCGCAATTCTGACTTTACATCTCGCATTTGTGACTTTACATCTCGCATTTCCCATTTGTGACTTTACATCTCGCAATTCTGACTTTATAACTCGCAATTCTGCCAAATGAATGAATAAATGAATCTAGATTGTGATCTTTATACGATTAATCGTACAGCTCTACGTATTATTATTATTTAAACTTTATTATCATCATTACATGTTATATTATAGTAGCACAACCATTAGATCCCCCTTGTGTCAGTTTCAAAATCAAAAAACATTCTTCACAAGTAAATAAGTGTAAAATAACTAAAGCGTGCACTGGGAAATATTGACGCAAGTCATGTGAAAGGACCTTCAGTAATCCAAGTTTAGAAGCAAAAAACCTTTAAACAAAGAATTGGAATGTTTTTGCCAAATTAATTTCACAAGGAAATCACATGAACTCTCAGGGAACAGCAAGGGAACATTCATATCTATAAGGATACTACTTAGGGAAAGGGACAGGGAATCCATGGCCAATTTCTAACACTACGGGAATAACATTCATTCCTGGAGACGCCAAATTAGAGGAACCATTCCGAGGAACAAAAAACAAACAAACAAACAAAAAAACAGAGAAAAGCAACTGCCATCCCACAAATCAGGCCTAACGAGGAACGCAAGATATTAGATGCAGGGGTTAGGAGCGAGATGCCTTTGAGTTATGCAGAGCGGCTAGTGAAACGGTCAAAGCTGCAAGCAGGTGTTACTCGGCCTCCTCTAGCCCATAACCTCCAAAGGCATCGCAAAGGGACGGAGGAGGGTTTGTTGTATTTCTCGAGGGGTGAGGAAGAGGAGGCGATGTGCGAGGACAGACTCACCGCACTGGGCACCTGGGCCGCTTTGGGTCGTTTCGAGTGGTCCAGAGCAAAGATAGTATACTCAGAGAGAAAAGCAGGTTCTGCTATCATCCCAGCCAGCAGCTGAACGACCCCCCCATACGAGTCAACGCATTAATGACGGGACCGAGGAGTGAAGAGCAATGAGAAAACAACACAATGAGTGAAACGACAGAAAAAGAGGCAGAGGATGAGAGAATGACATCTGTGGAAACAGAAAGAGAATTGAGACAGCGGATCCACACTGAGGCGGCAGACTTACACTGTTTGATGTCACTACCAAAAGCGGATTTTGTCTCTAGGATGTGAAGAGCTCCATGATTGGCATCAAAGCATGACATGCCATTGGTAGAGACATCAAAAAGGTAATTCTAGCCATCATGGCACAGAAGAAATTAGGGCTCAAAAACAAGGATGGGTCAGTGAGTTGACAAAGCTGTGATGTCACTTTATCTAGTGGTTTTTGATGAGGATCGTGAGTTTTTGTGTTTCTATTACTTGTGTCAAATTTTGCTGAATTAAATATGTCACCAAGGCAAAGTTTTGACTTTAGTATGGAAGATTGTAAAAAAAAAAAAATTAAAAAGGTTAACTGCGACTTTTTTCTCGCACTTTTCTCTGACTTTATAACTCACAATTACTAGGAAAAATTTAACAATTGTGAGATAAAAAAGTTGCAAATACCTTTTTAACTTTTTTTTTTCATGGCAAAAACAAGCTTCTATACTTTAGTGATAGTCTTAAATGATAATATAATAAAAAAAATAATAAATTAAAATGTATAATAAAATAAACTATTATTATAAATAAATAAATATTATTATTATATTAATATTATTATAGATAAATATTTATCAATACTAGCATCTCTAGTACATATTTATAAATACTAGTAGTATTTATTAGTATTTATAAATATTGATAAAAAATATTTTTATAAAGTTTTATGTAATTATATATATATATATATATATATATATATATAAAGAAATAAATATGTATTTTTAAAATTTAATAATAGTTGTACTTATTGATACTTATAAATCTATTTATAATAGCATTTATCAATCTAAATATATTTATAAATATGTTTAAATATTTATAAATATATTTGTATAATGTTTTATGTTATATATATATATAATAAATTAAATATTATTTTATGGTTTATGTAATATATTATGTATATATATATATATATATATATATATATATATAATGAAATAAATATTATATACATTTTTTACATTTAAATATATAGAAAATATAAGTATATAAAAACTTCTGACACACATCACACAATTTAATTGCCAGTGAAAATGTTGCCAACGCCAATTAAAAAACTAAGCAAAAATAATCCTTATTGTTGAGCCCTGGAAATGCTGATGATGTGGAACTCATTCTGAGATCTGGTGGAAATTTCAAAAAGAAACACAAACAGAAAATGTGAGAGACAAAAGTGCAATCAAAACCTCGGCTCACGGGTCAGTAAAACGGTTCGCCCGCAGCGGTGATTTACTTCAATCTATCTGAGCTGTGTTCATAAAAGAGGGCAAAAACATCAACGAGATGATGAAACTCGCAAAGATAAACCAAGAAGTGTGTCTGAAAGTCCATTATTATTTCATAAGGTGTATTCATAAGTCATAATTTACCATGTTTAAAGATTCATGCTCCAAAGGGGGTCTAATGTCACGGTGCAGAAATGACAAAACTGAACTATTATTAGCCTGCATTAGCAGCATGTCATGTGTTACCAACCAGCTGGAGATTATCAAACTGATTTTATATCTCTGCAAATCAAGAGGTAGATCGTTTAACTTAACCGGCATGTTAATTCACAGATTATTTCACCTTTATTGTGACACTAGTCAATACTTGAATTGTAGTACGTTGCATATCCCGCACCTCGAACACCAAAACTCAAGGGAAGTAAGCGATTAGCAGATCCGACCTGACCTAAAGGCGTTCATTAAATGCATCGCGTCTGCAGTCTTGTTATGACAGTATTGTGTGATCTTAATCATAACGGTTCAGATATTCTGTGCAGAAGAGTTAAAGGGCAAATCTGGCACATGGAAGCAGCTGCTCATTTACATGCACTCAAGACCGATGAGAAGAAGGCCTGTTTGCGTTTGTCCGCGTACCTCTCTGTCGCTGGGGGAGGCCGGGGCATCTTGATGCAGGAAAGGGGGTTGAGTACGCCTCTCTCCTGAACTCACCTGCCGGACACAGACATGCGTGTTAAACATCTGTACAGCATTTGTGACTTTACGTCTCGCATTTGTGACTTTACATCTCGCATTTGTGACTTTACATCTCGCATTTGTGACTTTACATCTCGCATTTGTGACTTTACATCTCGCATTTGTGACTTTACATCTCGCATTTGTGACTTTACATCTCGCAATTCTGACTTTACATCTCGCATTTGTGACTTTACATCTCGCATTTGTGACTTTACATCTCGCAATTCTGACTTTACATCTCGCAATTCTGACTTTACATCTCGCAATTCTGACTTTACATCTCGCAATTCTGACTTTACATCTCGCATTTGTGACTTTACATCTCGCATTTGTGACTTTACATCTCGCATTTGTGACTTTACATCTCGCATTTGTGACTTTACATCTCGCATTTGTGACTTTACATCTCGCATTTGTGACTTTACATCTCGCAATTCTGACTTTACATCTCGCATTTGTGACTTTACATCTCGCATTTGTGACTTTACATCTCGCATTTGTGACTTTACATCTCGCAATTCTGACTTTACATCTCGCATTTGTGACTTTACATCTCGCATTTGTGACTTTACATCTCGCATTTGTGACTTTACATCTCGCAATTCTGACTTTACATCTCGCATTTGTGACTTTACATCTCGCATTTGTGACTTTACATCTCGCAATTCTGACTTTACATCTCGCATTTGTGACTTTACATCTCGCATTTGTGACTTTACATCTCGCATTTGTGACTTTACATCTCGCATTTGTGACTTTACATCTCGCATTTGTGACTTTACATCTCGCACTTCTGACTTTACATCTCGCACTTCTGACTTTACATCTCGCATTTCGCATCAAGAAACTACTGTCACCGTGAAATCAAAATTGATAATCTTCCCCTCACTCCTGCAGTGACATCTCTTCTCTGATGATGAGGGCGGAGCAACCTGTCACTCACATGAGATGCACCAATCGCAAACCACCACCATCCAATCAAGCCCCGCCCTACATTTGTTCTCAAGACGCAGTTTCACTCGGATATACGTCACAATAGGGAAGAAAAGTCGAGCGCAACTTCCGTTTCACACTTTAACCTTGTGTCTTACTGTACTGATTCCAACTAGAGGCCAAACACAAAAGAAACGTAATATTTAAATAGTAAAAACAAGGATGGGTCAGTGAGTTGACAAAGCTGTGATGTCACTTTATCTTGCGGTTTTTGATGAGGATCGTGAGTTTTTGTGTTTCTATTATTTGTGTCAAATTTTGCTGAATTAAATACGTCACCAAGGCAAAGTTTTGACTTTAGTAAGGAAGATTGTAAAAATAAATTAAAAAGGTTAACTGCGACTTTTCATCTCGCAATTCTGACTTTTTTTCCTCGCACTTTTCTCTGACTTTATAACTCACAATTACGAGGAAAAATGTAACAATTGTGAGATAAAAAGTTGCAAATACCTTTTTTAACTTTTTTTTTTTCATGGCAGAAACAAGCTTCCATACTTTAGTGATAGTCTTAAATGATAATAAAAAATAATAATGAAATAAACTATTATTATAAATAGATATAAATACTAGCATCTCTAGTATAGTCGAGAAAAAGAAAAGAAAAGAAAAGTCGAGCGCAACTTCCGTTTCACACTTACTGTACTGATTTCAACTAGAGGCCAAACACAAAAGAAACGTCATATTTAAATAGTAAAAATAAGACAAAAATGTCCAAAAAAAAAAAAGTACATTATGACATTATTTATGCAATAAATAAATCATTATTGTACAGAAGAAAAACGATTATATGTAATGAAAATCCTCCTTCTCATAGTAGTATTGTAGTACTAAAAACATTTTAAATATGAAAATTAACCATAGTTTTATTATAATAAATGTGTAATTACCATGTTTTTTTGTTTGTTTTTGTTGGCGGATGGATTAACATTTGTATAACCGCAGTTTTATTACAAACACCATTTAATTGATTAACTATAATAACCATGTAACCTATAATAAATTTCATAAGTAGTTCATTTTCTTTTGTATGTACATACAATATCATAGTATTATGCCATTAAATAAAAATAACAACATTTTCTTATAGTCATTTACAATATATAATATTTCTTATACATTATTTTTATTACTATTACAGCATTCATTATAGCTTTAATATAGTTTCACAACCACAGATTAGAAGTAGAATTATATTTTACAAAATTATGTTTAGGTTTAAATGTGCCTAATTGTTAGAAAAATAAACAGGTTTCAATGTCATTATGAAATAATAATAATAGATATAAAGACACAGACAAATCTTTTTATTATTACATCATTTTTATTTATTTATAAACATATATTTCCATTACATAATGCATTTGCTTAATATTTAAACTTAAATTTCAACTGAAGTGGATGTTTAATGTCTCAATAACGCGTGTGTTTAGGGAAACATCGGGTCGGGTCGGGTCGGGTCAACAGGTCGGGTTGGTTTGACCTTCATCAAGTAGTTGACAGACCAACACCCAAAACCCAAAAATCACTGATCTGAAGAAAAACCTTATAAAATCTCTCATTATAAGTGTGGCTTATTTTAAAACCATGGTAAATACACATAAAATACTGGCAGTACCATGGTACAGGACACCCATTTTTTAACAATTTAGCAAAAAGTACCAGGGTATTACCATGATTTTTGGACATTTACCACAGTAGTACTATGGTATTCTTAGATCTACCATAAAAATGCCATAGTACATGAGTTTTAATACCATGGTATATCTCAAATCACCATAGTATCATCACTATAATATGATTTGAAATACCAGGATGCATTCAGTACCACCATCTAATACTGATTTTGGTGCTGTTTTGTTGGTGTATAACCAATCCGCTAGCTTATTAGTTATTTAAAGAGCTTATAATGTAAGTTAAATCTATAATACGGTAATAAATGTGTTAGAATGCATCTTTGCAGTATATACTTGATGTTGTGTTTTGTTTTGTTAGCATACATGCTACATGAGCAGAGTGCACTGACCTGCGCCTGCGCGCTGCTCCTCTGAGGCGACTGCTCCTCGATCACCTTCTGCTTCAGTTTCTTAAACATCACTCCATGCGATAATTGTCACGTCGGGAAAGATTTTACTGTTCGATTACCAGTGTAAGAAACTTGATGTGTGTGTGGATGAGAGCAGTGCGCAGATGCAGCTGACGTGGAGGAAAAGTGAACAGCTACGGGTCCACGAGAGGCTCAGAAAGGATTATGAGTTATCGAACTCGCATATTCCCACGTCACTTAGAAGAACTCAGACTGTGACACTTAAAAAATCGATAACGAAGTTGAAAAATTGAAGTTGTGTTTATGTGGTACTGCAGGGTATTTCCAAGAATACCATGGTAGTATTGTGGTACTAAAAACATATATTAATACGAAGATTAACCGTGATTTAATTATAGTTAAAGTGTAGTTGTTTTTGTTGTTGTTGTTGTTGTTGTTTTGTGGATTGATTACCATTTGTATGACCACAGTTTTATTACAAGGATCATGGTTAAACTTAGTGTGTTCATTTAAGGTTACCATGGTTTAATTTCAATAATCATGTTTTTTTGTATCAAAACCATGGTTAATTTGTGGTTACCATGGTTTAATTTCAATAATCATGTTTTTTTGTATCAAAACCATGGTTAATTTGTGGTTACCATGGTTTAATTTCAATAATCATGTTTTTTTGTATCAAAACCATGGTTAAATTGTGGTTACCATGGTTTAATTTCAATAATCATGTTTTTTTGTATCAAAACCATGGTTAAATTGTGGTTACCATGGTTTAATTTCAATAATCATGTTTTTTTGTATCAAAACCATGGTTAAATTGTGGTTACCATGGTTTAATTTCAATAATCATGTTTTTTTGTATCAAAACCATGGTTAAATTGTGGTTACCATGGTTTAATTTCAATAATCATGTTTTTTTGTATCAAAACCATGGTTAATTTGTGGTTACCATGGTTTAACTTCAATAATCTTGTTTTTTGTGGTAAAACCATGGTTAATTTGTGGTTACCATGGTTTAACTTCAATAATCTTGTTTTTTGTGGTAAAACCATGGTTAATTTGTGGTTACCATGGTTTAACTTTAATAATCATGTTTTTTGTGGTAAACCCATGGTTAAATTGTGGTTACCATGGTTTAACTTCAATAATCTTGTTTTTTGTGGTAAAACCATGGTTAAATTGTGGTTACCATGGTTTAACTTCAATAATATTGTTTTTTGTGGTAAACCCATGGTTAATTTGTGGTTACCATGGTTTAACTTCAATAATATTGTTTTTTGTGGTAAACCCATGGTTAATTGTGGTTACCATGGTTTAATTTCAATAATATTGTTTTTTGTGGTAAAGCCATGGTTAATTTGTGGTTACCATGGTTTAATTTCAATAATCATGTTTTTTTTGTATCAAAACCATGGTTAATTTGTGGTTACCATGGTTTAATTTCAATAATATTGTTTTTTGTGGTAAAACCATGGTTAATTTGTGGTTACCATGGTTTAATTTCAATAATCATGTTTTTTGTGGTAAACCCATGGTTAAATTGTGGTTACCATGGTTTAACTTCAATAATCTTGTTTTTTGTGGTAAACCCATGGTTAATTTGTGGTTACCATGGTTTAATTTCAATAATCATGTTTTTTGTGGTAAACCCATGGTTAAATTGTGGTTACCATGGTTTAACTTCAATAATCTTGTTTTTTGTGGTAAACCCATGGTTAAATTGTGGTTACCATGGTTTAACTTCAATAATCATGTTTTTTTTTTGTATCAAAACCATGGTTAATTTGTGGTTACCATGGTTTAACTTCAATAATCTTGTTTTTTGTGGTAAACCCATGGTTAAATTGTGGTTACCATGGTTTAATTTCAATAATCATGTTTTTTTGTATCAAAACCATGGTTAATTTGTGGTTACCATGGTTTAATTTCAATAATCATGTTTTTTTGTATCAAAACCATGGTTAATTTGTGGTTACCATGGTTTAACTTTAATAATCATGTTTTTTTGTGGTAAACCCATGGTTAATTTGTGGTTACCATGGTTTAATTTCAATAATAATGTTTTTTTGTGGTAAAACCATGGTTAATTTGTGGTTACCATGGTTTAATTTCAATAATATTGTTTTTTGTGGTAAACCCATGGTTAATTTGTGGTTACCATGGTTTAACTTTAATAATCATGTTTTTTTGTGGTAAAACCATGGTTAATTTGTGGTTACCATGGTTTAATTTCAATAATAATGTTTTTTTGTGGTAAAACCATGGTTAATTTGTGGTTACCATGGTTTAATTTCAATAATATTGTTTTTTGTGGTAAAACCATGGTTAATTTGTGGTTATCATGGTTTAACTCGAATAACCATGTTTTTTGTAGTAAAACCATGGTTAATTTTTGTAAGAAGTACTTCTTGTATGTAGATACAATGTCATAGTATTATGCATGGTCATTAAATAAAAATAATAAAACTATAATTACAGTCATTTAAAATATACAATTATAATACACTATTATTATTATTATTATTGATAATATTTTAACTTAGATTTAAAAGGTGATCAAAATATAATGAAATGTTAATAAAATAATATCATTTTGAATTTAAAAGGCAGATTTTTCTGTTGTATGTCATCGAAGACATTCAATGTTGATTATGTTTTATTAACCTTTTTACACGTGTTCAGCATCAAATGTTGTTTCAATGTTTGTGAAACATTATTTCAACCACCTTTCAACATTAAAAACTTCAACAAAAGAACCTTTCATATGAAAATAAGCTAATTATATGATGTGCATATAATCCTCTTAGCAAAATAAAAGTGCAATTTTGTATTATTTTGTATGAATGATCTGTCGCGTTTGTTTTTTATTGTGTTTTTGTCATGTAATCCCACTTACTGCAGAACCTGCAGGACATTTAACCTTAATTACACACTTTGTACAATCAAAAATTCAACTGTCTTTAATTATTTTCCAATATTTCCGTAGTAGGAATAAGAGTCTGGCCTTATTCTTTTCATTCTCTGTGTACTCAGGCTGTTCTCTCAGGGGTCAAAGGTCACAGTGAACTAATTCATAACTTAAAGATCCGGAGCTGGTCACCTGATCAAACCCCGGAAGGGAAATTACAGGACTGTCACTGTAGAAACTACATTGTATAATTCCCATGGGATAACAAGTCTCCGCCTAATGATCCATGAATATTTGATTACTGTGGGCTGTACGACTGAAAACAACACATTATTTACGGATGACAAGTCTAGGTAATGCATATTTACGCATGATGTGTTCAGTGGGTCACTGTTTCTTGTGCTTTTAAGCGTCAGTTTTGCCCTCCATTTAATCTCATTGCTGTTTAGGAGAAACAATTGAGATACTAAAGACATCTCAACAGTGATTTTTCTTTCTTTTTGGCTCACTAGTCAATGTTGCACATAACCTTGAGAAGCTCTAGAGGGCGCTCACTGTAACTGTATTAAAGTGTGTTTGATGAGGTCTATGGAGGCAATAATAAAACACCAAGAGTGACCCTAACAGGCTATTTAAGATTCTTTTATTTTGATCAGTTATTGTATTAAATACTGTAGGGAATTTTCCCTCTCCGTGTGTCTAGTGATACTGTATAAACATGATCTGTCTGATTCTGATGTCTGTTTTATATTACAAGAAAACAATCCCAGTAATACTTCTTCCAAAGGTACGAGTATTAGTGATTGGATTAGTCAAGCAGATAATGCCATACGCGTCAGTGTCTCTGCAGCATCACGAGCGATCAATGATCAGCAGGTTTCTGCCAGGTTGCAGGTCTGTGTCCATCCTTCATCCTGCTGATGTCACCACTGGCTGAATACGGAAAACAATCCATCAGTGTCTGAAGTCACCGTGTTCGGCTGTATCCAGGAATACAAGCTTAACATCAATACTATGTATCAGATGTTATGAGAACAGATTATCATGTTATGGTTTTTAGGTTATCATTTTAATTATATATATATTTGTAGTATGTTATGGAAGTTGAATGCTGTTGAAAGAGAATCTAAACAATTTGAATATGTCCACTTACCTAATAAAACACATATGATTAGGATTTCTACCCTACTGTTAATGTAGTGTGGAGCCCAGCACAAGTGTGTGCACGATTTACTAATTTGTTCCCTAGTTATGTACGGAAACCCTTTCCCTTCCCTTTACTAGTAAATCGTGTGCACAATTCATTCCCTCGATTTACTAAAATGCTCCCTAGATTTGCTAAATCGTTCCCTCAATTCACTAAAACGTTCCCTCTATTCACTAAAACATTCCCTTGATTTACTAAAACGTTCCTTCTATTCACTAAAATGTTCCCTCGATTTGCTAAAACATTCCCTTGATTTACTAAAACGTTCGATCTATTCACTAAAACGTTCCCTCTATACACTAAATCGTTCCCTCTATTCACTAAAATGTTCCCTCGATTTGCTAAAACATTCCCTTGATTTACTAAAACGTTCGATCTATTCACTAAAACGTTCCCTCTATACACTAAATCATTCCCTCTATTCATTAAAACGTTCCCTCGATTTACTAAAACGTTCCCTCGATTTACTAAAACGTTCCCTCAATTCACTAAAACGTTCCCTCGATTTACTAAAACATTCCGTCTATTCACTAAAACGTTCCCTTGATTTGCTAAAACGTTCCCTCGATTTACTAAAACGTTCCCTCGATTTACTAAAACATTCCGTCTATTCACTAAAACGTTCCCTTGATTTGCTAAATCGTTCCCTCAATTCACTAAAACGTTCCCTCGATTTACTAAAACGTTCCCTCTATACACTAAATCATTCCCTCTATTCATTAAAACGTTCCCTCGATTTACTAAAACGTTCCCTCGATTTACTAAAACGTTCCCTCGATTTGCTAAATCGTTCCCTCAATTCACTAAAACGTTCCCTTGATTTACTAAAACGTTCCCTCGATTTACTAAAACGTTCCCTCGATTTACTAAAACGTTCCGTCTATTCACTAAAACGTTCCCTTGATTTACTAAAACGTTCCCTCGATTTACTAAAACGTTCCCTCGATTTACTAAAACGTTCCGTCTATTCACTAAAACGTTCCCTTGATTTACTAAAACGTTCCCTCGATTTACTAAAATGCTCCCTAGATTTGCTAAATTGTTCCCTCTATTCACTAAAACGTTCCCTCGATTTACTAAAACGTTCCCTCGATTCACTAAAAACGTTCCCTCGATTCACTAAATTGTTCCCTCGATTCACTATTTCGTTCTATCGATTTGCTAAACTGTGTGCACGATTTACTAATTCGTTCATTAGTTTTGCTAAACTGTGTGCACGATTTACTAATTCGTTCACTAGTTTTGCTAAATTTTGTGCACAATTTACTAATTCGTTCACTAGTTTTGCTAAATTTTGTGCACAATTTACTAATTCGTTCACTAGTTTTGCTAAACTGTGTGCACGATTTACAAATTCGTTCATTAGTTTTGCTAAACTGTGTGCACGATTTACAAATTCGTTCATTAGTTTTGCTAAACTGTGTGCACGATTTACTAATTCGTTCACTAGTTTTGCTAAACTGTGTGCACGATTTACAAATTCGTTCATTAGTTTTGCTAAACTGTGTGCACGATTTACTAATTCGTTCACTAGTTTTGCTAAATTTTGTGCACAATTTACTAATTCGTTCACTAGTTTTGCTAAATTTTGTGCACAATTTACTAATTCGTTCACTCGTTTTGCTAAACTGTGTGCACGATTTACTAATTCGTTCACTAGTTTTGCTAAACTGTGTGCACGATTTACTTATTCGTTCACTAGTTTTGCTAAACTGTGTGCACGATTTACTTATTCGTTCACTAGTTTGGCTAAACTGTGTGCACGATTGACTTATTCATTCACTAGTTTGGCTAAACTGTGTGCACGATTTACTTATTCGTTCACTAGTTTTGCTAAACTGTGTGCACGATTGACTTATTCGTTCACTAGTTTTGCTAAACTGTGTGCACGATTTACTAATTCGTTCACTAGTTTTGCTAAACTGTGTGCACGATTGACTTATTCGTTCACTAGTTTTGCTAAATTGTGTGCACGATTTACTAATTCGTTCACTAGTTTTGCTAAATTGTGTGCACGATTTACTAATTCGTTCACTAGTTTTGCTAAATTTTGTGCACAATTTACTAATTCGTTCACTAGTTTTGCTAAATTTTGTGCACAATTTACTAATTCGTTCACTCGTTTTGCTAAACTGTGTGCACGATTTACTGATTCGTTCACTAGTTTTGCTAAACTGTGTGCACAATTTACTTATTCGTTCACTAGTTTTGCTAAACTGTGTGCACGATTTACTTATTCGTTCACTAGTTTGGCTAAACTGTGTGCACGATTTACTTATTCGTTCACTAGTTTTGCTAAACTGTGTGCACGATTTACTAATTCGTTCACTAGTTTTGCTAAATTGTGTGCACGATTTACAAATTCGTTCACTAGTTTTGCTAAATTGTGTGCACGATTTACAAATTCGTTCACTAGTTTTGCTAAATTGTGTGCACGATTTACAAATTCGTTCACTAGTTTTGCTAAACTGTGTGCACGATTTACTAGTTCGTCCACTAGTTTTGCTAAACTGTGTGCACGATTTACTGATTCGTTGACTAGTTTTGCTAAATTGTGCGCACGATTTACTAATTCGTTCCCTCGATTTACTGTTTCGTTCTCTCAATTTACTAAATCATTCCCTAGTTATGTACAGACACCCTCTCCCTTCCCTTTACTAGTAAATCATGTGTTTGATTAACTATTTCGCTCTCTAGTTTTGCTAAATTGTGCGCACTACTTATGAATTTGTAAATCACAATTAGTTCCCTCAATTTACTTTTTCATGTCCTCGATTTACTAAATTGAGCGCATTATTTCATTCCCTCGATTTGGGAACTAAAAATCAAGGGAACTAAATAGTAAATTGTGCGCAAATTTTAATTTTTAAGTAAATTTTTTTTCCTGCAGGTTTCCTGTGCGGGCCTCTTGCCAAAAGAAAAAAAGTTGCCTTTACCAAAAGATGAAAATTAATTAACCTCCATAAAACATAAAAACAATAACCAAACAGGCACATAAATTCATCAGCTACCATATTTTCAGCATATACAGCATATATCATAATATATAGTTTTGTTTAGTATTGAAGCAATCTATGAAATGCCTCCAACGTGGGCTTTTGTATTGGCCTTGTATTGGACATTTCAGAGAATTTGATGGGAAGAATGAGCACCGGGATTGATGCACGACACAAGCCAGCCTCACACTCGTATGTGTCATGTCCATTAACTGCACATCAGCTTTGCTTAACTCAACCCTCAATCCTTCCATTTGACCCTTTATATTCAAAGAATGAAAGCAGCATGCCAAATAACATCCATCTTCAGGAAACCGCAGGGCATCATCTTCACTGCAGCTATATATACTGTGCATGAGGTGATTTTAGTGAGCGACGTGAGCCTTGTCATGTGACATCAGACCTTCTCTGAGGTGCCATAGCTGTCTTATTGGTTCTTGCAAAACGTCTTGCTCAGGGTTTAATAACACACACATTCATTAAATCATATTTCCTGCAGATTTGTGTCAGAAATCTGATTACAAAGGTGGGACAGCATCTAAATGCAATGCAAATGCAGCAGGTGACTGCATTCAATACAGTGAATAAAGGCATTTAACAGGGAAAGTTTATTTCAAAATGCCCAGTGCAAACTCAATTGAATCTGGATTGATGTAAGAAGCAGATTTGAAACACTCATGACAGACGCCTCCCACTGGATTAAAGTCGAACATTCGTGAACTTTTTGTGACATTCTCCCCATGCTATCAATCCCACAAACCCAAGCGCGAGCCTCCCATAGAGACTGAATTGGAAGCGTCTGCTCGTCTCCGCACCAGTGGACGCGCGTCGTTACTCTGTTTTTTTATGTGGAAGCGAAAACACTTTAATTTCCTTCCCTCCTTTTAAAACAGATCCTACGTGTGTCCTCAAGGAAACGGCCTTTCACATTATTCATTGTTTTCCTCACCTTCTCTTCTGCGCCCATGAAATATTCATCCCGTACAAAGTGTCAGTTTCAGCAGGGAAAATCTCGAGCGAGCGGCGAGGTGACTCGTTATTCTGAGGTGAATCGATCGTCCCGCTGTCATGCGGATGTTCCCGTGGTGACTGTCACTGCATATGGAGAGAAAACAGGCCAGACCAGAAGCACACTGAGAATCTTTTGTTACTTACTAAAGCAAGTTTATACTCAGGGTTAGTGATCAGAATAAACCCCAAACCCAAATATGACAGCTAGAGAGACTTGAGTGCATTTGACTCTTTTTTTTTAGCATTGCAACACTCTAGTAGTCACTCAGGCAACTGCATAGCAACGCCCTAGCAACCACCTAACATTATAATGGCACATTTTGCATGAGCAGCACTTTTAGTTTAGGTATCGTATGCAAAAATGTTACATATTGCAGGTTATTGATTTGCCCAGCGCTTATGTTATTTAACTCCAGATAAGACTCTATTTAAAATAAAATTAAATGAATTTAAAAACTTGAAAGAAAACTCGCTTCCTGAGATTGGATTCAATTTGGAAATAAAAAAATAGAATAGGTATAAAACATGTGGTATGATATGGAAATGAGACCCAAACAGATACACAATAAAACCCATTTTCCAAAGTTGTAAATAAAAATATTTTTGCGTAAAACAATTTCCATTTCCATTCACTTTTATAAGGTGTTTGAACACACTTTAAAATGCTGGGTTAAATACAACCCAAGTTGGGATGGAAATGGACAAACATTTAACCCAGCCGCTGGGTAGTTTTATTTAACTCAACTATCGTTTAAAAATTACTATATGACTGGATTAAAATGAACCAAAATATGTTGGAAATTAAAAATCAGACACATAATTACTAGAGACAACAATAATAATCAAAAGGTGAACATTTATTAATAAGCAATTTTATTGCTTAATTATCATTCATTAAACACATTAATAAATGTTCATTTCCAACCTATTTTGTATGGAAGCCCATTCCCTCCACTGTTGAGAAAAAAATAATATTCCGTAAGTCATAAATATGAGAAACTTTCTCATAATAATGACTTAGTATCTCATAATAATGACTTAACATCTCATAATAATGACTTAGTATCTCATTATAATGACTTAGTATCTCATAATAATGACTTAACATCTCATAATAATGACTTAACATCTCATAATAATGACTTAGTATCTCATAATAATGACTTAGTATCTCATAATAATGACTTAACATCTCATAATAATGACTTAGTATCTCATAATAATGACTTAGCATCTTTAACTTAATCAAAAATTATTTTTTTTAGAAACTTTCTCATAATAATGACTTAGTATCTCATAATAATGACTTAACATCTCATAATAATGACTTAGTATCTCATTATAATGACTTAGTATCTCATAATAATGACTTAACATCTCATAATAATGACTTAGTATCTCATAATAATGACTTAACATCTCATAATAATGACTTAGTATCTCATTATAATGACTTAGTATCTCATAATAATGACTTAACATCTCATAATAATGACTTAACATCTCATAATAATGACTTAGTATCTCATAATAATGACTTAGTATCTCATAATAATGACTTAGTATCTCATAATAATGACTTAACATCTCATAATAATGACTTAGTATCTCATAATAATGACTTAGCATCTTTAACTTAATCAAAAATTATTTTTTTTAGAAACTTTCTCATAATAATGACTTAGTATCTCATAATAATGACTTAACATCTCATAATAATGACTTAGTATCTCATAATAATGACTTAGTATCTCATAATAATGACTTAGCATCTTTAACTTAATCAAAAATTATTTTTTTTAGAAACTTTCTCATAATAATGACTTAGTATCTCATAATAATGACTTAACATCTCATAATAATGACTTAGTATCTCATAATAATGACTTAACATCTCATAATAATGACTTAGTATCTCATAATAATGACTTAACATCTCATAATAATGACTTAACATCTCATAATAATGACTTAGCATCTTTAACTTAATAAAAAAAAATAAAAAAGTTTTTTTATTAAGTTAAAGATACTGAGTCATTATTATGAGAAAGTTTCTCATTATTATGACTTACGGAATATTTTTTTTTCTCAACAGTGGCAGGAACGGGCTTCCATAATTTTGGCTTCATTTTAATCAAATAAATACTGTAATTTCTAAAAACAATGGGTTGATCAACATTTAACCCAAAATAACCCAATCAGTTTTTCCATATTTAACCCATGTTTAACCCAGCATTGATGTGTAAACAACCAGCCTATAATGATAAAAATACACTCACTCCTTTTTTTTTATAATCCCCATAAATCATAAACAGTCTCTCCAGATTTCGCCCTACTTTTACGTAAGCCCCGCCCACGGATGCTGACGGACTCCGCCCTATTATCTTAGCCCCTCCCCTGAAAGAACTGTACACACTCCACCATGTTTATCTCCTCGCCTCCAGCATTCAAGTCAAGAGCAGTGAGGGATTTTCTGTTTTTCTTTTGATGTTTGGTTCATATTAACGTATATATTACGATGCTTTGACTTTAATACGCAGATCTAATACACACGTGATTTCTTTCCCTTCTGTTTACGCTCACAGATAGAACCAACTGTGTGTTTTAAATGCAATAAGATGCGTAAGAGAAATCGGTTTAATACTGTCATTAGAAAAACCAAACAGATGTTTTAGTTTTTGGCAGAGTATCCCAGGCAGGCTCCGCCCTCTTCTGGATAGGGGGCGGGGAGCAGCAGCTCATTTGCATTTAAAGACACAGTCACAAAATTTTCCTTCCACTCAAAACATGTAATAAATAATCTGTGGGTTATTACAGCTGAAACTTCACAAACTTATATTATATTTTGTAAAAATTAAAAGCTGCATTGCAACATAGATACGTTACTGGAGTATGGTTTACAAGAAAATACTACTTCAGTCTTTCAAAAAATTCAAGTTACTAAAAATTGTGTGAAAAAGTAAATCCTCCAGGTAATATGGCAGAGTTATGCGTAAAAAAAAAACGGCTAAAGACTCGCTGAAAAAGTGAACCATGCTTTCCGCTGGCTTCTCAACCTCTGAACACCTACACATTCTCGTCAGCCCCGGAATGAGGAAAGGTTCTTAGCTAGCATTAGCATTTTTCCTCCATTGAGTCAGAGATGTGCGGGAGACTCCGGAGGGATTGGAGAAATGAGTGATGGTTTACAGCAGAGACGACGGAGTTCCTTCTTCACCCCCTGCAACACATCCAGACCTACATTACACTGCATTAGACAACCGAAAGATACTCGTCTCCTCGTGCATCTGCAACGCTAAATATGAAAACACTTTAGCCTGGCGTATTACAGCACTGGACTTGACTTTAAAAGGCTTTTAGGCCCTAAAACACTTTAATAAATGACATTTTATGGTACTGAAGCTTCAGAAAATGTTGTTCATCAATGTTTTCTTTTAATATGAAGTTTGCGATTTTTGTCCAAATCCAGATCAAACATTATTATTTATACATAATGAATTTGTCTTTAATTAAAAATAAATAAAATATATATATTTTTTGTCTTTCTGTTAGGTATAGGGTTCATTGGTCATTAAAATTGGTATTGAAAATGTGAATTCATTATCAATTTTTGGTTAGACATTCAGGCTATGACATGAAGGGAATATTTATAAATATGAGCAGTAAAAAAGAAATACATTGAAAAAAATTATTTCAAAAATGATCACAAAAATAAATTATAATTACCTTATAAAACCTAATATAGGCCAATTAAATTATATATATATATATATATATATATATATATATATATATATATATATATGCACATTTTAGTATTTTAGGTATATAATAGTTTAATATATTTAATAATAATTTAATTAAAAAAAAAAAAAAAAAAAAAAAAAATATATATATATATATATATATATATATATATATATATAACAAAAATAAATTATAAATATCTTATAAAACCTAATATAGGCCAATTAAATAATCAAAATACTAATACATAAATATATATATATATATATATATATATATATATATATATATATATATACTAATTGTATATATATACTAAATATATACTAAAATGTGCATATGTATATATATATATAAGCACATTTTAGTATTTTAGGTATTTAATAGTTTAATTAATTTAATAATAATTTAATAATAATAAAAAACATATATATACACACAGACACACACATTTTATGCTTAATAAACAATATATTTAACATATTTTTGGACAGCAAATCATAATACGTTATCTTGTTTTAAAGACGTTTAGATGTTTGTTTGTTTTTTACTGGGAAAAAATACAAAGACAGATTAAGAACTTGATTTGGAAAAAGCACCAAATTTTTAATTCACGACTGCATTCAATAAAGTAATTATATAATTTCAATTGGGAAAATAAAAACTTTATTTCATCCCTGAAGTATACAGTGTAAATTCAATACACATTTTTTAACCCAGCCACAGTGAAATTCTTTAAAACTTAAGCACTAAATCACATTTTTTTGTATATTTTCAGCAGTCGAACCCTTTTCGTTGTAATATGGGACGGTTGCATGGCAACACTATAGTAACACCATAAATAAACTCCTCTGCATCTCAACAAGTCCCTCTGAAAGATGCATGATGGGTCACGCGCTGACCACTACGCTTCAATCAGAGGCTGGATATACTGTTGCCTTAATTCACCCCGTCCTCCAAACACACACACACACACACACACACACACCATTATCATAATAAAAAGCTTTTTAGAGCTGACCTATGGCAAGCTCTCATGCATAATAAGGTGCTCAGGAAGAACAGAGCGGGTGAGTTTTTCATACGCAAGAAGAGATTTGCATGAGAGGAATAAAAACAAGCACACACTCTTGCCAAAACTATTGTTATCTGAGACCTTTCACAAAGCATCTCTTTTCCAGTTGGTAGCATTATTATTGCTGTAAATGTGGAATGGATTCCTGCTTTGGTTATTTTAAAGCGGTCCTTGATTACGATTTCACTTTTTTAACTTTAGTTAGTGTGTAATGTTGCTGTTTGAGCAGAAACAACATCTGTGAAGTTACGACGCTCAAAGTTCAGTGCAAAGGAGATATTTTCTTTTTAAGGACTACAACAAACGGCTGGTAGGAACTACAACGAGCTTCTTCCTGGGTTGGTGACATCACAAACCCCAATATTTACATAAACCCCGCCCCTGAGAACATGCTACAAAGGGGGCGGGGCCATGTTGGGCTGCTTTAGAGTTGTTGTAGTCGAGTGTTGTTCATTTTACGCCGGACCGCTTCACAAACGAGGGTCGATTCAACACAAAAGATGAACGTGACGACACATGCTAGTGATGAGTCGATCAACTCCACAGCAACTACATCAATTTATCCACTAACCGTTCAGAAACGTCTAAAAGTTGGAACTTCTTCCTGAGTCTCTCCATCGGTTTGAACACTTTCCTCATTTTGTCTGCGTGAGATTCTCCAGCTTTGTTGTTGTTGAGCTGTTAAAGCTCCGCCCTCTTCTGGAGCAGCAGCTCATTTGCATTTAAAGGGACACACACAAAAACGGCGTGTTTTTGCTCAAACCCGAATAGAGGCGAATTTGACAAGCGATAATAAATGATCTGTGGGGGATTTTTTTTTGGAAAGGGGGCGGGGAGCAGCAGCTCATTTCCTTTAACACACACAAAAACGGCGTGTTTTTGCTCACACACAAATTATATGACAAGCGATAATAAATGATCTGTGGGGGATTTTTTTTGGAAAGGGGGCGGGGAGCAGCAGCTCATTTCCTTTAACACACACAAAAACGGCGTGTTTTTGCTCACACACAAATTATATGACAAGCGATAATAAATGATCTGTGAGGGATTTTGAGCTGAAACTTCACAGACACATTCTGGGGATCTTATATTACACCTTTTTAGTCCGAGACTATAATTGATCAACCTAAATTTAATCTGTATTATTGAATTGTCTGATGTTTGAAGACACTGACCTCGATTCAATTAAACGTTCAGTACAAGTACATCTTCTCATTAAAGCATTAACACACGCTGATCAATACCAGCTTCATGCGTCTCGCCGCCCTCCAGAGTTTCAATTAGACACGCTGAGACAGAAACTACACCTCACATGTGCTGAAATAATGTCCGTCTTCTTTTGATTAAACTCGGCGAATCAACGACAACAACACGTGAATGAGGGTCTTAAGATCTGTAAGATGTAATGAAGTAGCTTTGCACATACTAATGCTTGTGAAAAGCTTTTGAATCTGATAAGCAATTAAACAGACATAATTGCAAGCTTTTGAGGACCTCAAAATCCGAGACGCATTCGAATGTGATTTTAAAATACTTTCTCTTATATTTAACATTCAGGGTCACCGATAAATCATTGTTAGTTGGACTTTGTGAAGTGTAACTGCATGCGGCACTTTTACACATGAATCTGTTCCATTAAAAGGGATAGTTCACCCAAAAATGACAGTTTGCAATTTCCTAGCAGCACATTTCTTTATGCTGAATCTTTCATATTTAATCTTTGCTTTTATATTAAAAGGTGGATAGACCAGAAAATGCATGAGCACAATAGTCACAAACATTACACTAATGAAGAACTGGAACGAGTAAGTAATGAAGAAACACATCCATCACCACAAACTGGCACAGCTGAAATTTTGCTTTGATTAATGAGAACAACGGGATCCAAGACGATGGTTTAATTCCTAATATAACAGCAAGCTAAACTAGATATTCTTTTAAAAATGCAAGTGCTGCAAAACTATAATGCAGATTATGCAGCTTGTCAGGCGTTTATCAGGCGATTGCTGGGGTTTTCTTGTAATTGCAGGTCGTTATTTACTAGTAAAAAGAGCGCAACACGTCGGTATCTAGATATGCTTAGGCCAAAAATTATGAATAAATATCAGATATCACCCTACTTCCACTTCCACAACAAGTTTTTTTTAAACGTTGGGTTTAAATATGCAAATGAGGCATTGTCTAATTAAATACGCACACATTTTTCCAGAACAGAAATTTAAAGATTGGGCTAAAGCCAGATTTAAAATTCTTTAATAATGTCAACAGTACATTTTTCACCATGTCTTAGAAATAAAATAATGTATAAATAAATAAACAAACTCCTCTGTAAAAACCCTACAGTATAAAGTTGTAAAGTTTATTGTATCCAAGTCCTGAAGCTGAAAGGTTTCGGATCCAATTCTCACCATTAATTAGTTTCTTATTAGTGTAATGACGAGTCGGCGGGATGAGATCCAAGTGCGAGCTTTAATGACAAAACGTCGTCAAACAGGCAATGGTCAATCAAACAGCAAACAGAAGTGGCAGGGAACAGGCAGGCTCGCAGTAATAGTCCAGGCAAAAGGTCAAAAGGCAGGTAGATAAACGACAAAACGATAGAACAGGCAGGATCAGGAACCAGACAGACAAGACAGGGATAAATGCTCAGAAATGTAACAGTAAGATGAAACAAGACTTCGCAATTGACATGGGTTCGAGGGTAAACTTAAATAGTGCACTAGATAGCCTACAGCTGGGCAGTAATCAACATGAAGGTAAGGGGCTTCTGGGAAATGTAGTGTGGTGCATGGAGTCCATGATATGGGAGGGCGACCTCTGGTGGCAGGTAGATGGAGGACAGTGGACAATTCATGACAATTAGTATGATTTTACTAGAAGTTTATTAGTACTAATAAAGCACATATTAATGCATGATCATATTCTACATCCCATAATCCTACCCAATACCTAAACAACTACATTACTAACTATTAATAAACAGTATTTATGGTGTTTATTGAGACAAAAGTCATAGTTAATAGTGAGAATTGGACCCTAAACTAAAGTGTGAGCAAAAAGTCATTTCTAGGAAACAGCTTTTAAACGATTAGTTCACTTCAGAATTAAAATCATTCACTCTCCTCCATGTCATCCAAGCTGTTTACGTCTTTCATTCTTCAGTGGAAAAGAAATGAAGAGGAAAACATTCCAGGATTTTTCTCCATATAGTGGACTTCAATGGGGTTCAACGGGTCCAAATGTGAGTTTCAGTGCAGCTTCAAAGGCTCTACATGATCCAGACGAGGAATAAGAGAAACCATTGGACATTTTATATAAAAAAAATATAATAATAAAATATTAATTTATAATAAATATAAAAAATATAAAATAATATACTTTTTAACAACAAATGCTCTTCTTGCATTGCTCTGTGATGCGCCACGCATTACATAATCAGGTTATATATACTTATACGTCTGGGATCATGTAGATCCTTTGAAGCTGCACTGAAAGTGACATTTGGACCCGTTGAACCCCATTGAAGTCCACTATATGGAGAAAAATCTCCTCAAAAACCTTAATTTCTTTTCCACTGAAGAAAGAAAGACACACGCGTGATCTTTCCAACGTGATTACGTAATGCGTGGAGCATCAGAGCAGCGCAAGACGAGCATTTGTGGTTAAAAAGTAAATAAATTTTATTTTTATAATAAATGTGCGATGGTTTCTCTAGATCAGACTCTTATTCCTCGTCTGGATCATGTAGAGTCTTTGAAGCTGCACTGAAACTGACATTTGAACCTGTTGAACCCCATTGAAGTCCACTATATGGAGAAAAATCCTGGAATGTTTTCCTCAAAAACTTAATTTCTTTTTGACTGAAGAAATAAAGACATGAACATCTTGAGGAGAGTAAATCATCAGGAAATTTTAATTCTGAAGAAATCTAATCCTTTAACGATATGTATCGTAACCGAAATCTACAGATGCAAATACATAAAGTGCAATAAAGTGTTTTCTTTCCACTAGTCTGAAGCAGCACATTATGAAAACCCAAATATCCCAAAACCTCAAAATTGACCAGTGCATAAAAAACCTGTAGTGTCTTGCCTGCAAAAACAACACTAAAGTATACGAGATGGCATGAAAATCTTCAAGTAAGAAATAAATCAAAGGGATTCTCTTCTTCTCTGACCAGGAATAAAACCTCTGCAGTACTTGTGTTTGTTTATGTGTGTCTCTACCTCGTGACAAATGCGGTTTGTTTTCAGTGGCCTGCGGCACAAAAGCCCCATGCGTTCTCAGCGATATGTCTCACAGACTTCATCCAGACAAGGAGCTGAAGACTGAAGGTGGTGAACATAATATGATGGATGAGAAAGCAGGAAAATTCTGGGAACACAGGACAATAATGTGATGTTTACGGTCGGAAAACACTTTACATTACACTATGACATACAATTTATCACCCATCTTCTGGTCTTCTGGGATTTTCTCCCAGCTGTTTTAATGATAGTGAGGGATCCATTTTAAATGAAGTTCACCAGGTGAACTGTGAATTGAATTTCCGTTTACGTGCAGGTGTTCCGAGATGTGTGTGCAGACTATAAATATGGTTTAAACAACGGTTTCTTTCACAATCTCTTGTAGCTGCACCTGGTTCAGTCCCAATGGAGTTGTAACAGGTTTATTATCGTTAACTAAAATTAAAGGCCTGTTCACACCAAGAACGATAACTATAAATATAGCTGTGAGCAGCAATTATCGGAGTTCAAGCCATTAAGGTCTTTAAGCACTTGTGCAAAAAGATATTACATTTTTAACCACTTAAATAATAGAAGGAAAATACCATTTACAGCCAATAGAGGCAATTTACCTTTGGAAATATGTGTATTTTCGTGAAGTTCGGAGTTATAGGCTAACGTAAAACTCATTAGCTCCACCTAGTGGCTGATTTCTTTCAAAATTCTGACAGACCTCTAGGACCATGAGTCGAACACGCCCGCTGAGTTTCGTTCCGATCAGCCTCCGTTAACCTCGTCTAATAGGTGCTCAAATTTCATTGGCCGATGACAGCCATGTTTTTTTTAGATACACCAGTGTCCTCATAGACCTTCATGGGACCTTTGACAAAGACACTGCATGCCAATTTCTAAGTCAATCGGACTAATAGTTGGCTAGTTATAGCCATTTTCCTGTTTTTTTCCTGTTATAGTGCCACCAAGTGGCCATGATCTTTATCACATGACCATATATAGGCGTTGCGAGTTTGGTGAAAATATCTCATTCCGTTCACGAGTTATAGCTATTTTATTAAACATGGCCCCGCCCACTTCAAACATTTTGCCGCCCTTTAGCGACCATGAATCGAAATTTCAAAATTTAGTTTGCAAAAGTAGGTTTTCAAATAGTCACATAATACCAAAATTTCAACGAGTGAATCCAACGATATTGGACACTTGAGTCTACGCCTAACCTTTCAGGAGTTTTTATGAGCCATTTCGGACTTTTCAGTGTTGTAGCGCCCCCGTCAGGCCGAACCTTGGTGGCGTTGTAGACGGCAGCCCTCAAAGTTTAAAGACTTACGGTTTGGTCTGGCCGATCACTTTTTGGCGAGAATGCTGATCCTTGGAAAATTTAACATTTACAATAGGGTTTCAGAGCTACACACTTGAACCACTAATAATGACTATATTAGCGTGCACATAATTGTACAGTAATTGTAACCGTATTGTTATGTTTATTAAGCAAGTGCTCCAGTTTTGTCGTCTGCAACTTAAATTGCTTCAGCTCTTCTCATTGGCTGTCAATGTTTTTGTTTATCAGCTGGAAAAAAATGATTGATTCCGAAGATGCCATTATTGTTCTAGTTGTGGTGTGGACTCTATTCTTTTATATTTAGAATGATTTTTAAAACCATATTGGCAGGCCCGTTAACACCAAGATTAATAACTATAAAGATACTGATAGAGATATCAATCTAAAAATCGTTCTTAATATAAAAGAACATCACTGTCCGCACCACGGCGATAATGATATAGAGAAACGATATCGTTGGGATCACTTTCAGAATGAATTTTTCCAGCTGTTGAACGATAAAACACTGACAGCCAATCAGAATCCATTCTAATTTAAGGGCGTGCGCCATTTAGAATGGCGGACGACGTCGCGGAGAATTGAGAAAAATCCAAGTCAGTTTTTATGGATACTTTAAAGATTTATGGAAAACAATAGGTCATACCCTCAGAATAAGACGTATTAACCATGAGATCATCATGCTAGTGTAACGGAGGCCAGCTAGTAGTTGCTGTGCGAGTAAACCTCACTCCTCTGACCTCAAGAGATGTTCTAGCGACAGATGCTAGGGATTACAGCCTTTAGTGTCTGACTCCCATGCCGGAAGGTTGGGGTTCAAGACCCGCTCAGAGCGAGCCGAGTAGGTTGGTGCCGTGACCCGGATGGGAGTGAGGTTTAGGGGTGTGAGTGTAATGGAGGCCAGCTAGTAGTTGCAGTGCGAGTAAACCTCACTCCTCTGACCTCAAGAGACACTCTAGCGACAGATGCTAGGGGTTACAGCCTTTAGTGTCTGACTCCCATGCCGGAAGGCCAGGGTTCGAGTTCTAGTAGTTGCTGTGCGAGTAAACCTCACTCCTCCTGCTCAGAGCGAGCCGAGTAAGATCCAGGAAGAGGGGTTACATTGGTGCCGTGACCCGGATGGGAGTGAGGTTTAGGGGGTGGGTGTAACGGAGGCCAGCTAGTAGTTGCTGTGCGAGTAAACCTCACTCCTCCCGCTCAGAGCGAGCCGAGTAGGACCCAGGAAGAGGGGTTACATTGGTGCCGTGACCCGGATGGGAGTGAGGTTAAGGGGGATGAGTGTAATGGAGGCCAGCTAGTAGTTGCTGTGCGAGTAAACCTCACTCCTCCTGCTCAGAGCGAGCCGAGTAGGACCCAGGGGTTACACTAAGCTAGCAAACATCAAATTACCTTAGATAGCCGCGCTAGTTTCGACAACATCGTCCTGCTTCCTTTGAAGTTGCAGTGAAAAAGACTCAAAGTTGTTCCACTAGATTGACTCCGTCAGCTAAATTCACTGCTAAATTAGATCGATTACACTAGCTATTCACTCGAAACATAGCGTGCTGCTGGTTAAAGTTGTGTAAATGCAACAAGAACAGCAAAAACATGTTGTAAACGCTTTGAAACCGCAGCGTGTGAGCTCAGAATAAAGTTATCGTTCGTTGGTGTGGACGCAACGGTTATCGTTCTTGACGTAAAAGATATTTTTGTTACTTGATAATAGTATATATCAATGATACTAATATTAACACTAACTAAATGTTTGACCCAGCGGTGTGGATTAATGCTCATTTGATTTAATTGTGAGTAATTAAATGAGCAGTTTATATTTAATCAGCACACTTTAGGAGATAAAATCCATATTTCCCACCACTGAAGCACAGCAGATTAGAGTGAAGAGGAATCCTGGGAATTTCATTTTGTGCAGTAGCCATTCATAATTATAGGCTACGCAGTCAGTGCTACCTGAGAGACAAACATATGCACAATATAAGATGAAAAGATGCAGTAAAGCAATCACAAAAATGAATTACTCTTGCTTTATCACTCGAGTTAATGAAAGGCTAAAGGATCTCTTCATCAGGAATATCAACCACAGCAGTCATGCTCTATAAATATCGATATTAGAAATTTCTAAGGCCTCAAAACTGATCAAAACTCTCCTGAAAAACTCGCACACAACTTTCGTTATAAAGTAAAAGGCCTTCGATTATAATAGTTAAAATGTCCCCCTTTAGCTCGTATCAAATTTGAGCTTTTGAGGAAGATTTATTTGTGCATCTCTCAATCATCATTTAAAATCATCTTAATAAGACCATATTCTTCTCACTACGGGGCCATAAAAGGTTGTTTTTATGGTACAAAAAAAAACTACAGCACAGCTATAGGCTAAATAATTTCATTTATCACGTGTCAGGCTTTACAGGGTTAAAAAGTATCTCTATTATAGGGTTCATGTCATATTAATATTTCTCCATATTATTGTTAAATACGTTTCGCAGTAAACCATCTAAATAATGAGTCCTGCATGAGCTTTCTCCTGACCTTCTGAATGAAATGGGTCAATTTAAAAAAAAAAAAATGTGAACTGAGAAGCGTGCTTTCGGATCCACTAGATCCAAAGTGGTTCAGATCAGACTGAAATGATGAGGGATCTTGTTGAAAATGAACTTGATCTGTTGTTAGATCTTCCGCTGTACTAGTACCACAAAATCACTATAGTACTGTGTGTGACGAGCAGGGCGGGCGAGAGCCGTGAAGGAAAGGCGTGAGGCCGAGTGATGATGAGCGTCATCTGCGCGCTACACCGGTCTCGTGTCTCTCACGGAGGAGCTCCGGAAGCATAAAAGAGGAGCGACGACAGTGAAGGACGAGAGAGGACCAGGCCTGGACTTTACGTTGTGTTTTATTATGTTTGTGTGGGCGGCAGTTCCTCACGGATTTTACTTTCGTTTTATTGTTTGTTTGTTTATTTGATTAAAAGTTATGTTTCACGTTCGCCGGTTCCCGCCTCCTTCTTCCCGTACATAAGAACTGTGTTACACTGTGATATTTCAATCAGTTAATGACCAGTCCCCAGCTTCACAAACACATCACATCTGGTTAAGCGACAAACAAGAAGGGTGAGTGATGTTATCCTTTGACCTTTTCTCACACATGTTTAATGTCATCCCTGGATCTGACGGATTCTGTCATCTGTCAGCATTACTCACTCTCATCTGTCAGTGACGGATGAAGCACGAGCAGCACTTAGTCTTAGTCCTCGCTCCGCTGTGGAGATGTGTGCGAGTGCTTACAATCAAATAAATGATTCCAAAATGCTTCTTTTTTATTGTACTTCCGAAGAATTCCCGAGGCAAAACAAAAACAAGATGAAGAAATAAGTCTTTCTAGTGCATGAGGGCACTGACAACATCACTGGTGCTACAAATGTGTTTCCCCTCATTCCAGTAAGAGAAAGATTTGTGTCAGCGTATGGAAATGAAAAGTCGTCCTATGTGCTGTCAAAAACAAAAAAGATGGAGATTGAAAAACTGAAAGCGCTATAGAGAAGATGAAGAAATCTTCTGCATTCTACTCCTCTTCACTGGAGGGAAATGCCTTTCACAGAGGAATTGTTTCCCAAACCACTTTAAATGATGAGCAGCTTGACAAGATACAGTTTAAATTGGTTAAAGTAGTCAGCTTCACTGACAAAAACTAGCAAACAACTTCCCAGGACACCCTAGCAACCACCCAGAACACCCTAACAACGACATAGCAACAATCCTGCAATTTCCCAGAGCACCTTAGCAACTGCCTAGCAAGCACACAGAAAACCGTAGCAAGTGCATAGCAACACCCTAGCAACCACCCAGAACACCCTAACAACGACATAGCAACAATCCTGCAATTTCCCAGAGCACCTTAGCAACTGCCTAGCAAGCACACGGAACACCGTAGCAAGTGCATAGCAACACCCTAGCAACCACCCAGAACACCACTGCAACTGCATAATAGCACTCTACAAGGTGTTGAAGTAATTAGCTAAACTAAAAGCTAGTAACAAACAGTAGCAAGCAACAACCCGGGACACCCAAGCAATGACACAATGCACCCTAACAACCACATAGCAACAATCCTGCAATTTCCCAGAGCACCTTAGCAACTGCCTAGCAAGCACACGGAACACCGTAGCAAGTGCATAGCAACACCCTAGCAACCACCCAGAACACCCTAACAACGACATAGCAACAATCCTGCAATTTCCCAGAGCACCTTAGCAACTGCCTAGCAAGCACACGGAACACCGTAGCAAGTGCATAGCAACACCCTAGCAACCACCCAAAACACCACTGCAACTGCATAATAGCACTCTACAAGGTGTTGAAGTCATTAGCTTAACTAAAAGCTAGTAACAAACAGTAGCAAGCAACAACCCAGGACACCAAAGCAATGACACAGAACACCCTAACAACCACATAGCAACAACCCTTCAATTACCCAGAGCACCTTAGCAACTGCCTAGCAACCACAAGGAACAAGCAAGTGCATAGCAACACCCTAGCAATGCAGCTGAGCTTTACTACAAGTTACTAACAAAGAGTAGCAAACAGCATTCCAGGACATCCACATAGCAACAGTCTAGCAATGACCAAGAACACGCCAGCAACCACATAGCAACACCCTAGTAACTACACAGAACACTATAGCAAAGCAGTTGAAGTAGATTGCTTCACTAAAATATAGCAAACTACATTCCAGGACACCCTAGCAACCACTCAGAAGAACCTAGCAACTGAATAACACTGCCTAAAACACCACTGCAACTGCATAGCAACACCCTAGCAACGCAGCTGGGCTTCACTACAAGTTACTAACAAGGAGTGGCAAACAGTATCCCAGGACATCCATATAGCAACAGCCTAGCAACGACCAAGAACACACCTGCAACCACCTATAACAAACACCCTGGCAAACACATAGCAACACCCTAGCAATCACTCAGAACACCCTAGCAACTGCATAGCAACACCACAACAAAGCAGTTGCAACACCATAGTAAAACAGTTGAAGTAGTTAGCTTCAATAAATTTGCTAAAAAATAGCAAACAACATTCCAGGACACTCTATCAACCACTGAGAACACCATAGCAACCATATAGCAACACCCTAGAAACCACCCAGAACACCATAGCAACTGCATAGCAACACTTTGGCTAGCAGTTGAAGTAGTTAGCTTCACTGAAGTTGCTAAAAAAAATAGCAAAAAACATTCCATGACACCCTACCAACCACTGAGAACCCCATATAGCAACACCCTAGAAACCACCTAGAACACCATAGCAACTGCATAGCAACACCCTAACAAGCTGTTGACTTAAGTAGTTAGCTTCACTAAACAAGCAACAACCCAGGACACCCAAGCAATAATGCATAACACCCTAGCAACTGCTTCCCAACCACCCAGAACACCCCAGCAACCAGATAGAAACACTCTAGCAACCACACAGAATCCCAAGTAACTACATAGCAGTAGCTTCAATACAAGTTACTAACAATAAAGTAGCAAACAACATCCCATAACACCCAAGCAACTGCAAATCAACACACTAGCAACCACTCAGAACATCCAAACGACCGCCTAGCAACACCCTTGCAAAAATCTTAGCAACTGCCTAGCAACCACCCGGAAAACCATAGCAACATCCAATCTCGCAGTCTGATAGAACAACCTCAAAACCTTTACATTTCAAGTTTTTAAAATTACTTCAAACTTTCTCTCTGGGCTTTCTCAAGCCAGTTCGACCCAACCAGCTTTTTTCTTTTTCAAAATTACACTTCTATTTTTGCAATATTTGCAGTGTTTGTGCTGTACTGTAGTGAATGGTAATGTACAGCATGTTTGGGCAGCAGCACATGTGTTCACTCGTTTGTTCCTGTTGTTTCGCACTAAACGTTCCATCTGGTATCAATGAAGCATCTGTCTGAAGGACTCTTGCCAGAAACATGTTTTAGTGAAGACATGTTTGCAAACACACACACACACACACACACACATACAGACACACTCAAACTCAGACACACTGAAATATACACACTTAAACTCAGACACACACACAAATACACGCAAACACACACACACACACAAACTCAGACACATACAAACACACTCACAAACACACACACACACACACACTCACTCACTCACTCACTCAAGACACATACACACACACTCAAACTCAGACACACTGAAATATACACACTTAAACTCAGACACACACACAAATACACACAAACACACACACACACACACACACACAAACTCAGAAACATACAAACACACTCACAAACTCAGACACACACACAAATACACACAAACACACACACACACACACACACACAAACTCAGAAACATACAAACACACTCACAAACTCAGACACACACAAATACACGCAAACACACACACACACTCACTCACTCAAGACATACACACACACTCAAACTCAGACACACACAAATACACGCAAACACACACACACAGACAGACACACACACAAATACACACAAACACACACACACACACACACACAAACTCAGAAACACACACAAATACACACAAACACACACACACACACACACACACAAACTCAGACACATACAAACACACTCAAACTCAGACACACACAAATACACGCAAACACACACACACACTCACTCACTCAAGAGACACACACACACTCAAACTCAGACACACACAAATACACGCAAACACACACACACAGACAGACACACACACAAATACACACAAACACACACACACACACACACAAACTCAGAAACACACACACTCACTCACAAACTCAGACACATACAAACACACTCAAACTCAGACACACACACACACTCACTCACTCAGACACATAAAAACACACTCAAACTCAGACACACACACACACTCACTCACTCAGACACATAAAAACACACTCAAACTCAGACACACACACACACACACACACACACACACACACTCAGACACACTGAAATATACACACTTAAACTCAGACACACACACACACTCACACATACACACAAACACACACTCACAAACAGATACACAAATATACTCACACACACTCACACAAACAAACACACACATACACACACACTCGGTGAAAACAAGCTCCAACTAATAGTCATTATTCTACAAAACTCAGACACACACACAAACTCAGACACACACACAAATACACACAAACGGTGCGGCTCAGCGCAGGTTTCAGGTGTTCAGGGCACGCGTGAAGAGTGACCGCAGCCTGTCATGTGTGCGGACAGCAGGACGCCCATCAGCCAGCAGAGCCCAAATCACATCCCGCACATACATCATCATTACACACATCATATCCTGATTTCTCTCCAGCCACTGACCTAGAATAGCGCATCAGCCAATCAGCTCAGGTCATGTTTCCCGCTGACCAGGACCGATGATGACGGGTCATTCTCAGGAAACACTCCCAATTGTGTCCAGTGTGTCCTAATGACCTACTACTATTATTATCAGGTTAGTGGAGGTGGTGATGTTATTTAAAGTGACAGTATGCCCAAAAATGAATAGTCTGTCATTATTGTCTCATCCTCATGTCATCCCAAAAATGAACTTCGAGAAATGCCTCAGTGTTTTGTTTTTGTCCATGCAACGGAAGTCAAAGTTGTTTGTTCTGTTCCACAGAAGAAAGAAAGAAACTCATGCAAATTTGGAACGACGTGAGAGTTAGTAAACAAGGACATGTTTCGTTTTTTGGGTGGACTATACTTTTAATTCGGGGTTAGTTTATAACGCAGATATTACAAAGTAAAACAACACAATTTTAAATGAATATCATCATAATATCAGCCCGTTATAAAATAAATTCACCTAAATTAGCTTTTACTGAAATTACATAATCAAGTTATTTAAATAAATTACTTAATGAATTACTGAATATGTAAATTAGTGCTGTCAAATCGATAGATTGTGATTAATCACATCTCTCAAACCGATTTGTGATTAATCGCATAACTCTGATCTATTAATTGCGATTAATCACATATCTCAAAGCAAATGATTGCGATTAATCGCACCTCTCACATCAGTTAATTGGATCAATCGCATACCTCAAACTGATTGTGATTAATCACGCCTCTCGAATCGATTGATCGTGATTGATCGCATATCTCACATCTTTTAATTGCAATCAATAGCATATCTCAAAATCAGTTACTTGTGATTAATCGCAAATATCATACCGATTAATCGCGATTAATCACGCCTCGCAAATCGCTTGATTGTGAATGCTTGCTTATCTCTAATCAATTAATTGCGATTAATCGCATCTCTCACATCGGTTGATTGGATCAATCGCATATCTCAAATTGATTGTGATTAATCACATATCTCAAATGGCTTTATTTCAATTAATTGCATATTTCAAATGGGTTAATTATGATTAATCACATATCTCAAACTGATTCCGATTAATCACGCCTCTCGAATTGATTGATCGTGATTGATCGCATATCTCACATCTTTTAAATGCGATCAATATCATATCTCAAATCGGTTACTTGTGATTAATCGCAAATCTCATACCGATTAATCGTGATTAATCACGCCTCGCAAATCGCTTGATTGCGAATGATTGCTTATCTCTAATCGATTAATTGCGATTAATCACATATCTCAAAGCGAATGATTGAGATTAACTGCTCCTCTCAAATCGATTGATTGCGATTAATCGCATCTCTCACATCGGTTAATTGCGATCAATAGCATATCTCAAATCGGTTACTTGTGATTAATCACAAATATCATACCGATTAATCGTGATTAATCACGCCTCGCAAATCGCTTGATTGTGAATGCTTGCTTATCTCTAATCGATTAATTGCGATTAATCACATATCTCAAATCGATTGATTGCGATTAATCGCATCTCTCACGTCGGTTAATTGGATCAATCGCATATCTCAAATTGATTGCGATTAATCACATATCTCAAATCGATTGATTGCGATTAATCGCATCTCTCACATCGGTTAATTGGATCAGTCGCATATCTCAAATTGATTGTGATTAATCACATATCTCAAATGGATTTATTTTCGATTAATTGCATATTTCAAATGGATTAATTATGATTAATCACCTATCTCAAACTGATTGTGATTAATCACGCCTCTCGAATCGATTGATCGTGATTGATCGCATATCTCACATCTTTTAATTGCGATCAATAGCATATCTCAAATCGGTTACTTGTGATTAATCGCAAATCTCATACCGATTAATCGTGATTAATCACGCCTCGCAAATCGCTTGATTGTGAATGCTTGCTTATCTCTAATCGATTAATTGCGAATAATCGCATATCTCAAATGAATTAATTATGATTAATCACATATCTCAAATTGATTGTGATTAATCACGCCTCTCGAATTGATTGATCGTGATTGATCGCATATCTCACATCTTTTAATTGCGATCAATATCATATCTCAAATCGGTTACTTGTGATTAATCGCAAATCTCATACCGATTAATCGTGATTAATCACGCCTTGCAAATCGCTTGATTGTGAATTCTTGCTTATCTCTAATCGATTAATTGCGATTAATCACATATCTCAAATCGCTTGTGATTAATGGCATATCTTGAATGATTTAATTGCGATCAATGGCATATCTAAAATCAATTAATTGCAATTAATCACATAAATCTCGCGTCATTTAATTGATTAATCACATCTAAAAATCGATTAATTTCGATGAATCACTTCTACTGTGTGTGTGAGTGTGTGTGTGTATTTATACAAACTTTTGTTAGATGTGATTAATCAATCTGACAGCACTAATATAAATTCATTTTAATTGTGTATATATAGTCCCCCCTCAAAAAAAATCATATTTCAAAGGGGTTTTAGTAGTGTCAGTAGTTTGACTCTTAAAAATTGAATCATTTAACAAAAAATAACAACAGAAAACTTTTTACAAAGAACAAGAACATTCATTGTAAATTCAACCCCAACTCTTTTTTTTTTTTTTTTGCCACTAAATGCCATGGTTAAATTCAATCTTATTTTTGCTAATTATACCAAAATTTACATAATTATCTACTTAAATCAAACAAATTGTCTTTATGAATTTCAAATATACTAATATGGGGTTGAAATTATGTACTTTATCATAAATGTCCGTTTCCTGAGTAGCTGATGCCATTTGTTGCTGATTTAGTTCTCAAGTGTTGTATAAAACATGCCTTAATAAAGAGCTGATGTATGAATTTATCAATCTGTATTAAGGAAAAATGAATTCCAGTGTCAAAACATCATATTGCATGTGTTGCTCACTGGCCGATTCCCATCTCTCACCGTACTCACATGAACCCGGCTCACCTCGGGCTGCAGGACATCGAGAGGAATATCCTCAACGCTTGGCAAATGTTGTTTATGCGCAGCTGCTGTGGCATCCTGACTGCGCATGCATATTCATACACAGTTCATCAACTCGCGCTCCGTCCTAATGTGCTGCGCCCGAGGCTGGTGTACACAGAAGAACATCGCTTTGCCGAAACACAGGCCATCCATCAAACAAATGCAAATCTTTCTGGTGAAGCATGTTGTGCTCTCTTTAGGAGGGGGGAAAAAAAAAATACAAAGATGATAAATGTAGAATTTAAGTGATGGAAACTCATGTCAGTCTATTTGCCAAAGGCTGAACCTTTAAGGTTCTGAAGAAAATTCTAAGACGGAATTTTTTTTTATTTTTTCCGTTTTGATTACAAAAAAAGAGAATATCAAACAGAAAACATTCATGATTATGATTACATTAAAGATTGTTTTCAACCCAAGGGCTGGGTAAATATAGGACAGAACACATGTTGGGTTAATTTTACCCAGCAGATTGGGTTGTATATTAAACCCAGCAATTGAGTTGATTAATTTTTTACTAAAATACTAGCTTCTTTTTTCTTTCTTTTCTTACTTCATCAGTGAATTTAGATTAACTTAAATCCTCTAAACTTTAAAAACTCCACACAATCACTGGTTTGCATGATAATTCCTTTATTTTTGATCATATTCGATCGTTTTTAATGCATATCGCCTGCATTTAAGCTCATTTAACAAATATTAGAATATTCAGAGATAACTGAAGTGAAATGGATCAGTCTCTGTTGTCGTGTTTCCACCGTGACGGCGCTGGATCTCGTGCCGGAGATGACTCGCGAAAAATGCTTCGACTGATTCCGTAACCTGTCCATAAATAATCAGTGTACAGTTCTGAGAACATATTTTAACATCCTTAGTATTTATATTTAAATCATAACATTTTATGTAAGGCATGAGGTGTTTCCATCACGCGAAAAGACCGACGCGACACTCGTTTAGGTGACTCACATCGTGCCTCTGTATGTTGCTTTGCATAAAATTAAACGATGTACAAAACAATAATGAATTTTTAGATAAAATAAAACGTACATGAACCTGTATTTTACCGAAGACATGCACCAATGTCATGCAGCTGCACTGATCTCTCCTGAAGAGGGCGCTAAAACCCA